>VZSE01003962.1:68207-286349 GCA_013398275.1 Promerops cafer | reverse complement strand
CACAGCCGCGCCGGGGCCGGGCCTGGGGCGGCGGAGCCTCGGCGGGGCCCCGCAGGTTCAGGGGGGCTCCTCTGGACGGGGCCGCCCCGCGCTCGCAGCGCCAGAGGCGGGAGCTGAGCACCGGCACCCGGCCCTGAGCGACGGGGAGAGGCCGCGGCTCTGCCCGGGAACAGCCTCGTGGACTTCTGGGAAGGGCGTTATGGACCCCTGGGCAGAGCCGGGGGAGCATCTGGGGAAAGGCTTACGGGCCTCTGGAAGCGCCTTGCGGGGCTCTGGGAACAGCCTTATGGACCGCGGTCGTGTTTCAGGGTCTCTTGGGCCCGTCGTGGAGGCAGCAGAACGCTGCCATCCCAATGGGCTCCGCAGGGCTCTCCTCTGCATTTTGAGGTACCTGCGACTGGGGTGGTGGCACTGGGGGGTCACAGAGGGGCTGAGGGTCAGCCTTGCTGCCCAGGAAGCCTTGGCCACCCCAGTGCTTCCCCTATGGGTCTGTGAAGTCTTGGCCAGCTCAGCATTTGCCCTGGTGGCCTGTCCTTATCTGGCCCGAGGAGCTGCCACGGTGGAAGGATATCCCAAGCACTGCAACCCCCCTGACTGCTCCTTGTCACAACAGGATCGTTTTATATCAAATACCGACCTGGCACTGATGCATGACAAATAACTGTGCCTGCCTTGGTTACAAAATGCAGAACCTACCAGCTTTGCCCATCATTTAAGATGTAAAAAAAAATTTGTTTGTGAAGAAAGAGAATGTATCATTCCCTCGGAGATAAGGGGTTTTTGCCTTGTTAGGTATAATTAGACACACAGGCATGAAATAGGACTGCTGTTGCTTAGGTGATAGGGCTTTCCAATTGCTCACTCCTCTCTTGAAGATTTAATCCATTTTGTGACATTAAAAGTATTTCAACAGCAAATAACGATCACATCATATGCAAAGAATGAGTTTTCTGAGTGAATAATAAAGCAGTGGGGGCAAACAAGCAGAAACATTATTTTAATGCAAATGATCCAAATAATAAAAAGCAGGAAGGGAAAGATGCAATTTTTGGAAATTGAACTTTCTGTATCTGTTCATACCCGAAGAGCTGACTCGTATCATTGTTTTGGGCTTGATGTAATTAATATCCCAAACAGGTTAATCCAACATTAAATAAACATTTGAAATAAGTTAAACCCAAAACCTCATGTGTGAAGCCTCGGGAAGTTTGGTAGTGTTAATCCTGGATGTGGATGCTGGGTACGAATCCTCTTTTCCAGTGGGGCTCAGTCTGCCCTCTTGGAGTGGAAAGGATTCTGTGACTCCAGTCTGGCTTAGATGCTGCTGAAGTTCTCCAGGAACAGCTTTCTCTGAGAGCTCCAGAGTGGCCAGAGGTCTTGCTGGGACAACTCCTCTGCATCAAGACAACAGGAATCTCAGAAATATTCCTTCTGCCTGCTGTGACTGCTGCACCTGTGTCCTGGCTGTGCTGGACCTGCCTTCGCACAGCCCGGGCTTCACACTGATTTCCTCGTTTGGAGCCAAAATTACCTGTCAACAGGACTTTGCCAATCTCAAACACAGGTCCTCATGTTTTTGCAGTTATACCCAGCTCTAAATCTCAGCCCTGTTTAATCTTTCAGTGTTTTTTTGATCTATGCTGCTGCCTGGTCTTCAGGTGCTACTGAGAGAAAGGCTTATGATTTCCTGTGATGGCTGCACAGCAGGAGGAAATGAGTTCCTGGACAACTAAATCCCTGTTTTCATACATGTTTCTAGGCATAGAAAAATGAGGGGAGAAAGAAAAGCAAATAAGTTTGCGAGTATAAAAATTGTTCCCTGGTAGAACAGTTTTCAAAGTTTTGCAGGAATAACTTATTTTTAAGCCTGTGTGAGACACTGAGTTTCAGCACTCTCATCTGTCACATTATGCTCCTACTTAAAGACATCAAGAGGGAATAACTGTGTCAACTCAGACAGCAATTTTAATGTCACTAAGTTCTGATGGCTAAAAAAAGTAACATGTGAAACAGAATATGAAAAAACCTATGTCTACCTCTGAAAATACAACAGCATCTGAAAACACTTCAATTCAGTACAATAATATTAATGCAACAGGAGCAGTATGTGCATAAACTGGCTGCTATTTTGTTTCAATCAAAAATAATTACATTTCCATGTGTCTAAATTCCCTTGTCACGTTCAGTGCCTCTAAGAAACATATGGGAGCTTATAATAATGCCATGTACAGTCTCCACCTGGATCTTGACCAGAGTTTAATTTTTCTCTCATTAAGTTTGAGTGGGTTTTTTGTTGTTTTTTTTTTTTCAGTCACTGAACAGATTTTCCAGAAAAATTTACACTTCTCTCGTTCAACTTTAAATTCTACTTTTGGGTTAAAGCAGATATGAGCTGTATAAGACATGCATGATTTTATTCATTTATTTTTCCTCCTTATTCATTTATTTTTCCATTATTTTTCCTACTCTTTAGGCTGCTTTCAGCCTTAAAAACCTGGCTGGTTTTTGTGTCACCTAAGGGTGCTGAGCCCTTGGCTGGATCAGTGTTTCCCCCACCAGAAGAGGATCAGTAATTTCCTAAGACTTTGCAACAACTGAGAAATCTGCCCAGCGTTTGGCATTCTCCCTAGAAGCATTGGATTTCTGGGATAAGCAATATGGCTACAACTATTTCTGTCATTATTTTAGAACACCATGTGCTACTGCCCTTAACAAAGCAAAAATTTCACTCCAAGTCCTGTAATTTTTGGTATGCCTCATGAGCATTTGTAAAAGAGTATCATCTGCCTACTTTTACATTAAAGCCAGTCTTTTAACCTTTGCTGGGGTGGTTTAGAACTTCTTAAATATAGAATCTAACAGGATTTTTCTTACACAGGTAAGAACTACATGCAGAAGTACATTTTTCTGGAGACTCTTCCTGCACCAAATTACTCTCAGATCCATAAACCCTCCTACAAAATAAGTAATCTCAGTACCCTGGCACATTCCAATATTTCTGAATAAAATATCCTTTGTGACTTACAAGGACCTCCTGAAGAGAAGAGTTCTTATGGGATTTGTAAGCTTTAACTGTACTTTCAAAATCCATTATTTTCTCTGTGAAATCTGTGGGAAGTTTTGCTTTAACAGAGCTGCTGGGGGAATTGTCCAAAACTTGGAGCTTGTTTATTTTGTGTATCTTTTAATAAATCAGTGAAGATAGTTTGCTGTGTGGATGATTTTCTACCCATTAAACCTGTAAAGGAGGAAGAACCACAAAGATAAAGCTGTTTGTTGTTGGAGTCTTATCACAAAGCCCTTTAGAGCAGCATTGCCTCTTCCAGTTAATTACCTTTTCCCTTTGCTTAAAGGTATATTTGATTATATTCAACAAGGACATTGAATGGAAAATTCACTCTCAAGATCTGCCCTGCGCAGCTTCTTACAGGTGCAAAATAGGGAATTTAAATCAAAATAAGGGTGAAGCAGCAAGGCTGAGGGCAGCAGCTGTCACACAGGGGATCACTCTGCTCAGACATATGTTCTCAAACTGAATTTTTCCCTTGCGATCATTTGTGCTCGTTCTCCCAGTGGAGGGAGGCTTCATATTAGGTGGGCATCAGATGGCAAATCTTGGAAAAGTAGATGGAAACAGTGCAAATAATTATCTCTGAGCATGCACAGAGGTGTTTGTTACTGCTGCTGTTGTGCTTTAAAATATCCCAGCGCAGACGGGATTGGAGAAGGAAAAACCATCTTACTGATTTTTCAGTTTAATAAATCCATCATACCCCAGGCTTACAGAGAGGCTTAAAGATGAACCAGTGGATTTATAACGAACAAGCTCAAGGTGAGCACCAGGATCAATTCCTGAATCCTTGGCTAGCCCAAGCCAACATCAGAGCATGTTTTTTACTGATAGTGCCTAAGTGTCAGCCAAGCTAAAGTCCCGTTAGTCCAGCTGGTCAGGACAGATCCAGAAGGAATTCCCTTCCTTGACATCTTCAGCACTGTGATTAGGCTTGCTCAGCTCATCCCTTTCTTCTCGGGGGCATTTAAAAAAAACAATATTTTTCAAACTACAAGTACTAGTTTGTAAAATAGCAAAGAGCCAGCATGAGCAGAAAGGATCTTCAGCAGGGAAGCAGGGAGGCAGGGAAGCAGGGAAGCAGGGAAGCAGGGAGGCAGGGAAGCAGGGAAGCAGGGAAGCAGGGAAGCAGGGAAGCAGGGAGGCAGGGAAGCAGGGAAGCAGGGAAGCAGGGAGGCAGGGAAGCAGGGAGGCAGGGAAGCAGGGAAGCAGGGAAGCAGGGAGGCAGGGAAGCAGGGAAGCAGGGAAGCACTAACCCTGCCTAGCTGACATTGGAGTGACAGCCACACTCAGCTTGCGCTGTGGCGGAGGGTGGCAGCAGATTTTCATGAAGCATGTGTGCTCCCTTAAGCACAGACAGAACTACTCAGGGGTCTGGGAGATCCTCCTAGGGCCCTTTTTTTTTTTGGCATTTCATTTTTACTAAGGGCATTCACAAGCACCCTTCAGCAGCATCATCCCTTAGGCTACAATGTGTGGGTGATGCCTAAAGTTGTTTCCTGGGGTGGATCCAAAGCAGGGGCAAAACTGCAGCCACTGCCAGGCAGGCAATGCTGCTGGCACAGAAAACAGCACAGAAAGCTGTGGAAGGAACAAGTCCGCTTGAAATTCAGCTTGCAATGATGATAAATCAGTAGAACCATCCAGGCCTAAGCCAGGTAACTTGTCAAGGAATGTCTGGATTTGTAGAAACAGGTCTCTGGGGTCAGTGTGTCTCTGAAACAAGAGTCCACAGAGTTCCACTAACTGGACCTTTTTTCTCAATGGTCATGGAAATAATGTGGAAATTACAAACATCTCCTGTTTTGTTTTATAGACACTTCTGGTTTGATTCTAAATTTTCATTTGGTTTACAGAAGCAGAACAGAGCTGTGTAATTCTGTCTTTCCTCAAGGTGCAAAGTGTTTAATTACTCACAGTAGGGAATGCTTGATAAACCAATACATCTCATCCTGGAGCTTTATCTGTTGAACCAAATTCCTCACTGTCCATCACCTTGAGAAGAAATTGGATTCTCAGAAATCATCAGGATGTTTGCAGTGGTTCCCCTGGTAGGACATGTTCTTAACCTGGTCACTTTGCCTTTAACCAGGCAGATGCAGCCCTGGATCAGGAGCAACTTTGCCTGGTGTTGCCTAAAGTCTCTGAATCTTGTCCTTCACCATCTTCAATGACTCCACCACTATCTTTAATAACACTAAACCAGACTGACTGAAAAAAAGGTAGTTTTATGCCTAAGTGTGAATCAAAGGGGGAAAAACTCCATTTATGTCAGTGAAGGTAGAATTCCCTATAGAATGTATTCTGTTTTCTGTTTATTTGTTTGTTTAGGAGATACCTCTAAGAGGAGACAGGGGACAATTGGTTATTATTTTTCAGGCTGGAGACTCTTAATTTTTTTTTTTTTTTGCTGTAATTTACAGCACATATTGCAAAGCCTTCTAAAACAACACAGACAAAAAAAAAAAAAAAAAACGAAAATAACTGTATCAGTAATTTAAAGTATTTGGGTTAGATCTGAAGTGTTTCCATCTTTGTAGCCAAAAAAATGTCAGTTTTTACCATGTGCCTGCCTAGGGTGTCTCAGGAGCAAAAAAAACCCCTCAAGTAAATAAACAGGTTTAAAGAAAGGCTGTAGACAACACTGTCATGACTGACATCACTATATAAAAATATGTCTATATATATATCAATCTGTTCCTGTAAAAAGGCACAGATACAGCTAACAATATCACCAAGGTAGAATGTGCAATTGTTTTTATTATGGATTGATACACTTGGCTACTTCCTGGGTTCTGATTCAGCAGGCAGAACTTTATTTCAGTGCATTGCAGCTTGTGTGGCAAAACTGAGGGATTTTATAACCTGTAGTGAGGTGCTATAATTTGGTGTAAAAGCCAGTGATGCCAGTGAGGGATTGCTTAAGAAGTTTGGCAAATTATGTATATCTTCATCAGAGACTTAATTGCATAAACCTGCCCACTGGATCAGCAGTTCTCTACTGCATCCAGAATTCTAATTACCACTTGCTGCACTGTTTCCTACTCAGAGCAGCACCTCATTACTCTCTGGAGCTGCAGGAATTTATATGGATTCACACAGCCTGCCTTGGCCAATGTGCTGTGCTGCTTTGCTAAGGTCAAGGTCTGCCTTTAAATTACTGGTCCTGCTTTATCCCTTGTTTATTTTGCTCGGTAGCCTCTACCCCAAAGTTGATATTTGAAGTTTGGAGCATTCACTCCAAACTCCAACTTGAGATTCCTGTGGGAATGCAGCCTTTGCTGGGTCAGGTCTGTCAGCAATGTTACATATATATCATAATTCCCACCTGAGCACATATGTTCAACTGTTGTGAGGACAGCTGTGATTCACAGATCTCTTTTTTTTTTTTTCCCCCGGAATGGAAGTAACTGAAAACTTGCACATTTAAATAGATTTTATCTCTTTGCATTTTGGGGATGATTTTCCCACTTTAGCATAATGGATAGAAGCCTTAACACTTCCCATTTCTTCAACTGCATCAATTGCTTTGAATAAGGATCTCATTTTCACATGACTCCTATGGACCTGATGGACCTAAATTCAGTGAAAATTACATAAAATTGAAGGGAGCAAGTGTAAGTGATGGCAGGGCAGCACTATTACTATCATCTACTTTGCATAATCATGTTAGGGACAGAGCCTGGGAGCACATTCCACAGCTTATCCCAGCAAGCTCTGCCTGGAAGCTTTTTGCAAAGAGACAGAGCTTCTGCTCCTATTCAGGATTTCTCAATTGCCTCAGCCATTCATGCTGGTTTTATGCTCCTTGAGACAGTATCAGAGGCAAAGTATTAAATGTGAGGCACTTTCTGAAAGGTAGGAAGGCCCCAATTTCTTTCATAATAGATAATTTCACCATTTATCTATGTGAGACACTTAGAAAGAAAATACCTATTTGATTTTATCGTGTATGTTGGGGGTCATACTTTTAAAAACTCACAAACTCAGTGTTCCCAGACTGGAGCAGGGAGGTGAGGGATGAGGCTGATCATGCACATGGGGCTTTGGATCCCACCCACACATCCTGGTGCTCCTGACTCATCCTCCAGCCCCTGCAGGAGAAATCAAGTATCTCTTTCTCTTCTCCCATTCTTGAAACCATCTCTGATGAGATGTGAATTACTCACACTTTACATTCCCCAGAGAAAAGGAAGTGCTGATACAGAAGGTGCCAGTGTCTGTGGGGGTCTTTCTCCTGCCCTCCTTCCCCAGACTTCTGATCAGCCCTTAGGAACAGGGGTAGAGAAGCAGCATTTGCTGCAGATTTGCTCTTGGAGAGATCATTTAAGAACATCCAAGCAGTACCAGAGTTCTGTGATTCCCCAACCTTTTCGTGCCTGTTCTTTAGCAAACTGGAGATGCTGCTGCGTGGCCAAAAGAAATTAATGAGGACAAAAATCCTCTTTTTTTAGTATCTTCATTCGCTAACAATTTTTCCCATTTGCCAAGGAGCCTTGTTCTGGCTGGATGGGGCAGAGGCAAAGCTGACCCTTCATTCACACAAAATCAGTACCTTTGTTAACCACTATCCTCATTGAGGGATTTTTTGTTAACTCCCATGTCTCTATGCACTTTGTATTTTAGGGACTGAATATATGTGAAGGAAAATTTAATGTCTAATTTATATTTGCCAAGCTTACTATGCCTCAGAGCTAACTCCAAGTCTTTCAGAACACAGCTCTTTTTCAAGCTTTCTTGGCTGCTATGAGATACCAAAACCTTAATAATAAAAATTTCTTTTTGCAGTAACTTCAGAGAGACTAAATTAGGCCCAAGGTTCACTTGCAGATCTGTGATAGGAGCTATTCAATCACATATATCTGACTTTTAAAGGATTTTCTTTTTTAATCCCCCATTAGAAGCAGATGAAAGTTTGTTTGGAATCCAGGTACATCTTGCCATATAATAGAGTTCAACAGACTTGAAGAAAATAATAAGTAAAAATCTCTTTTGCCTTAGCAGTAGGACATTTGGGGCTCAGCTGAACTATAATCTGTCCTATTAACATTGCACATCAGAGTTCTGAATTGCTCCTGCAATGATAATAAAAATATACAAGGTTGAAAGGATGGGTTTATCTCCAGTGTTTCATTTCCCCTCCCTGGAAGCTATTACCTTAAGTGCTGTCTACTTTTGGTGATGTTAAATATTATCACAGTTTTTCATTTGAATGACTAAGTCTCCACTAGAAAATATTTACAGCTGGGGTAAGTTTAGAACTTGCATCTACCAATGTTTTGTTTGATGCTTTTACAGGAAGGGTTCTGTGACCTTACAAGAACCACCTGACCTTGGTCAGGGGGCAAAATGCTCCAGCTCTGTTGAGTGGAAAAACCTTCCACCAAATCTACTTTGACAAAGTTGAGTTTTCTCAGAAATTCCCATCTATAATGGCCTGTTTCACATTGTCTTTTTCCCTTGATATCTGGATCTGCTGTTGTCCCTTTCACTTCTTAATTTGTAGGCCAGATGCTCAATAGCCCAAGTGGAAAAAGATCTAAAATAAGAGGTGGAAAAAATAATGTTCCTGGCAAATTTTTTGTGCTGGGCTATTCACTGCCTCTGTTAAATGATGCCCTTTAAACCATTCTCATCATTTTTGTGTTCCTTTATTTTGTTTTTTCGTTTTTTATGGGAAGGATTTTCATCAGTGAAAGCAGTAGAAGCCCAGATGCAGAGTTAGCCCTGGGCCTGCCCTGACTTCCATCCTTGTACAGCTGCCAAATGCTCATACCCAGAGCTGACTTTTTGTTTTATTCTCATTTCAGAAGCTCTAGTCCTGCTCAGGACAAATTTTCATTGCTGTTGCCTTTCTGAGTGTCCAGCTGGGATGATCCATGGTGGCTTTCACCCCTGGGACAGCAAGGAAAGGGGCACTTTCTCCCCATTTTGTGTTTGGCACTTTCTCCCCATTTTGTGTTTGGCACTTTCTCCCCATTTTGTGCGTAGCAGTTCCTAAAGTTGTTTTAAGGAGTCTGACTATTACATCCATTTAATTTAATTTCATTTCCCTCCATTGCAAGGGAGTCTGGTTGGGTTCATATATTCCATGATCAAAGGTGGGATTAAATGGAAATATTTCCACCCTTAGGAAATGACTTCACGTATCAGGTGTGCAGCTGTTTGTGGACACACGTGCAGAAGTGTAATTCATCTTCAAGGGATTTTGGGAGAGCTGATGAATTTTCCACTACATCCACAGTCTGATCTGGAAGAGGAATCCAAGACCACAGTATGCTGCATTCACTTTAAATTCTTTTAGTTATTCTTCCTGGATCAACTTAGTGGAGTTGTTAAGAAAAATAATCTTATCTCATTTCCCACTTTACCTTTTATTGCTGCAGTTCATATCTGTATATTACCTTATCTCTGTGCCCTGATGGGATTGTTGCTAATTTATTCAAATTCAGAACATTTGCTATCTGCTCTCACTATGATCAAGGTGGGCTCATGCAAAACTGTGCTCTTCTAATCAGTTTTATTAGACAGGATTGCTGATTAAATGCCTTTATACTTGTCTTCCAGACCAATTTCTGAAATGAATTCTGACAACAGCTGTTTGAGGCTCCTGTTTCTAATACAGGTAATAATCAGGTTCATAATAGGAAGCTCTTTGACAAACATATTTCTGGAAAATGAAGATCACAAACTTACTGGAAGAGCGAATTCCCCATTTGTGCTGTTCCCTTTACTCTTCAGTTATGAGCAAACAGTGCTTTAAACAATTTAAACATGATGAAGTTTTATTTCACTGGGCTAAATCTGCTGAGTTCACTCACTGGAGCTACTCCTAATTGTTTAATATGTCTTAATAAAAGAAACTTCTTTTGTCACCAAACCCTGCATTTAAATTTTCAGTTAGAAACAACAATTGCCAATTACATTGTAAAAAATGACCAATCATGGGAGATAATGGAATTGTAAAACTTTGTGACCTATTATAACAAGAGGGCAGCTGAGGAAAAACTTTTCATTTTGACTGTTAACTGCATTGTGAGTCTAAATTTTTTTTCAATTTTCTTTTCAACTGAGTCTTCTGCGAAGAGATACTATATTAAAATTGTTTTTCTCCTTATCTAGTTAATGAAAGGTTATAATTAAGATAAGTGGGATCAAGCATCAGATCTCAAATGGATGTTATTGGGGGGACGCAGCTGTATTTTTCCTGCTTTATAAGTCTTTTTGGTGTTAGCAACTGGAAACCTGAATGTTCTTCAGAATCTTCATTAGCTTTTTGTGCCTTTGCATTCAGCTTCAGAATGAAAACTCTTTGTAATCCTCTGGGCTTGATGCAGTGCTTCCACAGACTCCAGAACTCACAGGACTTACAAATTCAGGTCATCTCAGAGGAGGGGGCAACCAAAGATTAATGCAGGATAATTACTTGGCTTCTTGGCACTCTGACAGTTCCTTCCTTTCAAATTCAATGTAACCTTACAAGTAATTAAACACAGCTCTGCCTTCCTAAGGCAAAATGGTTTTAAGCATCTTGTGCAGCCCTGCTGATGGCAATGGTGTCCCTTCTGTGGTATTATTGCACATGGCAGAGCAGAGCAGTAACAATTTCCAGCCTCAAGGCTTTAGTTCTCCAATCTTTTCACAGGTTGCTGCTCCCCACTCCGGGTACCACGGGCTGTTAGTCCAGACTCAAACTGCTCATCAGAAAAGGTCTGATGTTAATCCCTTGCTTTAAATCTGCCTCTGGGAGAAATCCTGGCACAGAGGTAACACTTACAGAGCTGGAACTGTTTGGAATAAAACTGTTTTAAGTGACAAACAATTCATTTTAAATGTTGGGTCTATAGAGATGACAGTTTCAAAAGGGAATCTTAGTCTCTGTACAGATTTTTCTTGAACTTCACATAAAGCAGAAGTGCACCTTTATCAGAAAAGAAGCAATTTTGTTGGAGGTTTAGCAGCAGCAGCAGTAATGGTGCTTCTGTAGATTCTTTTTTTCTTTTTCAGTTTAAGTAGCCGTGGTGAATTTGTCCAACATCCCAGTGATGTATACAGGGTTATGTCTTGAAATTGCAAGAGAGATACTGCTGTCAACATTTCTGGTACATGTTGTGCTTCCCCACTCTCATGACAACAAATTTTCTGCTTTTCTGGGTTTTTCTTCTCACCATGCCACCCCAGACATCTGACTCCCAATGTACAAATTTTCCTATAAAGTTTATCCCACACATCCTTAATGCAAGTCTGTGACTAAATTCATCAGAATTCTTTGTCTGGGTGCTTTTGTGTTTCTCTGAGGGGCACAGCAAGATGAGAAGTGGCCAAGTCCAGCTGGAGGTGGGCTCCTGCCTGGTTTCTGCAGAAGGAGAACAGACTGTTCAGAGAATCATTTAGCTGCTGTTTATTAGAGGCATAGACATGTGATTTTGGGGGTAGTAAAACTTGGCAAGAACTTTAATTTCAAAAGAAAAAAAAAACCAAGCAAAGAAAAGCAAAAAACTGCCAGTTGCTGATCTTCTGCTTTTACAGTGAGTTTAATCTTGTGTTTCATTCCATATTCTCGTGAACATTCCAACTGGTGTGTGCAGCACCTGAATAAGAATCTAATCACATTGACAATTAATTTGCAAAGAAACTTATTGAAAAATGCTGCTAAGTGCAAGAAGTTTTGGAAATGTAATAGAGAAGCTCACCGGGTGCCCATTTTTTTAAGTCTGAAGGGCTCTAATGTAATCTGACAAATTGAATCTGGGATGGAGCTGCTGTGCTGAATTTCAAGGCCCTCAGCAATGAGGAAAGTGATAAACTTTAGTTTTCCTTCGACCACTGAGGTAGGATACATTTACAAAACAGAATTAAATAGACTGAAAAGCTCTAGTGCAATGCTTTTGCAGGAACTAAAAATGGGGTATTTGGATACATCCATGCGTAGCTGCAGCTCTGCTCCAGCAGCAAGGATGATTCACCACATCTGCCCCTGACACAGGAGACAGGGCTTGAATTCCTTCCTTGGATTCCTTTTGGATTCAGCACTCACTGCCAGCTCTCCTAAAGCTTTCCTCATTACCTTTTGTCCTGTGTCCTTCTAACCATGCTCAGCTGCTCCACAAACTGGGGGGCTGGGATCCTCCTCTGGGTTACCAGAGCCTTCTTCCCACCTTTGTACCATAACCCTGGAAATTTATTTAGAAAACAAGATTTCTGTTCAGTAAATCCATTTTAACCAAGCAACAGTACATTAAGGAGAAATTATAATGTCTAAAATGAAAAATAAAACTGCCATAAAAGCTGAGGTTTTACCCCAAAGTGCAAGAAAGGCAACGAATTAACTGAAGTTTATATTCTCTCCCAGTTTGTATGTGGGAAGTGTTCAGATACTGTGCTGATGAGGGGTGATATCAAATGGTTGCATAATATCAGAGTTTAAATAAAAGGGTGTGGAAAGCCAGTGCAAAGATGTGTGAATTCTGAGGGAAATTTGAGCTACAATTAATCAGAATAACGCTGCAGAAGGATCTTCACTGAAGTCCAGTCACCAGCAGTTGAGACTCAGCAAAACTTTTCTTGCTCTTCAGAAAATACCTTTGAGCAGACCATGATTTTAAATACTGTGAGTGTCCACGCAGTCAATTTTTGCAGGGATGATCCCTTAGGAGGAAGAGAATTAGAAAAATGCTTTAATTCCCTTTGCTGTTCAGCTGCAGTAGTTCATCAGGATGGACAGATGAACATTTCTGTTTTCCTGGGCAGACAAGCATTTGCCTTTGTCCTTTCTGTTGCTTAGAGAGCTGCTGAACATATTTTTAAGTAGAAAGTTGTGTAAAACAAGAACTGAGGTGTATCTGCCTGAGAAGAAGCTGATGCCACAGATTTGAAGCTGCCATTCAACTGAAAACTCAGAAACCAAATTTTTTTGCTAAAGGAGTGAAATAGCTCCTAGGAAAAACTGCCTCACAGTCATGGAAAACGCAGACATTTATATTAGACAGGCAGAACAAGCTGGAAGGATAGGAAAATGCAGGTGATAAGGGAGGGTGGGTCTCCCAAATTTGAGGGTATTGCCAGAGGCCAGCTCAGGGTGGTGCCACCACAGCTGCCCGTGGTGTGTGCTGTGAAATCCACGGAATCCCGTCAGCCTTGGCAAAAGCTGCAGCTGCGTCCTCTGTGTCACAGTCATCCCAGCTTCTGGGGCTTTAGACTCTGTCCCTCTGCTTCCCCTTCTCTGCAGGAGACAGAAAAGATGCTGCTTCTGCATTTATTGCTCACTGTGCCAAGATCCTGGAGTGTCTGGAGTGCTGAAAACGCTTTAACAGAGCCGAGCGGAGCCGGCTGCTCCCCATTCTCCCAGTTTGCTGACAGCTCACTTCTGGAAACTTTAACTGTAGAGAGGCAGCAATTTGTCTGCAATTCCTGATTTTTAGTCCTTTTATTCAGCCTTAAAAGGGCGTTCACAGCACAAAGTGGGCAGAGCAACACTGCAGGCAGAGGCTGCCAGGTCCCTCTCCATTGAATCTGAGGCACTTGGCTGGCAGCACCCTCTCCATCTTGGAAGCTGCATCTCCCTGTTTTGACCTGGGATTCCAGCAGAACATTTAAATCTGAATTTGTAAAAAGAACATCTGGTGCAGACACTGCCCTTAAAAGTGGGAAGAGCCTGTAAAATGTCAGGATTTTGGAACTTTGAAAAAGCCATGACTTGGAACTCAATTGTGGATTTGTGCTTGAGGCTGGGAGAGAGTAGCTGGTTCTGAACCACGACTTCAGCAATGGTCTGAGCTCAGTCCTGGTTTCCCAACTCCTTTCTCAGGGTCTGGACCCTCTTTTCTGTGCTTCAAACTACTGCAAACTATTAATTTTGTGGTTTTACATTCCTGAGAAGACAAAAGATTCTCCTTTAGCACTGTGTCTGATCCTTGGGCTCGTGAGAGACCTCTTACTGTGTGTGATAAATTTGATCAATGTGATCTTCCTTCCACCTGCTGCATTGCTGTTTCTCCTGTCTCTGCTCTAGTGCTACTGATATTTGGAGCAGATTTTCAAGAGAGAGCAGAAAATTCCCTCTTCCCCATATATTTTTCATCCTTTTGCTTTCCCCAGCCCCACAAAATCCTCTGATGATGCTCCTGCCTTCTCTTTCACCATTAACAACAATGTTTTGTGACAAGAGCTATAGTTGCAGTCAGCATGGAAAATTTGCTGTTATTTTAAATAACCATCTGCTCTCCCCACAGTCTGCTACCTCACCCTTAATTTCTTTATTTTTTGGATGTTTATTTTGATTAGCTTTGTCACATGGTGCTATAAGGAAATCTTGCTTCACTTCACACGCTACTGCCATGTTGATACAGAAAACTGGCTTACAACCAAAAAGATGCTATTTTTTCCATTCCCTCTCCTTTTTTATTTTTTTTCCCCAGAAAAAGTTTTATGTAACAAAGTGTTGTGTAAGGAGGAGAACAGCAGGGAGTACATCAGAACTCATGGATTTTATTTCATCTCTGTCACAAATCCACTATGGCACATTGGGCTAAGTCAGTACAATCCAAATTTTCTTATTTGGATCAATGTGAGAGCTACTGAAACCTCTTCAGTAGATCCATAGTCACACATGTGTAACAAGGATTAAACTCTAACCTGGGGCAAAAATGGAATCTTGGAAGAACCTTCTATATCAGGGAGGAGCTGATGCACTAAAATAGGTCACCTTTGTTTATCTACATTAAAATTGCTGGCACACAGACCTTGAATTTCAGAGTAATATTTAAATGTGGATGTTTGATATCTGTAAATGCTGTTTCTCCATTAGATGTGCACTGACCTCAGTGCACAAGGTTGTGGTAACTAAGCAGCCACAATTCTGGGTGGGAAATCTGCACATGTGGTGGAAATGGCCCAAACCACAAGAAATCTCTCTTTAAGGAGCAAAAAATCATGAAGAAATTAATACTCATTCTGCAAATGCAAATTTAACTGGTGTGGTTGAATGAAGAAATGTAATTTGGCTTCCTGAAACATTTTCAGAGGAAATACAGGTCCCCCTGAGTCCTTTGCATACATTACAGCTCCTGCAGATCCACGGGGAGCAGAGGGAAGAGTGGGAGAGCTGGAAATGCTGCTGTTCACTTAACTCTGCTTTTCCATAGGACTTCTCTCAGTGTTGGCTTCGGGTGTACAAACCAGCTCTGCTGGCCCTGGAGGTGAGAATGGAATCAAGGCACAATTACCTTAATGAGCCTTTTGGAGAATGTTAGTGCACAGTGCACAGCCTGGGTTTATTTATTCTCATGTATCAGTGCAAACTGTGACTAATTCTACCAGAAAAAATGGACAGAGAATGAGGTCCTGTGGTTCTGTCAGAGATTCCAGAAGTTCACTTAAGGTGTAACTGTTACATTACAAAACACAAGGGATTCCTCAGAAAGCTTAAAAAAGACATCTGTGACTGTTCCAGCAGCACGTGTGGCTTCCAGGGCTGTGTGTGAAGAGCAGCTCTTCTGCAACCTGAGCAGTTCAGTTTCTCCCTGAATTAATGCTGTAAAGATCTCATTCGGTTTTTTGATACATTTTTATACATTTATCTCGCTTTTTCTGAGGTTAGGCTAACGCCTATTACAATCCAATTTCTGCAACCTGAACACCAGCAGGGGTAGTTAGCAAATCTGTTCTGTTTGTGCCCAAAATTGCTATCAGTGTAAACAGGAGCAGGAGGCTCCTCCTCAGGATGGATTTTCCTTTATCCTTCCCTTTGTCCTAATCTCCATTCAATATTGGCTTCTGCCAGTATTTCTTCTATCTGCCCACTCTGTTAGGTTTTCCTGGAAATAAAACCCCAGATCAATAAACAAACTTAGCCAACAGCAAACTTCAAAAAAAACCCCACCAAAACAAACTAACCAACCAACAAAAACCACTACAGAACCCCAAGCAAACAAAAACCCACAAACAACAACAAGAAAAACCCAAACAAGCAAGCCTACAAAGAACAAACAAAACCCCACAAAACCCCCAAACAAACAAACAAGACAGAAAAACTCTCCAAACCAGACAAAAAAACAAACCAGGAAAAAAAAAAACAAGCCCAATAAACCAGAGTTGCTGCAGTGATGTGTTAATGCTTACTAATATTGGCCTGCAGAAAAGAAAATCTTCATTACTGGTGACAGCTAAATAAGCAATATTTATCTTATCTACAGAGTCCAGCCATGGATTCACACAAGAAATGCCCTTTTCTGTAGCACAGCTCTTTCCCTGGGCTGCTGCTAACTACACTTCAGTCCTGATGGGATTTCATTGAGTTTATCTGGTGAATTAACACCATGAAGGACTAGAAAGTGCATTATTTCCTCCAGCACAGGATACCCACTGCTGCTGCTGCTGGTACTCAGAGAACAGCAGTGATGGATGAGCAGAGGAGGCTCCCCTGTCCCAGCCAAGGGAAAACCACATAAATCTTGTTAATGCAGAGCCACGGACAGGGAAGCTGAAAACGCTGGTCCAGAGGATGGATTGAGATGTCCTGGGGAAAGTTTCCTGAGCTCGTTTGCAGAATGCTCTATTCTGATTACTGCTAACCTGAGGCTATAACAGGCAACTCTCAAACAATCAGCAAGAGAGAAACTTTCGAAAATCTAAAGTGACTTTATTTTTTAAAGGGAAAGAGTAGTAAAGAAAGTGTTTATTAACTTAAAAAACAAAAATGTCTTAAGTACTAAATGTATTTTGCCCCAGCTACACTCAAAATGATCTTTTGCCTTACCCTGTCACATAGATCTTTTTTCAATGTCCAGGTGTATTTATTCTTGTATGGCCATACTACTACTAGCCAGAAAATCCCATAAAACAAATCCCATAAGAATTCTTTTGTATCAGTCATTTGTAGATGTGTCTTACAGAAATAGACTCTGTCACGAGTGCTTCTAGTCTGTAACTACTGAAGGAAAAAGGGTGGATAAAGCCAGGTGTTACAGTGAGCTCCAGCTGCCCTGCTGGACTGAAGAGCCTTAGATGTCCTGAAAAAATAGAAAGAAAGGCTGACTCTCAGTGGGTCAGAGATATTTCACATCTTTCAGCTTTTAACTAATTTTCCACAGGAATTCTTGTGTGAACAAACTCTGAGTTTGTGTTCCAAATGATCAGTTTTTGTTTTGTTTCATTATTTAATTTCATTTCATTTCATTTCATTTCATATGATAGGAAGAGCTCCTGAAGGAATTGGTGTCTGACAAACCTCTCGGCTGAAGGTAACCTGGCAAGGGGATGGGTTTGTTAATATTCTTCACAGAATCCCAGAATGGTTTGGGTTGGAAGAGGCTTTAAAGTCCATCTTTTTCCAGCCTTCCTTTTCTCCCTGCTCCTCCAGGATCTGCCACAGGGCTCTCCAAGCTGGGAATGTCCCTCCAGCCATAATCCCCATAATCCACAGCCCTGGACTATTATTATTATTATTATTATTATTATTATTATTATTATTATTATTATTATTATTATCCCCATAATCCCACAGCCCTGCTTTCAAACCTTTCCCAGGACTGGCATCTTTCAGGCTTGGGATGGCTGGGCAGAGCGATGCCACCAACCTCTCCCATCGCTCCTGGGCCAGCCAAGGGGAGGCTGTTGAGTGATGTGAATTAACCCCTTCATGCCCCCAAATCTCCTGCTCCAGAGAGCAGAGCCCAGGAGCCATCAACCACAGCAAAGTCACTCGAGAGCAGCACTGGCAGCTCCCCCCAGACAGTGCTTGGGAAGCTCCAGAAGCAAACTGCAGAGGCTGGGGCAATGCTGTTTAGTTCAGTGCTGTCCTGAGATGGCACCTAGGAACCAGGATTCATCTCCACAACAGGAGCATGCTAAGCACAGCCCCCAGAACCCGTGAGTTTAGTTTGCTACAGGAGAACTGGCAAGACTTGGGAGGTGAGCACTGGGTGAACTGGAGTGTGAAATCTCAGCACAGTGCAGAGCTGAAGGCAAGGCACGGAGCACAGAGCCAGGGTGCAGGGGGATTAAAGCTCTGACTGACACAAACTGCTCCCTCCTAACTCAGAAAGGGTTTAACTGATACCTGTCTTTAAATCATTCCTACCAGCTGGTGTCTTTTCCTAATTATGCCTAATTATATTTTGACTCTGAAAATTGTCAGGTCACACAGTCCTACCTTTTAACCAGCTGAATCAGGAGTAATTGGAGGCATTGCCCCAATATATAATTCACTTGACAGCTGCAACATGTCCCAAATTTCCACAGGGGTTTCACAGCCTCCACTGAGTTCTGCACTGCTCATGGTGCTGGAGTGTTTTAAAGCCAATTCAAAAGTGTTTAAGCCACAAGACCTGCCCACAGTGGAAATCCATCAGCTCCTTTCCCTTTCCCTTCCCCTTCCCCTTCCCCTTCCCTTCCCCCTTCCTCTTCCCCTTCCCCTCCCCCTCTCTCCAAACTTCCAAAATCCCAATGCTTTCAGAAAGTTGGTGGCACTGGTTTTGCCAAAGCACTACACAGAAATTATTTTATATGTCTAATCAGTGGTCGTATTTACTTATTCATGAGATGGCAACTTAGGCACCTGTGATACAAGAGAATCTGAGGAATTTTTTAAGAGGTGAAAAAGTCAGCTTTCCTCACTGGAAATCCCCCATCCACTGAGTACCAGGAGAGATTGGCCAAGCCTTCTGCTCCAGTGGTCACACAGCAAAAGGTGCAAGGAGCTGAGAGCCACGAGGCCAGTGTGACCCAGCTCTGAGAACTGGGAGCACTGGTCCTGCTTTGCAGTCTGCCCACACAGGGTTTGAAAGGTGCATGGCAAAATTAAAGAAGACTCAGAGCTCTTGCCCTGTTTTCCCTCCTGGTTAACTACTTTGTTGTTACCTCATTTGTTTTGTGCTGCTTAGTGGGATGCTGACCAAGCTGCTCAGGGAATGTCATTAATTATTAAGAAATTGTCTAATCCATCAGGACATCAGTACTGCTATAATGCTTCCCCTGAGGAGACCAAAAGAGCTTTGAGTAAGGAGTTGGAGGGGTTCCAGTGAGAACATGCAGCCCCAAAAACCAGCCTTACTTCTTAAGTTTGTTAAATGAAATTTCCGGATGTTTCCTTCCTTCTCAGCATTGCACACCAAAAAGGCACAATGGTCAGTTGTTAGAAATTGAAATTTGTTTTCTGGGAAAGAAATATTGCTGAAGGGACTAAGGGACAGGATCCTGAGGGATGAAATGCTCCATGTCCTTTGGGCACCACCATGTTATTACATGAAATAATACAAAATGTCTGGCCAAGGACTGCTTTATAGTCATAGTAACACATTACAACCCTGTTGATCTTAAAGGTAGAATGGAATAAAATCCTCTTTTTTACTTCCAGGTGCATCACAGACATGAAATATCACCCATTTACCTTGCTGTTGACCTATTGTTTTGTCTGACTGATACGTGACTAGGAAGGATACCCAGGATCAATCTGAAGATAACAGGATTTTATTTACTCCATTCCAGTGTCTGACCTCAACTTTTAGGTGCTGAATTTTATTCCTCTGGAACATTAAGCCAGAACAAATTATGCATCGTGTCAGAGATGGCAGAGATTGCCCACCCTGGTCTCCCTCAAAGAGGGCTCTGGGCAATTCCACTACTCCTCTGCAGTAATTCCCTACTGTGTGGTAAAAGAAGATGAAAAAGTGCAGCACAGGAGGTTCTGTGGCTGGGTATGAATAAGCTCTAAATCTGTGTCTCTCAGTCCTTACACCCAGGGAGAAAGCATCTGATCCTTCTCACTGGCATTTACTTGATGGCTTGGAGTGGGAAAAACCTCAATAAAGTATTATCTATGAATCACTCAAATTTTAGAAGGGGTTTTCATTAAATCTCCTGTTTCCAACCTTTCTTCTCCCCTCCTCTATTAAAGTCATGAGACAGGAGTGGAAGGCTCAGGAGCTGCTGTCTGGAGTGATAAGGACACCTCCCTTGAGCTGATTAAAAGGCTTCTTTCCCAGCCATGGGGGCAAGGCTGCAGCAGGGCTCTTCATCCATAGATGTGATAGCTTCACTCCCTCTCTGCACTTCCAGGTGGTTGTGATTCATCTTTAAGCTCTTGATAGCCAGGACTTTTCAGGATGCTCTGCATCCTGCTGACAGCTACAGCTGCAGATGGCTTTTCCTCTTGAGGCCAATACTGTGCATCCCCTCTCTTCTTTAAAGATGTTTGTGACAGGACTGTGAGCCAAGGCTGGTCAGAAACAATCTTGGTGGAAAAAGCTGGTTCTTTGGAAGCTTTAAAGGAGCAGAAAAAAACAGTTTGTGTAAAGCTTTTGTCAGAGATTGGTTTTAAATTCTGTAAAATTAAATTTCTTGTTGAAATGAAAAAGCATCTATGTCACCCTCACTGTCCCTTTGTGATTATCAGAACAGTCTTAGATGATTTTAATCTCCCTCAGTTTTTAATTTATACTCCAGACTTTGAAGAAAATACTGCTTGTATCATCATGGCATCAGCATTTGAATATATAAGTTTGCAAATAATACAGTAATCCTTGTCTACATTAAAGACTCTGCTAATCCAGGGTGAGAAGTTTGAACGTGGCAAATATTATCCTGACACAAGAAAGCAGCTTTCCAAAGGAAAATGATTTCTCAATGGGTTTTGACTGCTCTGTGCTAAGAGTATGTGGTAAGTTTACCAATAATTAAATATACTGCAATTTCACTAATTGTTTGATTAGGGCCAATTCTCTAGACATTCTAATGTGTCAGGTTTTCAATGACAGAGCTGCCAGATTGTTCTCTTATTTTCCTTTTGCTATAAATCATGGAGTGTGACTTGCTAGGAAACTCGAAGTATGGAAATGAGACATAATGAAATGCAGAACCATGCAAGGACTGGAGTGTTTACATTTCATTCTAAGAAATAAGGCAAAGGAAAATACCTGAGGGAGAGAGTCTGTGTGTGCAAATGTTTCCCTCAGAGGCAAAATCAAGCCTTGCACAATTTAATTGAGGCACAATTATGTGGAACACGGGAATGTACATTTTTTGTAAAAAAAACACAGTCAAAAACCCCTTTGTTACATCAATAATAAAGAAGTGACAGCAAAGGGAGCGAAGGTAAAAGAGGTTATATTTGAGAGAGAAGGAAATGAGGAGAACAGACCAGCTGTGACATACCAGAGGGAATGGGCCTGGATTCCAGATGTTTCCAGCATGAGAACATCCTCAAGGGTCTGAAGAGAGGTTTGTGCAAATTGAAATGGCCACTACTGCCCTGGGATCAGGATCAGGATCAGGATCAGGATCAGGGGGATCTCTCCATGGCCTGGGGATACAAAGGATACAATGGGGTTCCTTCCCCATTAGGAAACAGGCAAAAAGAGGTGAGGCTGTGAGTCCTTTGTCAGGAGATTGTCCCAGGGTGGGAGTTGGGGTCTCCTGCTCCAGGTAGATCCTTGTTTCTGCTTTTGTGAGCTCTGTTCCATAATCTGCTTTAACAAAATGCAAAAATCTTTGTTAAGAAATAAAAAACCATCTTTCAAGAGCTGTCCTTCTCTCCAGGAAATCTGACATTGTCTTTGTCTACCATCCTGGCCTGTTTTGTGCTCCCATCAATCAGCCCCTTTTCCTCATTAAATCCTGCCCTGTTTCTCCAGGTCTGTGTCTTTTCATGAACCTCAGTGCACTGCCAGAAAGCCTTGATGGATTTCAGTTCTTGGAATTGCACTCTTTCCTTTGTCCTGGCATGTAGCTTGCATGCAGATCTGCTCTTTAAAGAGAGCTGGGGCATCAGTCAAGTGGATTACAGGAAGCTGGCAGGTTCCAAAGGCTGGATGAAAAATGTCTGGTTTTTTGGCAGGCAGATTGTCCCTTGAAAAGGGAATTCCATCAAAGCTGAACTTCTCTGCATCCGAGAGCTTCAGATAATTTGTGAAATACAAATATGCTTCATTTTTGCCCACAACATGGATGACTCTGATGAAAAGAATTTATTTCTCTTTACCATTCTTTTAATGTCCCATAAATTAGGAAAGAGCAGCAAATACAATAAGAGACCATTATCACTTCTTATTCCATAACCTTGCTGTTCAGACACAGTCTCTGAAAAACTAATTAAGGCACTAGTGGTGGCTAATCCATGCACTGCAAATGATGCACACTCAGGCTCTGTTTTCAGCCAGAGCAGGGAGGTTAATTAACATTACACACCAACAAATGAATTCAGTCTGGGGCAATGCCTCCTGATTAAACTTTCCACAGCCCACTTTGCTTTGGTGTGTGTTTGACAGACACTTCAAACTCCCTGGAGACCCTCTGCTCTCCCCTGTGCATTCCAGCCCCTTCTAAAGGCCAGGTTCTGGCTGCTCTCAGCTTGATTAGTGACCTGAATGTCCCATGGAGTTTAAGGGAGATGAGCTGCAGGGCTGAATGTTGTCCCACCTGGGGAGAGGCAACAGAATGGGATCAAAATGTGATGCTGATAACAAAGGGGTAATGTTTAAGTTATCCCATCACAGCCACAGCTCAGAAAGTTGGTTTCAGAGAAGACCCTGGGCTGGGATTCAAGAAATGGGTCAGCCTTAAGTTTAAACCTTACACTATCAAATAGTGACAGGACAAGGGAGAGTGGCTTTAAATTGGAAGAGAGAAGGTTTAGATCAAATGTTAGGAAGAAATTCTTCCCTGTGAAGGAGCTGAGGCCCTGGCACAGGGTGCCCAGAGCAGCTGTGGCTGCCCCATCCCTGGAAGTGTCCAAGGCCAGGTTGGATGGGGCTTGGAGCAGCCTGGGACAGTGGAAGGTGTCCCTGCCATGGCAGGGGGTGGCACTGGATGACCCTTATGGTCCCTTCCAACCCAAACCATTCTGTGGTTCTGGGAAACTCAAGTGAGATGGCAGAGTGTGTTTCCCCACCTTGTCTATTCACAAAATTACTGCAATAACTCTTCAGGAAGAGTCATTCTACCCTCTGCCCTCAGCTCCCAGTGTGTTTCCAGCAGCTCCTGCCTCTCAGCACGAGATGTGCAGTGGCTGCCATATTGGGACTTACACAGGGAATGCAGGAAAGGTGCAAATTGACCAAATGACACAAATTTGTGCCGTGAGAAGCAGAAGAATGGACAGCCAAGCCTTGGAGTCTCTGACAGATGGGGGTGGCAGGTTGGACCATCCCCATCTCACAGGGATGACAAGTTGTAAAAACCCAGTCAAGCAGTCAGCCAAAAATGCTGCAGATGAAGCTGCTGGAATCACCAGCAGGTGTTGAGAAGCAGAACCAGCTGAAGTGGCTGCCAGACACCCACATTCAGCAGCATGGGGATCCCTCTGCTCATCGCGTGGGTTTGATTGAAATGAGATTCAAACAGGACTTTTTTTTCTTACAGGTGGCAGCTCTATGCAAATTTGAAAGTGAGAGTTGATAAATACACACTTAGGGATTGCTTTTATCATCCATTTTGATTTTTATGTTAGAGTTTGATGTTTTTCCTCAGGAAAGTGAAGAAACAAATACTGTGTTAATAATTAATGGGTTGGCTAATTGAATTGCTGCCCTTTTTGCTTGTGTGATCAGCAGGCATTCACAGCTTTTCAGAGCTCTTTCCATTAGGATGAGAAGTGGTTGATGTCTGCCTTGGATCATCTTTGGCATGAATTTATGAGGAATATACACAATTTTTCAGTGAACATTGCAGAAGCACAGCAGGCAGCTCCCTTGGTGAGAAAATCCTTGTCTGGACCTCCTGCGTGTGCTCCCTCCAGAGAGATCTGCTTTTCTGCCTGCTCTTGAGGAACCACAGCAGCCCAGGGAGTCTGAGCAAGCCCTGCTTCATCCAGTGACCCTGTGCAATACAAAAACAAGAAGAAGTGGCAGTACCAAGAGGTTTTTTGTGGTACAGCTTGTTTACAACAAGCACAGGGCACTACATGTGGCAAAACAGGGTCATGCTTAAAAGCAGAGAAGTTCCTTCAGCCCCTCAGACTCGGAATTTCTGTGTGCTCCAGGGAACTGATGTGTTACCTGGAGCCATCTGAGCTGTCTGAAAGGTCTTGTTGGCACCATTCCTGAGCTCCATGGTACAGGAGCACTGAGTCCATCCCTAGCCTTCATGGTCAAGCAATGAAGAAGAAATCATCAACAACTCCAAATATAGTATAAAAAACTCCCCTGAGTAAAAGGAAAGGTATCTGGGGAGGCTGAATCAGTAGAGAAAATGCTTTCTATTACTCTTACCTTTGTCTTTCAAGTGTACACAGTGGACAGCATTTCCTCTCAATCCCATCAGCTTCAATGTAGTGCTCTGTTTTCTGAGGCAGTCGTTTGGATTGGATTCCAACACACACACAAATGCACATCTGCATGTTCTCAGTGCCACAGCTGGACAGGACTAGAGCCACACCTCCCTTCTGGCAGTGTCACAGGGTCACCTGGCTCTGAGGTGTCCTGTTTTACCCTGTGCTCCCTGGCACCAAGGTGCTGTGCCCCGTGTCCTGAGCTGGGTGTGCACGGACAAGGCAGTGAATTAATTTGGCCTGAGATAGCTCAGATGGCAAAAATCCTTGACTTATCTGCCAAGAAAACTGCAAATGTGCTTCAGCTGAGTCTGTCAACGTGAGGGGAGCAGAGGGTTGCCCAGTCAGCCAGAAGATGAATTTGTGCTTGTTCTGTCAATTGCTAGAGATTGGAATGTCAATATTGAGCCTAATAAACTTCTAGTTTCTAAAACATTAGCTGTGCTGAGATCATGTTTAATAACAATGTGGTCTACCTCAGACCAGGCAGGGCTGTCTCTGGGCTGATGGTGTTGCCAGTACTTTGATTTCTCAGGTCTGCTTAGGTGTGTGATTCGCCCAAATTAAATTGTGGCCTTGGGCGGCTTCACTCTCAAACCTTCCATGTGCAAAGCAAAGGAGGTAATTTAAAATAAAAGCTGGGGTTTAGAGACTGAGATTAATATATTTTATTAGATTTCTCTAGAGAAACTGTAGCAGAGGGCAGGTACTGAATGAACACAAGCAAATATCCTCATAAGGAGCGTGTGACACCACGAATTGGATGGTCAGCCCCTATGAAAGGGCCGATAAAATCTCTGGGACTAATCAGGCTTTTAAAAGACCAGAAGATAAAAGTCTCAGGTCCCTCTGTGGAGCAGACAACTGTTCCCCATCCACCTTGCAAGGCAGTTGGAAGTGCAGGGAGCGCCGAAGGATGTCTGGGTACCAAAATGCTTTAATTACACTGCCTTCCCCAGAGTTCATCTTTGTGACGTGGACAAAGAAGAAGGGAAATATTGAACACAGAGATTTCTTTCCTTTTGTTTTTGTCTTGGCTGGATTAATTAAAGATGTCATTGATCCTGACAGGACTGCCTTGGGGTAGGATGGCTGATGCTGCGCTCGCTACAAGTAGCTGCTGATGAGGGTGGACACAGGGAATTTTTTTGTGCTGTGTTATTCCATTCGAGTCCACTTGAGTTCCTTTGGAACAACATTTCTCTCTAGAATTATTAAATTCTCCCTCTATTTATTGGTAATGTGTGGTAACTTATTCCTGACGAGGGAAATGAAATTGGTTGCTGGTGACTGCAGGGTTTTTGTTTGAATATTCTTTAAATCACAGAATCACAGACTGGTTTGGGTTGGAAGGGACTTTAAATCTCATCTCATTGCATCCTCCTGCCATGGGCAGGGATACTTTGCTCTAGACCAGGCTGCTCCAAGCCACATCCAACTTGGTTTTGAACACTTCCAGGGATGGGGAATCAACAAATGCAAAGCAGTAAGTTTAAGAGAAAATGGGAGGCATTTCCCACCCTGAGCACTGGTGAATTAGAATAGTGCTCATCTTGCAGATATCCCAAAGAAGTTCCTAAAGATTTCTCATCAAAGCCAGGATTCAGTTGTCAAATGCTGGCAGACTGGAGCTTGCCAAGATGGGGAAGGGTGGAATAAATGGATTTGTGGGCAGAGGGCAGGTGACAGGGTCAGAAGCACATGACAGGTCCATTTCTCCCAGAGCCCTGCAATTTATCCTGTGACTGTCACTTCCATTTAGAGGGTCTGGGCTGACTTGGTGACCCAGAGGTGAGTGGTGGGTGTGGAGCATCTGTCTTGGTTCTAATGAGGCTGCAGCCATGGCACTGCTTGGGTGCCTTAGAGGCACAAATGCATTTATCACTGCAGTACCCTCTGGCTGGGCAGCAACACTAAGATTTTTCTTATTTTATTTATTTTGGAGGCATCAGAAGAATAAATATGATGTTACAGGTCTTGCAGAGCAGGAACTAAAGTGTATTCTTCTCACTCCCAGTCTAATATCCTGACCACAAGACTCGCTTGTCAGGTGGCATCCTAAAAACCTGTTCTATTTAATCTATTCCTCCGGGAACTTCTGAATATATAATATATACCAGCTAAAAATAAACCTGCAGAAGATAGAGTTCAACAAGTTTTTCACTACTTCTCCAAGAGTGTGATCATTTTTAAATCAGCTGTGCCCTGTTTTCTGTATTATTAGTTATTGTCTTTGATAGAAAAAATCTCAGTTGTACATTGGCTTCTACACCACATCCGTTTATGCTTGATACCTCTCTAAATCAGTGATGGCTAAATTACAGGTGACTCATGGACAGTAATCAGTGCTAAATCAAGTTTGATTCCTCTGATGAGAAGCTTGGAAGACAGAAATAAGGTGCCTGGAACTTTAGACCTTTCCCAAGAAACACCTTGTTCTTCCTATAAAGCCAACAAATGCTTGTCTGTTACCAAGGACAGAAATTCTAAATTAGCCTTTTTCCAAAGAGATCTCCACGAGTAGTTATTTATTTGGTGGCATATAGTTTCAGGAAAGAAGAAAAAAAATAAGAGCTCTCTGTCTGGTCCTTATTTCTGTGGGAATATTTCTTTCCACCCCCCATTCTGGATTCCCTTAATTGTTCCTTTCTTCCTTTCTTGCCATGTTCAGGCCACACCCTGAGCCACACTAGGCCTCTAACAAGAACTAGGAAATGTAATTATTCCCACTCTCTCTGTTTGCATTATGTCTGTATTAATAGTCTTCCTTTTCCCAACAAGCTCTGCTGACAGGGAGCCATTATCATATGATGCACACAGGCTGAGTACAAATTCAGGTTAATACCCCAGGATGCTGTGCAATGCACTGTCCTGCTGCTGGGCTTAATCTAATCCAGCGTGATGGAGGAGGCACCACGGCACGGCTCAGTGCTTCAGAGCAGGAGGCATCATCTTGCCAAATTTTGCAGAGGGCTGGCTCAAAAGCTCTCATCCTGCACCAAAATCTGCCACCCCGATGTACAGGGCAGTGGGGGCTGCTTGTTTCAGTGCCACCCTGGCCTCTCTTCACCACCTCTGAGGAGAGCAGAGAGGGAAGAAAGGCTGTCAGAGGGGCATCCCAAAAATAGCAGCAACCCAGCCCCCTGGCACCCAGCTCAGTAAGCTTTTCTCCTCATATCTTCTATTTGAAAATGGGCTGACAAGGTCAGAGGGAGCAGAGGGCACTGAGGATGCCAGCAGAGGACAGGGAGAAAGGGAGATCCTGTGGCTGTATGCAGCCACCCAAAAAAGATTAAATTAGAGGTGTGAACACGGTGCCTTCCTGGATCCTGCCAAGAAGTTTAATTAAAGTCACTTGCTGTAGCTCAGTGACCCACTTTCACTCACAGCTATCACATCTGATGTGATGTTTTAGGAGATGGGCTACAAGAGCAGAACAGCATTTCCATCTTTCTGTCTTTTTTTTTTTTTCCCCTTTCTAAGCAGAGGAAATGACAAACTCACTTTGCAGGCAGAAGAGGATAATGAACTTTTTATGTTGTTGTTGTGGTAAAAACCACTGACACGTGACATGGCTCATCTAGATCCCAGCTCTGTCAATAGCTCTTCCAATCCTGTAATCCCTTTTTCCCTAGGGATAACGTTTAGGTGGAGAGACAGCTCTATCTGAAAATCTGAGTAGTTTGCCTTTGCTTCTGTCTTCTATCCTCACGTGCCCCAGTGAATGTAGAATTGTAGAGTCTGTGTTGCTCAGCAGAGCAGTCTTATCTCTGGCTGGGACAGGTTTTGCAGGACCCTGGACTCCCTGGTGTGCTCACTGTATCATATTTCCAGGTTTTGGCAATTTTCTGCTCCCTATCTTGCAGGTCACTGCAAGTCATTACTGCTGTGGCACCATTACACACCTCTAGGGGAAATTCCCACATCTGCCCTGGATCTGCTGAGAGATGAAGCAGTGCAAAACGATGCACAACGTGTTGGAAATTGTTCCAATCATGCTCCAAGACTCATCTTTGACCCTGCTATTTCTCCTAAGAATAAGGCCACACTCTCAGCCAGAGGAAACAGCAAGATAGAAATAATTTGGCTGGTTGTTTTTTTATTGTAATAGAGATTTTTTAGTCTCCCCCAATGCAGTTACAGCTGTTTGATTCATTGGACCTTGGTGTAACTCCCTTTGGCAAACCATGCACTGAGACCCAGAGCTACCACCTGCACATCAGCAGGAAGCTCCACTTTTCTTTCCACAAAGACACAGATTTATGACAGCTGCTGCCTTCCCTTCATTTCTATAGCAGACTTAATTTAGATTTATCATTCCATTCAAATCCAGGGAAAGTTCCAGTCCCCGGCAGCCCTCACAACCATTCATTTTCTAGCAACAATAACTCTGACTAAACAATAGAATCTTGCTTGTAAAGACTCAATAAAAGTTATGCTGATACTTGAGGAAAAAAAAATTGCTTATCTTCAACCCATGAAAGGAGTAAACTCACCCGCCTGTCACAGTGATGAGCCCAAAATGAAATTTTTGATCTGATGCTTCAAAATCTCTGGATTTTGGCCAGAGTGGAAACCAAATGCAGGCAAGGGGTGTCCAAGTTAGAGCAACATCAAACCCAGAGGGATGTTGGCTTTGCTGTTGTCTAGAGGTGCTACAGTAAACTAAATAAAACTTGGCAGAAAGAACTTCTACCATAACATCAAGGTATTTCCAACTTTTCTCAATAATGGGATGGGACAGGACAGAAATATCACACGTCCACAGCTTGGATGCATTTCAGTCTCTGCTCTCAAAGGCACTGCTTCCACCTCAGAGGCAGACTCCAGTTCTGCACTGAACAAAACCAATCCAAACCCCAGAAAACTGCCCACTGCTGGAATAAAACACCTTCCCAGGAGCAGGGAAGAAGAAAGAGAGCCAGGAGACCTGGCCATTAGCTAAAAGATCAGACAAAGAAAGATGCTGAGAAAAGATCCGACGACTCAGAGGGATTTCTTTTCTTCCAAAGAATGCTTTGGCTTGAGCTCTTCTCTCACTAATATCATTTCCCACATTTCTGCCCTTGCTGTATATCTTACATCCTGCCATTGTTGAAAAGAGAGGCGGGAGAGACTGAAAAACATTGAAATCACAGCTATATCCCAATTCATCTTTTCCCTCCAGTCCTTCTTCCAGAAGAGAGCAGTAAGAAGCACCCTAACCCAAGAAAGAAGCATCCTAACCCTTTCAGCTGCCCCCACAGCTGCTGGGAGCAAATGGTTTCATCCCTGGGTGGATTGCTAATTGCTTCCCTGTCCTCCACCCTGCCCCGGGATTGCCCAGTGCACCCAATTCTCATCAGAAGCAACAAATGATTGGCAGGGAGCTCAAGGCTTCAGCAGCTCCTGCTGGGGGTGTCTCTACAAACCTGGGAGAGGCAGGAACATGGGGAGACAAGCCTGGGAGAGGATAGGGAGTGCAAAGCCCATTGCCCTAACACAGCCTGGGCCAGCCTGCATCCTTCCAGGGATATTCCTGAGCTGAAGGAAGAGCTTTTCACAGTGCTCAGAAATCAATTTTTGTTTTGTGTCCATGTTGTTTAATCAATATAATAAAAGCTCAAGTAGCTACTAATGCCTTTGATATAATAGTAGTTGGCAGACACAGACCTAAGGTAAATAAATATAATTTGCAGTAAGTCCCTGTGCAGATGAATGTAATCTCTTGCTCTCATATTTAAAGCATGATCTATAAGATCAGGTCATAGAATCATTAAGGTTGGAAAATACCTCTAAGGTCATCAAGTCCAACCATCTGCAATGGGAGAATTGATTAAAAAGGCTCTTGAAACAAGCTCTGGCAAGCTCACATGGTTCCACATGAGAGATTAATAACACTAAGAGAGGTTTTATCACAGTCAGATTATCAGCAAGACATGACAGAAAGTATTTGGGCCATTGGGAATGAAGAGGCTGTGAAAGCCAAAATATAAGTGAAAAACAATAAATGTTAGGGGCTGCCTTCTCTAATTAGGATTCCGAGATTTTAACAAATGGCATTCCTTGCAGAAAATTCTTGGCCAAAACCAGATCCTCCAGGTATTGAGTGCCAGAGGTTTCATGCATACATTTATTTCTAGGCATGAGAAAGGGAAAGTGCAGGTCAGTGATGCACAAACCAAGCTGAGAGCCCTGTGGCAGTAAAGGGCTTGGACCTTCCTGTTCCTTCCTCACGAAGCAGCAGCAGCTGAGGGATGTTTGAAGGTCCAATGTGTCCAATGTGCAGAAGAACTGAAATAAACCACTCCAGAGGCTGTCAGAGCGTGATGGAAGAGCAGAGTCAGGAGGGTTTGACAAGATCCCTCCAACAGCTAGGAGCCTCTGATTATCAAGTCAGCCAAGACCACGGATATTGTGGCACAGCTGACAGCTTTCCCTTGCATGGCCAAGATGGAAACTCCATCTGTGCCCATCAGGTCATGCAAATACTTCATCAGTTCTCTCAGGGCTGAGCAAAAACCAGATTTCAACTGAACAGACAAATCTGTGACAGGACATTTCTGTAGAAAAAAACAAGGGCTAATTTCATGCTAGAGTGATCTGTCCCCATCTACCTGATCTTGTTTTGGAACAGGTTTTATCTCTTCTTTCAGCAGATAATTACCCTCATATACTACAGTTATTCTCTGTTATTTCCTGCTTCTCTTTCCTTAAAAAAAAAAAACAAAAAAAACCAACCAAACTTAGTTTGTCCTTTTCCTTTAAGCATATGGCTTCTGACACATATAAATCAATATACTTAATAGAAAATATGCTTCCGGAGGGGATTTATAGAAGCAGAAAGACCCGTCATGAAACATGCACAGAGCATCCATAATAGAATTATATCATGTGAATCTATTTGGAAACAATTTGTCATCTTGGGACAAAGCTATAGCCAGGGAGGAATATTACATGAGAGCTTTCTCTTAGCACAACATATTGCTGCTAGCCTGACTGAAAACCACAAACTAAGAAACCTTTTAGTTTATTTAAGTGCCAGATGCCTGATTTAAGGCAAGCTGGGCCTGATCCCAAAGCCTATCAGAGATGATAGGAAATCATCCTTTGAATTCAGCTGGCTCTGGCCCAGATTTACAAGCTGGTCTCTCACAGGCACATTTGTACCACAGGCAGTGCCACTGACCAGGGGTATTTATGTATTCCAAATGCTTTCCTTACAGTCTGGATGTGGAGTTTAGCCTGTGCTTACTAACAGTTGCTGGAAATCATAAATAAAGACTCTCTGAGTGTTTGGCCTCAGTTTTCAGTACAAACTTGTGGCAGTGGTGCTGTTTTGAAGCTGCCACTTCTGAATTCATGTGCTTGGAAGGGTGTGTGAAAAGGGGCTCACTGTGAAATTTCATGTGACAAAATCACATTTTCATTATCATTTGGTCTCAGCCCGAGGTTGTGAGGGAACAGAGAGGGAAAACCCCAAAACAATTGCGTTGTTTGTAGGCAGCAGGACTACTCAGAGAATCATAGAATGGTTTGGGTTGGAAGGGACCTAAAAATTCATCTGCCATGGGCAGGGACACCTTCCACTATCCCAGGTTGCTGCAAGCCCTGTTCAACCTGGCCTTGGACACTGCCAGGGATGGGAAATGAAGCACATAATGGAGCTGAGTTATAAATAAAAAAAAATAGACCTACAGACAAAACTGGGTAAACAGAAAAGGTGATCATTTCCACAGGCTGGCTTTTCAGAAACACATCCTTTCCTCGTGTTTTTCTAATCCTCCCTGTTCTAAACCCTGGTGTTAGGACACGTTCACCTCCCAGCCACATCAACATTCATTTATGTGACTCCACTGTGGCAGGTTTTTAACTGGCTGGATGTCTCTGTGCACCTGCATTTAAGCTTCCCTCTGGCATCCCAGGATCCACTGATGCTGCCCAGAAAGCTGGTGCTTCTGTGTTTTGGAGACAGCTGGAATAGCAGGGGGAGGTTTTGTGTGTGACTGTGTGTGTGTGTGTGTCTGGAGCCTGATGAAGAGAATGAACAGAGCTGATAACGGATGCTCACAATTAAATCCAGGCCAGATAATAAAATCAGGTGAAGAATAGACCTTTGGCCCCAAGCTTTAATTCTTGTTGGCAAAGAAGAGAGAGTGTTAATGCAATTTCATGTACTGCTACCTTGATTCACTTCCCTTCCTCACCAACAAATACACTCAGGGTTTGTGCACAGATTCTGGCAAAAGTAACTACAAATACTTGTTCCCCTGTGTATAAATTCCAACACTGGAAGCCTGGCTTTACATCTGAGCTCTCTGAGAGTTGCTTTGGCTGTTGAATCTACATCTCAAGGAAATCCTAGCAAAACTCAGAGAAGGGAAGAATAGGCAAAGTCCCATCAAATTGTTTTTTCAACAACTGAAGGCTTGGAGAGGACCAGATCTCTGCTTCACTGTGGAGGAGAAACAAATCTGCATAGATTTTCTTGCCATCAGTTTATGAGACAATATATTACTATTTCCAACGTCACCATCATCCAGTGGTGATGTTTGCAGGTTGGGTTACTTCAAGGGCTCTAAGAAAAGCCACTGTGATTTGCTTTGCTAACCAGTATTTGTCCGTGATGGTAAAAATTAGTGTGTGATTGTCCTTGATTGCACAGCACACATCATCTCATCAGCCACCTTCCTGCTCCTCCCAACCCCTCTTGAGTGATGCTCTTTGGATTATGCCTCCTCTGATCCTTCAGCTGCCAATAGTTTCTGCATCACTTTGTGGATGTGCTGTGTTTGTGTTAATGCTGATATTTGTGTCTGCTTCTGCTTCTGCCAAGGTATCTTCCTGTTTAGTGAAAAACACCACTAGTAAACAAGTATTGAGAATATTATCATTCCAATGCAGGAATAGGAATTTCTGCTAATCCAAAGCAGGATACAGTGTCCAAACAGTTGGATTAACACAGCTCTGCTGCATATGGTATTGAGTTGCAAATGAATCAGAACATACTCTCTATCCAAAGGTGGACAGATGTATGGCTTTGATAGAAGGTGGACATTGGCTCCTCCAGATTTTAAAATGCTGCTGAGGAGGTAGGAATGGCACAGATCTGAACTGGGCTGCAGCCCTGCTTCACACAGTGCAGTCAGGGGGAATTTCAGCTATTTGGGGTTTACAGGGTGAAGGAGAAAGAGTCTGTGTCTGTGACTGCCACTAGAAATGCATGTTGTAGGACAGAAGGGCTTTTTTTTATTTCCTGTACAAATTGCCTCAGTTCCACCTTCCTAAGTAAACAACCAGCTACAGAATCAGCTACACTGCTAAATGAAAACACAAGTTGAAAGAGAGCAGTGTAGACTAATTGAACAGGAAGAAAGGAAATATATGTGTAACAGACCTGAAAAGGAGACAGAGAGCTAATTAAATGTAGTACAATGATTTCACACAATGTCCTTCACATGCAGCATCATAAAAAGTTTTGCCAGATCAGTGCACCAAGAATCAGCTGCGAGTCTGAAATCTTCCTAAAATCAGAAACTTTTTACATCTCTTGTGCCTTGCCTTCTCGTTGTCAGGCTGGTGCAGAGAGCTGCCATGAGGGAAAAGCATCATAGCTCCTCAGTCCTTCCTGAGATCAAGGTGAAACTCCACCGAGTCAAGCAAAGAGTGGGAAAGTAGGAAAAGCAAAGAGACCAAAACTCTGGGCTGGGCAGCAAATCAGAAAGAACAATCTGCCATGTGCCTTTGCAAGAATCCATGGGGGTTTTTTTGAGTAATTCTTCCCATGATTCACAAAATTCATGCCTGTGCCTCTACACGTGGGGCATGTTCCAGTGTGTGTGCATGGAAGTGCTGCATGTTCTTTTCGGAGCTTTTTGGTGCTGAAGATTGCAGAAATGATATCCATGTTCCCTTTTCTAGATGTAATCCTTCCACTGTCTCATTTTGGCTGTGCTCAGCCAAGGACTACACCTGAGGGATGGCTGTAGGCACCTAAATTAATTCTTGCTTTCAAGTGACAGCAACACACTCCCTGTATCAGTTTCCAAGAGTGTTACTTAGCATGTGCAGGAAGTTGAGGGCTAGTGAAAATAGCATAAATTTCATTATTGTTGGGGAAAAAATATTACAAGTGGAGCAAACTGAAAGTCACTGGAGAACGATGGGGCTGAAAGGAATTAAATATGTGAACATTCCTTTAGGATACTGGTATTTCTATACTGGTGGCTTTATGCAAAAAGCAGAATTCGGAACAATTTTGCTTCCTGCTCTGGCTCTAATCTTCACCAAACTCCCTGATTTTCTGCTGGAAAATGTGCAGCCAGTTTTTTCTGTGCTTGCAGCCTGAATCACAGCCACTGCTGGGAGCCACTGTGCAGCCAAGAGCCCGACCAGCACATGGGACAACACACCTCAAGCACGTGTGGGTCCTGTTCCTGTGCTCTCAACACTTCCAGGGCCCAACCTGCTGCATCTCCTGTCCTTTTAACACGTGGTGGTGATGCCCATGTGAGAGAGACAGATGTAGGCAGAAGCCTTCCCTTTGCTTTTGGAGAACTTTTCAGCCATCAATTCCTTTGATTCTCACAAATGAAGGCAAGATTTTTCTTGCCCATGGAAGAAGATTCCCCTGTTGGAATTACCCAGTACTTAACTGCCTCTCTCTAGTAATAAATTAGAATAACAAGGTAGGGCAAACAATTGTATTAATTCCCTCTCTCAGCAGGATGTCCCTCAGAAGGGAGGTGCACTCCAGTGTGTTTCTGCTCCCATTCTAATCTCTTCTTTGCTGTCCATGAGGGGACTAAGTGAGTCATGAGATGCTTTGGACGTCAGCTCCAACCTCCTGGGTCATCCTCTGTGTGGGATGGAATGAGGGCAGGCAGAGCTCTCCTGCCCACATCACAACCTGTGGCTTAGGCAGGTGTCCCTCTGCTCATCAGCGAGCTGGAGGTTGCTGCATTATATAGTTCTCACGATGCAAAAAAGCACAATTATTATAAGGCACTGTTATCTGCTGTCACATTCAATAAAATCAGTCTGGCTCTGGGGAAGTCCTGTGAGGAAGGCATTGGGATGAAAATTCATGAGTGCAGGGTAAGAGACGTTGGCAAATCAGACCTTCTGTCAGTCATCACCCCACAGATACTTTTTTAGGGCAGGAGTGGGTAAGCTGGGGTTATGGGGCCTTGCTGTGTGCTTTGCCAAGCAGTCCCAAATGCCCTCACATAACGACTGGTGGTGAAGGCAAGTTGTGTTAATGATCCTTGCACTGCTCTGAGCTGGGTTATGCAACTGTGCAGCTCTGGTGATGGTGGGTGTTGACTTTGCTCACCAGGCCACGGTGGCTCCTTGAGGAGAAGTGGCACTCATGAAAGGGGAAACATTTTAAAAGACTCCAAAGCGTGAGATCTGTAATGGATTCACATGAGGGGGCAGCATCCTGAGAGGTGAACAAACACCACAGAAAAAAGAGCTTGTGACAAGAGCATTGGAGGGAGAGAAAGAGGCTCCTCTGCTGGAGCTGGGACTGCACCACTGGGGTGAGGTCTCTGCTGTCAGCCAGGGAAAACCAGGGACTGCTTGCTGTGGTTGCTCTTGGTAGGATCTCCACAGCTAACTTAAGACTTTAAATCCAATACTCTAATTTAAGAAAGCACAACTCACAGTGTTGTTGCTGCTGTCACAAAATGCTGTTGTCCTACCTGTCCTAAAGTTAGGAGAAATCAAAACAGTGACTTGATTTCTCCTGGCATTAAAGCCCATCATGATAATTACTGAAAAACCCAAACCCTTTGCACTGCTGTGGCCACTTGACCATGTTTGCTGAGGTTAGCCAGATGTTCATGATGAAGTTTTACCCTGTTTGTGAGGAGAATCCCTGGGAAAGGGGGGGGATGGTTGTTGGGTTTCACTGCACAGCCTGGCTTGGAAATGCAGCACAACCAGGGAGCCTGTGGTGATGTTTCCCAAACCTGCAGAGCTGAGGAGGAGCTGAGGCTCTTGGTGTCTCATCTGTTCTTGGAACATTAAACCCAGACTGTTTCTGTCTGGGCCTGCAGCCTTCAGATCTCCTGGGGCTTTTCTGAAGTGACAAAAAGCAAGTTGATTTTCTGGAAAAGCTTTTCTCGGGAAAAGCTTTACCCTACAAAGTGTTGGCAGCTCTCCACACTTACTTTCTTCAGGGTACAGGGGGAAACTTGCTTAGTGGCTGGTAGAGCAAAGCTCACGAGGGAATTATAAAACATTGAAGTGCCTGCAATTCAGAGATGCTGCAGCAGTCATCTAATGCACATTTATTTTGCATGGGAACTTTGCAAATGTAGCTGAATGATAACATTGTTTTGCCATTCTGCTTTTCCTGTTATGAGGTGTTTAGCATCTCTGATGCAGATTCCCAGGAATATATGTGTTTAAGTTCAAACTTGACCCTAGGAGGGGAAGAACTAATTTTCTGCTCTTGTGTCAGGCCCGAGTGATGATGAATTGGCAGGGCCTGCCCTACAGACATTTTCATTTAGATCCTTTTGAATATGTGATAGAAAATGGAATGCTGAAGATAGGCTAATCCTTGTCCTTGCTTTGCCAAGCAGCAAAGTGAAATAGCTGATGCCTTCCTGAGACACTTTGCCAGTATCTCATGGGAAAATGGGAGCAGAAGGCTGCATTCAGCCTTTCTGCAGCATTGTTCCAAACAGGGTGGTTCATGTGTGAGCCCACAAAAGTGTGCAAACGAGGGGCTGTGACCACACTACCCCTGCTCTGGCAAAGACCTCAGCCCAGCCCCTGTTTCAGCAGGAGGGCAGTGCCACCAGGGGGACAAGGCTTGCCCTGTGCCAGCACCCAGCACTTACTACACAGGAGGGGGCAAAACTGAGGAACTTCTCCAAAGCAGCCAGGCACTTGTGAGTAGGATTTTTTTTTTAATTGGTTTCCACCTGTCAGACTTGTCAGTGGTGAAACTGGATGTTTTCACAGAGAAAAAAATCCTTCCCCCTCATCCACCCCCACACGTCCTGCCTCCCCATGGCCCATCTCCAGCTCCAAAGTGACAGCTGAGCAGGTTTATTTCTGTCAACAGGAGTGGAGGAGGCTGTGAGAAGAGGCATCCCACAGCTCTGGTTCCTAGCTGATATTCTGTGTCTGGTATTTGTTTGGGAGTCATTTCCTCTGGGTGCTGTTGAGACTCTGCTGCGATCCATCCCCAGCCTTTAGGCTGATGCTGTTCCTGAGATGTGCAGGGCTTTAACAACAGCCTGGAAGCTCTGCACAGGGCTGGGATGGTCTGTCCCTCTTCAGAAAGTCCCAGGTGCCACGACATTGGCCTCTGGTACCAGGTCCCACAGGTGGCTGTGCTTGGGCTGCAGCTCGGGCACAGAGGGACCTGGCAGGGGCTGTGTGGGAGTGTCTGGAGACTTCAGCGGGGACTGCTCAAAGAGGAGGGTCCCTGGGACAAGCCCAGCCTCCTCCCATGGGAGGGAGCCCCTGGAAAGCATGAGTGAGGATTTTGCCACAGAGTGACAGGGAAAATTAGGGGAGGAAGGAAGCAGTTCTCTTCTGCTGACAGCAGGAGACAGAGCAGTGAACAGCCCAGCCACAGCCACGCTGTCCACCTGTATTCCAAAGCCTACTCTGCAGGTGACTTCCCTGCTGACATCCCTTCCCTTACTGGAGCTAAAATATAGGAGAGACTTGGGTGGTGAAACCAAAGTGTAAGAAGACCATGGCTATGAGTTATGGGGGGAAAAGGACAGAAGCTCCCCTTGTACACAGTGGTCGAGAGGTTTCCTGAGAGATTTCCACTTCCACCAAATTCACAGAATTCCCTGAGGTTTTGGGACAGAATGGATCAGTTCAGCTTTGTGCCATCAGACAACTGAGATGACATCACTATTGGTGTCCTCAGGTCAAGCCTGTCATGTTGGATTAACAGCTCATAAGGCACCAGAAGTGCTGTCTCCCCCCTGTGAATCAGAACTGAGACATCACCTGCACGAGTAATTGTATTAGTTTAGAATCAACAATGAAAACAAAGGATAAACAATTATCTACTTAAGTTCTTCATCCTTTTTGGTAACATCATTGCACAGAGTAATTGAATTGCTGTTCCCATTTGTCACGGGGTTTATGAGACACCCTTTCTTCCTCTCCCCTGCCTGTGCCATTGTGTGCACGAGCACTTGGAGCAAATAGCCCAGAGTGCCTCTGGCTCTGCATCTGGGGGTGGGAGCCTTGGTCAAAGGTGTCCTGGTCCCCATCTGCTCCCTGGGGACGTCAGCTGCAAGCTCCTGGTGTGGCTTAAAAGGAAACGTGATCCCCAGCCAAGGGGATGGGAGCAGAGAGGAGAAGGTGTGGGAGGAAGGAGATGTTCATGCACCTGATGACCTCCTGAAGCATTACAGGGCTGACAGCCAGAACTAGACCTGGCCTTTTCAAAGTGATGCTTAGAAAGCAGCTGGTCTCTTCTTACTGGAGAGCTTGCCTTCAGGTGAGATCCATATGGGGCTGCACAATCCCCAGGATGGGGCTGCAGTGTCGCATATCCCATACCTGGGTGTGCAATCCCAGCCTTGCCTCTCTTGGATTTGATTTCTCTGTACCTATGGAAATGTTGTGCATCAGAACACGGCATTGTTCCCACCACAGCTCATGATTTATTTGGAATGAAATCCACTTTTCTGCATCAGGGTTTTTCTGGGTACATCTGGTTATGATGAGGTCTCAGTGTTTGACTTTTGAAACATTAGACTTTCCAGTAGCACAGAACAGTTTAAAGGAAAATAAGGACTCTTTTTAATGAATATTTATGGCTAGAGTTGAATTGTATTTTAGACTACAAGTCATTATTGCTGGGAGAACAGTAGATAGAAGACAATATTCAATTTATTAAATATTTTCGCTTTTGTGCCTTGATCAGTGAACACTTTTATTTGAAATTTGTGTAGTTCTCAGCATTAAAATCTTATTAAAGCAACAGTCTTACTAAATAAAACAGAGTAAGGAACATAGCTATGCACAACACCAATAAGCCAGAAATATTTCTGCTCATAAACAGTAAAAATGTAGAGTTGACCCAAGCTATTTTATAGAGCAGATACTTTGACATGAACAGAAACACAAATTATTCTCAATTTAAACCTTCATGAGGTGGAACCACAGTTGCTCAAGTGAAACTTGTATTTGTTAATCCTAAATAAAAGGAGCTGCTTGGAAAGATGTGAATATTTGCACCGGAGATGAAATCAGTCAAACCAAACACACCCTCATTTTGAGGGTCCGTGACTGAACATTTCTTCCAAATTCAATATTTGGAGAGTAGGGATGACTTCAAAAACATCTGCGATTGAAAATACAAATGTGGGAAGGTGGGTACTGGCAAAGATGCAGATTAACATGCTCTGGAGCTGTATTTGGCAGCAGGAAATCCTGAAAACCTTCCCAGATTTGGGTGTTTATCTCTCTCCTGGCTATCCTACTTCTCTTTCTCCTGCAAGCCAGGCGAGTGTCCCATTCCTCAGCCTCTGCAGCTCTGATCCTCTTTGTCCCCTTCTGCTCTCTTCTCCCGCTGACTTCCCAAGTTTTTCAGCAGCTTTCCCACTGTTGGCTAGCTACAAGGAAGACTCTAAAGACAGGAGATTTTCTTAGGTGCTCTGAGGAGCTACCACCAAACTGAATTGAAGTAAATTTCATCTGAGCAGAAGGGAAAATGTCCTCAGTTGCACTTAGGAATAATTGCTCTACAAGAGAGTTGAGAACAGCTAAAAAATACAGAACTCTGGCCAAAAAGAGACAGTGACTGTGGGAACAGGCATTTGCTGGGAGATGTGAGCAAAGTTAACTCTTTGCTTCTCTGCTTTACTCTGATGCTTGGTGAGGGGATGATTTACTGAGCAGATTGACAGGGTTGTACCTGTGCCCTTGCTTCATCCCACTGCAGTGATCATCTGACCAGCCCTGTTTCCCCTCATTTTTATCACAATCCTATTCTGTATTTCTCCGTGCACGGTTAAAAACCTTCCTGAGAAACCTGCTTTGTGCATCACAAGAAATAGGCTCAATTTCAAATAAACATGCCTTACCCTCAGTTTTAAAAATTTTCCTTCCAACGAAACACCTTGCCCATCACATCCTCTGATTCATTATTTCATTTTGGTCCTACAGCTCCTAATTCCCCAGCACTCTGGTGCCAACCTCTAAGGAAGACTATTGGCTTCATCAAAGTCGTGCTGTGACTCATTGTCCCTTCTTACAGAAAACAGGCTTTTCCTCCTGATGAAGACAGCCAATCTTCAAACCCTGTGGTGCCTTCTGGAGAGATGGATATGAAACACAGGCAGATCCCGAGCCCTGGAGCTGATCTCCAGGAAAATGAATAGCATGGGGGGATGAATTGTTGTAAACAAGTGGAAGTGAGGTTTTGGTCGAAGAGAAAAGCTTTTGACTGATCTGTGAAGATGCAAAAATCAGACAGGAGCAGAATGTATTCTCTTTTTTTGTTGTTTTTCCATTTTCCAGTGTTTTTTTCGTTGCACACTGATGTTACTGACACAACCAGATTTTCCCTGGGAAAATCTGTGAATCCTTTTGATGACATGATGGATAGAGAAACACAGAGAGCAAATAGAATTGTCATTGTGCACTGATGGTGACCACATTTTCTGAAGACATTTGAAATCCTTTGTACCTTTAATCCTAGACCCTAAGCTGATATGGCACAATCTCCCTCAAAGGTGAGCTTTGAAAAGTCAGAGTTTTTGGGCTGGGGGGAAACCAAAGTGAGATCTACTCTTCTGCCTCTATTTCCCTGTACAGAGGTTCATTAATTTTGCATTTGCTGAGGAGTGGAGCAGAAATAGCCCTCCCCAGTTTTTATTTTAATGTTCATCTACGCGTAGCTTTGGCTTTCCTGTCCGCCCCAAGTATAAAGCTGCCACTCACACACTGACTCTTGGTTAAGCTCATTGGTGAAATGTTCTCCCAGAAGAATCTTCCCCAGGGATCAGATGATAACAACGGGGCTGATCTCCCAGAGATCATATCACCCTAGGGCAAGGGGAGAGGAATTTTTACCAGGCAGCCATTCTAAGACAGAGACATTGCTCTTCAAGGCTCTTCATGATGATGTTCTTCACAGCCAGGTTGGACAGGGCTTGGAGCAACCTGATTTAGTGGAAGGTGTCCCTGTCCATGGCAGGGGATTGGGATGAGATGATTTTTAAAGTCCCTTCCAACCCAAACCATTCTGTGATTTAGTCATGAGGAGCTGATGGTAGTGCTGTATCCTTGGAGTGAGACTGGCAGCATGGCAGAATGTAATTCTCCCTGTGTCCAAAACTCCATGAAAACTTTTTAAGATACAAAGTGAAATCTGCAAGTGAATGCCAGTGAGCTCCAAATGATGAACAACATATTAAAAAGCACTGAGCCATACTGTGATAAAAGCTCTCCCCCCTCGCCTTTGTTATATATACAATAAACAAGAGATATTGTCCTGTATTCAATAACAATCAGCACCAGAGTCTTTATTCCTTCCAAACACAGTCTATGAACTCTGATTTCTGTTTTAATCTGATCATCATCTCTGGCATTTAAGGCTGTAGCTGTGAACAGAACGAACAGCATCATTTCCCCCTGCCAAACGATATTAAAGAAAAAAAAAAGCCTCTGAAAAGAGAAACAGAGCTAGATTGGGTCACTTACAAACACAAACTGGGGTTTTTTGCAGATGCAAACAGGTTTATACCAGTTGTGCAGGTGGGCATTCATCAAGGCTCAGAAATGCTCCACAAATTTGTATTTTCTTTCGTCTCAAAAGCCTATCGGCTTGTGCTTACATGTTTTCCTAGGTCAGCCTCCTGAAGGGTGCTCACTTCTTTGGGCAACAGGATTGACCAATCTGGCTGCCTTGCTGTGGTATCACTGGTGACCAGCTTTAAAATCCGTGTACCATTTCCTTGCTCTGGTCTGGCTCAGGCCCAGAGGAAGGAGAGGGATTAAGTCTCAAGTTCTGAGTCAGAAAACACCAACTGCAACATAAGGTGTTTTCCTGGACTGGTCACGAAAAACGGTATTTCATGCTTGTGTTGATGGTAAAGAGAAATTAATCTTATTCCAATTGCCGGTGTGAAGGAAGACAAAAAATGATTTATTGCAGTAATGCAAAACTTTGTAAGAATTCATGCTCTGTGTGGGAGCTGTACTAATAACGCTGTTGGCAGTCGTCGCTGCTTTTGAGTTGGACAGAAGAACTAAAACATCGAAAATGTCAGGTGTCACAGATTTCGTTACAGCTCCCCGGGGCACTGCTGAGGTCACTCCCAGTTAATGGAGTTTGTTGCTGTTTGGGTATTTTTTAAATTCAGCACACAATGCTTCACCTTCTCCTGCAATCTGCACGGAGCAGACACCAAGGATAACAGCGCCGTCAAGAACACTCTGAGAGCTGCCAAGTGCTGTGACAAGGTTGTTGCTGTTGCTGACAGCCAGTGAGAAGCTGCTTTTTAATGGTTGAATGTTGGCATGTTTTGCTAATGTGTGTCTTGGAATGGAGGCCTAATGTAGCTCATGAGCTACCTGCTGATGCTGAGTGAAGGGAAAGGTGAAGCTGAGTGGACGCTGGGGTTTGAGGCTCTGATTTACAAGATTTCATTGCGGCCCTTGGGTGAATCCCAGAAGTTCCTGTGCCTGAAATCCATCCCTAAAGCAAGAGCTCCACTGCAGTGACAAAGGGATGGAGTGTGCTGGGTTGTTGGAATTGTGCTATTGCTGTTAAATATTGGTAACAATGGCTACTACATCTCCATTATGTTTGTGAAATTTTGGGGTGCTGGAGAGATCTAAATCTACCCTCCTTGAGCTTAAAGCCATTCCCCCTTGTCCTCTCACTCCAGGTTCTTGTAAAAACTCCCTCTCCAGCTCTCTTCAAGCCTCTTTAGGTACTGAAAGGGGTTCTAAGTTCTCCCTGGAGCTTTCTTTTCTCCAGGCTGAACAACCCTGGGCAAAACATCATCGCAGATGCGGCTGCAGCACCCATACGCGCACTTACACGCTCACTACAAATTTTTGGCCTTTCTCTTTCTCTTTCTTGAAACTCCTGGCTGGCTTGGCTGGCTTGTATCACCAGTGACAAGGTGTTTAACTAACTTTGCTACTTCTCTATTTAGATTAGATGTTAGGAAGAAACTCTCTGAGGGTGGGGAGGGCCTGGCACAGGGTGCCCAGAGCAGCTGTGGCTGCCCCATCCCTGGCAGTGTTGGACAGGGCTTGGAGCAGCCTGGGATAGTGGAAGGTGTCCTTGCCCATGGCAGGGGTTTGGAATAAGATGATCTTTTAGGTTCCTTCTCACACAAACCATCCTGTGATTCCATGATTCTATGATCCTTTCCCACTGGCATTTGGCTGAGCAAGCCCAGGCCGGGGCTGGCAGCCCATGGATGCTGGGCTGGCTGCTGTGGGCTCCCCTGGCATGTTTTTGTTCCCACAAAACAACCCCAGCAGCTTGGTTTGGCTGCCCTGCAGCACTCAGGCCATGCTTGTGCCTGTGCTTCTGGAGGAGTTTTGCACTTGACTGCCCAAAATCACTTCAGGTTCTGCTCTGTGCTTCCCAGCCCGCAGGAGGCCTGGAATAATAACTGTGATGTGCTGCCTTATTGCTTAAATGCCCCCATGAATATACTCCAGCCTGATCTACAGTTCAAACAAATTCAATAAGGCAGAGCAGGATTTAAAGATATTTTAAATAAATTAACTTCTGCATGGATGTTTATTAAGTTTTATGAAGCCATTTACTAAAATGTAACTTTTTTTCCTGAAAGGTGCCTGAAATTTTCCCCTTGTGAGCTATGGAAATTTCTTTTATAATTGAAATGAGAAATAAGGGCCAAGCTGAAAGAATCCCTCATGGCTAGAGGCACAGTCCTTGTGCCTTTCTAACGGAAAAAAAGAATTATTTGACTCTCCACATCTTCTGTTTTCCTTCACATTTGCGGGGTGTGACGTGGTGCACGATTGCGTGACACCGGCTGGGAGGGTGGCTTGGGAGGACTGGGAAGCTCAGATTCCTAGGATTTGGCTTTTTCAAGGAGTCAGCCCTGAGCTAGACAAGTCATGAGCAGACAGCAACATTTTTCACTCCAGCTTGAACACGGGCTGGATTTCTGCATAAACCATGGAGGCTCCTCTGGGAGCACCGTGCCCAGCACAGAAACCTCCTGCAGCCAGGAAACAAGGATGCTGCCATGTGCTGTGGATTTCCACTGCTGAAGACATGAGCTGTGGACTGAAAATACACCTTTGAGCAGAGCAGGGCTGAATACCAAATAAAAGGATCCATAAAATAAATGATTTTGATTCTTTAATACTTGATGGTGTAGGGACAATAGAGGGTCCTGCTCTTCTCATCTGGAAGCAGCACCAAAAAGCCTTTGGAGAGCATTTGAGCTAGGTTTTGGAAGATGGATTTCCCAGGCATGAATGATTCCAAATATTTACATTTTATTCTCTTGCTGCTTTCCAAGCAACCTTTCCCTCTATCAGAAAGCAAAACAAAAGGGTTGAATGGTTAAAAACTATGAAGATTTTATGGCTCAGGTCAGCTATTGCACAACAGAACATTAACCAGGAGCTGCAGGCAGGCTGGAGGTGACTGATTTTTGCTCATTTGGTGTAAGGACACTTTAATATCATGGGTAATACCCAAGCATTCTGTCCCCACAAAATTACATTTATGTTATAAAAATAAATGCCAGGGAGGAAGAGGATCACGCTAAAGATGGGAAGATAGGAGGGGAAACCTCACTGTTAAAACACAATAAACCTGATTCTTTTTCATCATTCTTCGGGGTGAGGGCTGACTCCTTCACTGTGTCCCAGTGCAATGAAGCCCCAACCTGCTCAGTTTTCTGGGCAAAGCTGCTGCAGAACAATGGCCAAGATACAACACCTGCAACATTTGCCCTGCAACAGGGAAAAGCAAGCAGGGAAGACAGGCAAGGCAGAAGCTCAGACCCCTGCAGTGCCACTGGGATGTCAGCAGCTCAGCCTGGGAGCTCAGATCTCATCCCCACACTTCAGGCTCCTGCACTCCACGTGCTCCAAGTCCTGGATGGGCTGGATGCTCTCAGCTGCTCTGCCCAACAGCAGAGCAGGACAGCACAGATCTGATGCTTTTAGCAGACCTCAGGAAGGATTTTCAGGGCAAACATCGCTGATGGGAGTGTCCTCCACACCTAACTAGTCCCCCTACTTGTTTGCTGACCTGAAGTCAGAAGCAGCAGCTGATGTTTGGATGCTGTTTGTGCTGCAGAGTGCAGGGACAGGAGCACCCAGGGCCCTTCTGCAGAGGAGCTGCAAATCCCAGTTCAAGGCCAGTGGGATTTCACCAGTTTGGACCCCAGCCAGGGTGCCTGTGCTGATAACCAGGCTGGGTGATAAAGGCACACCTGCCACTGCAAGCAAAAGCAGCCCAAGCCTTAAATTTGGATATTTATTTCTTAGGATCAATAAATGACAAAATAAAATACCATACAGTACAAAGGCTATATCAGGAATTAACAATTTCATTACACTTTGATCAGTAAATACAGTATCAATAATAGCATGTTACATTGAAATAGTGTTTCCCATTGCCACACAGAAGGATTCCACACCCTCTTCTTTCCCTTTGTCACAGAAAATATTACAAAGTAGACACTGACACACTTTTAACATTCATTTTTTTCCCATTGAGCAACAGGCCACAGAAAATAAAGCACATAAACATTTTGTATCTCAGAATAAAATAAAATAAAAAAAAAGGTGCACTTAAAAAATATTTGCCATAAATACAATATGTGCAGGACTATCAGGTGGCACAGCTGGGGAAGGACTCTGGATCACAAAGGCAGGACACAGCATCATGACATTTTGGATCAGCAATTTCTGCTTTTGCACTAGGCAAATCCAGACTGAGAACAGGAAGAGTGGTTGAGCTGTGATGTGAAGAACCAGACAGAGCTCTAGCAGACACAGCTTTGGTTAAAGAGTCACCAAACAACACAGCCAGGAGGACTCTGGACCGCCACGCACCGCGCAGGGAGGTGCTCCCACGCCCTGTGGATGTTTGGGTCCCTGCCCAAGGGCAGCAGCGATGCAGCTGCACGGATGATGGGTTCCCTCCTGCAGCAGCAGCTGTCTGCAGCAGCAGCACACTCAGGGGCTGCTCCACTGAACGCTGGATGCTAGAAATGCAAAGGTCCTGCTAACCCTCCTCGCTGATTTCCCACTGAGTTTTCTCCTGAACAGCTCGCTGAAGTGAGGTCTCATGCACCTTACAGAAAAAGACAAGCTCAGCAGAGCTTGATTCCAACACTGATGGACTGGGCCTGTGGTGGTACAGTCCTGTCTGGGGGGAAATTTCTGAGTGGCAAAACTAACTTATAAACCTAATTTCACACTCTGCCAAACGCATGGGTCTGGCAAGGGCACTCTGAAGAGAAAGAAAACCTCAAAATAATGTTTGAAGAGGTCGTTTGATAGACTCTCTTCAGAATGGAATTTCTCAGAATCCATCTGGCAGCACTTCACATCTGCAGGTTTCACAGATTTTATTCTTTTTTTAGTCAAAACAAACAGTTCCAAACACAGGGAATTTGCATAGATGAGCAGGGGCCCCAGCACTCACCTCTGCTTCAGTGAAGAGTGCAGCCAAGACAGGGCCACAATGGATGGGAGTGTTTGTTCTGTCTAATGACAAAAGCCATTCACACCAGATTAAATTTAAAAACCTTGTTGGGTTAGCAGTTCAATCATTGTTAAAAGGCATCTAAAGAACTATTTATCTGGTGAATATGGGGCAGTTTGTACCCTTTTCTTCTCTACTGTATCAGCTTTCCTTTACAAGGCCAGGTTGGACAGGGCTTGGAGCCACCTGGTCTAGGGAAATGCGTCCCTGCCCGTGGCAGGAGTTTGGAACTGGATGGTCTTTAAGGTCCCTTCCAACCCAAACTGTCCAGTGATTCTCTGGAAACCATGGGGCTTTGCAGTCAGTTTTCCTCACTTCTTTGAGCTCAAGGGAACCACATCTCTAAGCTGAATATAATAAAATTTGGTGAGGAGGGGAGAGGATGAAACCAGCTGTAACTTACACTGCTCAGCTCAAGGTTGTCAGATTTGGCCAGAGGTAGCTTTGAGCTGCAATCTCAGATTAAGGCCATGGACCCAGGTCTGCTTTCCTGTTAAACTGCAAGAGCAGAGCTGTAGAAGTCAGCAAACCACTTGGATAAATCCCCCAAATTCCCCCAGCTCTTCAGCACTCGAGTGACCCAAGAAACACTGTGGAAATAGTTTATAAGTTCACTTTTACTCCAGCTTTTTCCCACTGTCATGTCAAACCAAAAATAAACCTGCCAGTTTCTCTGAGCTGTGATCAAATATTCTGTAAGCTGCCAGTGTGTCTCAGTAGTGAAAATTTAAACCGAGCATCTTATGTGAAACAACCATTTTCATACAGTGTTTTCTAAGATAATCAAGCACATATCAGCAGGTTGGTGCTGAACAAGTGTAGTAATAATGTTTAGTATTTCAAAAGCAAATGAGACATGCAGGGTGTTAAATTGTAATGAAAGTCAAAGCAATACAGCTTCCCTGGGAGGCTTCAGAAAGCTCCTCCCAGCTGCTGATTGCATTTAGAGGTGAAGTAAAAAAAGTTTGTGACATCAAGACTCCTCTTCCTCTCAAGGCAGATCTTTCCCCTCTCCTGTTCATGGTACCTGGATTTTGCCACTAGGCAGGATGAGCAGTTCTTCTTCCAACCTGCCCAAGCCATTTCACACACACCATACACAGAAAATACTTGCTGTTTTCTCACAGATTTCCTTCTGAAGCGATCAGCCTCCCTTATTCCTCTTCGTTTCAATTTATTTATTTGTGTGCCACTACCTGTTTTCTTTGTCAAAGAGGAGTCAACAGTCCATGAGCAACAAAAGTGCTTGGTCAAACATAATCTCTGCCCCCAGGGCAAGAAATCACCAGAAGGCATGACAGAACAGAGCTTGCAGTTTGGCTGAATCAGAAGAAACTAGAGCCCCACTGGCTTTTATTTTGAGCCCTTTCTTTTGCAGGGGTTCTGTACTAGGCATTAAAATCTCTACTAAAGACTCTGGAACACTTTGTTGTATGATATAAGGGGCTGTTAGAGGTGGAACCGTAGGGGAGAAAAGCTCATGCTACCACTCCTTACCAGCTGGGAAATTTCAAAGAGAATTTTCAGGTCTTGTTTCTGTTCCTCTGTCTTGTTAAAAGAAAGTGGGTTTAGAGTGAAGACTCCCCAGTTTAGACTTGCTTATGCTCTGCATTTGAACTCCCTGAATATTGAGGGTGCAGATAAGTGTGCCAACAGTTCTGGTAGCAAAAAGTAATAAAAGAAAAGGTAGAACAAGGGGACCTGCTGCCTACAACTGCTATATACTGAGAGGTCAGCCTTGTGGAAATGGTGAGGAAACAAGTAAAACTGGAATAAGAATGGGAAAAATCTGAAGGTCCCAGAGAACTGGGGCAGATTGCTCTTATCTCAGCAGCCTGGAGCCCTCATGAGCTCAGAGTTTTCTCATCTCTTAATGCAGGCCAGCAAACTGTTCTCCCTGGTAAAAAATAAGATTTGGCTGTATGGCAAAAGGAAGATTTTCCATTCCTGTTCATTTTCAGCACTCCATCTGGGCACAGCCTCTGCATTCTTGACTTTGCCAGAGACTCTGCTGTTATCGGTGCAGTGGTACCAAAGCCAGGCACTGTGGATGCCCTAAAGCCAAAGGTGACCCCACTCCCCAGGCCACAGCCACCCCAGCCTAGGTAAGGCATCATCTGTTCTTATTGAATTTCAAGGAGCCAGAGCGGCTCTCCTGAGCACCTCGGTCATGTTACTCACAATGGAGACATGTTTCTAAAATAACCACCTGGCTCCCTGAGTTTTCACTCCTCGTTCATTGAACATCCCACAGATGAGCATATCCATCCTCCAAGAACATCCCTTTCTGTTCAAAGCTTCTTTGTCCTCATCAAACTCTCTGCTCGGTGCCACCAGGAGACGCGATCTCAAACCCTTGGGCGTGAACACGGCGTCTCTGCACTGAGAAAAGGATGAAATGCAGAACAGTTTTGCCTAAGTTGAACACATTTTGGCTTCCCAGTTAACACCACATCTGGATTTATGCCAGACTGAAGTTACAATACATGTAGACATTACTCACAAGAGGCAAGGCCAATGCTCGAAAATAACCTCAAAGTTACTGGCAGAACAAAGCCTATTTTTTCCAACAAAAATGACTTTGCTAAACACATTTGTGTTACGTGAATCTGGAGACCATGCATGAACGTCACAGAGGCCTCTCTCAAGTTTTGACTCCACGATGAGTTGCATTCCTCCTCCTCCTCCTTTGGCTTCAGTACGTAGTTTCCCTTGTGACCTGGCTGGAAAATGTGTGGTTGCTGGAGATGCTGTTGGATTTCCTGGTGAAGGCCAGTCGTTTCTTCTTCTTCCTCCATGGCAGGCACAGGATGGTGAGTGTGGAGAGGAAGATCTGGCGGAAGTTTGCCGACACCAGGTTGTAGAGGATGGGGTTGATTGCTGAGCTGACGTAGAAGAGGACATTTGTCAGCATGTAGAAGTAGTGGTAGAAGTTGTAAAGGAAACTGGAAGAACAGATGAAAGACAAAAATCTGAGTGTGAAGAACTTGAAAGCACAAGAGTGAGAAAAACAGGAGCTGCTTTCCAGCTAACCTTTCTAGGCTGCAAACATGAGTTTACCAGTGGTGCCTGGTAACCCATCTACATCTTCAACTGGAACTGGCCAAACATGGATCAGATGCCTCTGTGAAGACATTGCCCCACTCACCAGCAGTTAGAGACTTATTTAAGCCCTGGATCCAGACAAGATATTTACAAGATATTTTATATTTCATTCATTTTTTCTTTGGAAGTAGTCATTCTGGAAACTGAGAAGCCAGATGGAAATTTGCTTCTGTGTCATACATACACATTAGCTTGACTTTTTTGGCTGCAGTTCTGATCTACAGAGGTTGCAGAAGAGCCAAACCCCAGTAACAGATGCAGCTCTCTCCTCCCTCTGGCAGTGAGAGCAGCATCAGCTCATTCAATGGGTCCCTGGGTTGGGATTAGTCCATAATGTGGGACAGATTTCCTGTTCTGGGGGCAAGCTGATGACAGCATGCTTCTGAACACATCCTAACCACCACAATTTAATGTTTTCAACTAGGACTGGTTGAAAATGTTTTATTACCTTTTGTACTTTTGGATGTATCTTTCCTTGGGCCAACTGAGAACAACAGCCCTGAGCTGGTAAAGCATTTATAAACACCACAGGTCTCGTTTTCAGGAAGATGTTCCTCAGAATCATTTATCTTGGTGAAAATTGCAGACCTTTTTTCTAGTCTGAGGAGTGTCTAACAAAAGATAAATAGAGGAGTGCTGGGCTACATTGCCCATCCCTCCACACCCCCTCAGCACTGCCAAGGACTGCATGGCCCATCCAGCTCTTACAAGCAGAGTTTCTCTGTGTAGTTGTGAAGAATTAATACTGGAAAAATTTCTCTTCTTCAGGGGCAAGGCACATGTGTTTATAGATGAACATGCCAAGCTGCTGCAAGCTCTTGGTTAGCCACCAGACTGATAGTTCACTATCATTCTGTAAATTCAGTGTTTTCCTAAAATCACTCATGGTTTTAAAAAGAAGAAAAAAATATTATGTGACTGCAGCCACAGTGCATAAATTCCCACTAACTGTGCCTTAAGTGCTTTTCATATAGGAAAGCAAAGGAGAAACAAGAGTTTGTCCCAGTGTGTGCCTAGAGCTCTGTTTTCATGACTGAAAATAGATTTTGGGTTTTACTATGGCTGGATCCACAGTCCCATTCAGTAGACTGCTATATCCTAATTTATTATATTTTGTGTTTGGAGTTGATGGAATTTTAGTTTTTTATTGTTGTTCTGCTTTTTGGTGTTGTAGATTTTTTTTCTTTCCCTTGAAAGGAGCAGCCCCGGTCTCAGGGAGAACAGGGATGTAACACCACGGGAGGAGACACAAGAGTGCATTCCTTGGCACCTCAGGCTTCCTCGGTGTGTGTCCCCAGACAGCATTAGCTCTTAATGACATATTTAAAAATAATAATTAGTTTGATGGCTGCTTTGCTGAAGAACCTGGCCTGGTGCCTCAGAAAGGAGCAGGGAGTTCCTGGGGTGCCTTTGCACATCTGTGAGCAGTGCACAGGTGTTCCTGCAATTATCCTGGAATTCTCTGACAATCTGGGCACTTCCTGATCAGCAGCAACTGCTGGCATTTCATTTTGATCCCCTCCCTGCAAAACCCAGTAAACAACCCGGCCCAGACTCAGTAAGTAGCACAGTTATTCCCCACCTGTGTCATCTCCCCTGGCAGAGAGGAAACGTGGCCTGGTGGAGCTAAGCTGTGTGCTGACAGGAGCTGCTGCCTCTTAGGGCTGGGGATCAATATCTCTGGCACGGAGACTGAAATCCACTCCGGATGTGCCAGCCGCCCTGTCCAAATGTCATTTCATTAAGGGCTGCCAGACTGAAGCCCCATCGCTGCTGCCAGCGGGGAGTCTAAGGTGCAGCCCACAGGAGGAGGAGGAGGAGGAGGAGGAGGAGGAGGAGGGGCTGATGATGCGTTTTGGTTCAAGATAATGCTTCCTACACCTGGGGGTTTAAGGTAAAACAAAGACTTTTAATTTGCCTGGCAAACACTGAGACATCCAAAAGAAAAAGAAAAAGTGAAACATCAATTATGAGTTTGAGACTTTTGCCCCTCGGCTGGAGAGCACCTTTGTTCCCAGGTCCCCTCCTCCATCCCCACACCTGTGGGTGCCCTGGCATCCCCAGCCCCAGCCTGAGCCCCCAGGCTGTCCTGGCATGGGGGGACCGTGTCCCCCACGTTGTGACTCACTCTGTCCAGTGGCTGGAGGGGACGTAGCAGAACATGAGGCGCCGGATGTGGTAAGGGAGCCAGCAGACCACGAAGGCAATCACCACAGCACCTGCAAGGCAGGAAAAAAGCCTTAACTTCGGGAGCAATTCTCCATCAGGGTGAAAAAGGGACCTGTCTGCTTGGGTTTAATTGCTGTAACTGTTTTCCTGCAGCCCCACTTGTTCTTGTGTTGCTGTAGTGCAAAGAATTAATAACCCTGACGGACAACCAGCCTGCAAATCTGTAAAAACAAGCAAAACAGAAGCAAAGAGAACAGCACTGAGCACTGGGGCAGGGACATCAGGAACAACAGAAGGTACAGATGAAGGACTGGTGGTGCCTAGTTCAGACACTGGCTTAAAGGAAACTCTGTTTGCATCTGTGTTTCATGCCCTTGTGGCACTGGGTATTTTGTCCAAAGTAAACACAGAGACAGCTGGTGTGTGAGTGTGTTCCTCATCCAGGTAGACAGGGAGCCAGGGCCACTCTAATCCCATTAGATTGTTACGTGGAGCCACTGGCCACAGTCCCCACAGGGCTGGGCATCATTAAACTGCTCTTTCTAGTGGCAGGGCTCGTCCTTTTGTTCTACATTTGTGCCATACCTGAGCTTACAACGTGTTTGGGTCTGGACTTTGCCACAATAAAAATGATCAATTAAAGGGTAAGCAGAGAAAGACATTATTGCTTTTTTCCTTTCCAGATTCTGAGGGATGTCAAACAATGGAAAATAAAATGCAACAACTCTGAGGCATTAAAGTGCTGTTGATAGAGTGCATTTGTCAGTCTGGATTAAAAAGTAGATCTATCAGGCAATCAAAGGAAAGATTTGTTCCCTTTTGTAATATACGTTTCAACTTCTATATGGAACAGCAGGATTCTGGGAGAGTCCTAGCAGGAAATAAAGAAATCTCAGTTAAAACATAACACAATAAAAGGCAAGAAGAAAATAAAGACTAAATAAAATAATTAAGTTAATTTTTGGTCCCAAATTTGCTCTACAGACAACAAGGGACGCATCACTCTTGTCCTTTACGTGACCTGTAAGGGGCTGGGAAGCAGCAAAGCTCTGCTCCGAGTGAGGTACCACAAGTGCAATGTGGATTTGGCACTTGGAGCCAAAGGCTGGGGGGTTTTCTGCCTTGGGATTGAAAATATTTATGTGGATATGTCCCAAACCCAGATGCTGTCATCTCACAGGGACCACATTGTAGCTCAAGGAGAAGATGTGCAGAAGATGTGTTTCCCTTGGATAATGCAGTCCAGGAAGAACAAGTGTAGCTGTGGTTGCATCTCCCCTTCACTGATGCTTAGCCAAGAGGCACAGGTGAGCAGAAATTAAATAATCCCTGGTGTTCAGCTCCATACTCACACCCTACTCCAACTCCATGAGCTCCCTCTCTCATTAAACACACAGCTAGCAATGGAGAAGGTTCTGTTCCATGATGCATGACAGCATCTTCCAGGAATTCTGCAAAAGCCATTTATCCAATAAAGATTTAAGCAACTGAAGGGACATGTTTTGGAAAGAAGGCTAGAGGGTCTGTTTTTATTCTCTTGTCCAAGTGAATTCATTTTTTCAAACTGTTTTTTGGCTGCTCTCTGGCCACAGTGATCACAGATGTAATTCATCACCAGACAGCCTGCAGCCCTTCAGATGCCATCAAGTGAATGAATTTGACCTGTGTCTGCTCCTTCCCTGAAGAGCTTTGCTGGGACTTTGACAGGAGAGCCCCTGCATGAGGTGTGGCACAGGAGAGGTGGGGACACCCCCTGGGAGCTCGGTGGGAGCGGGGATGCCTGCCTTGCTCCTTCACATTGCTGAGCACCCGCTTTGGCCGCCTCCAGAAATCCATTTCTCTGTCGGGTGGGCCTTTGGTTTGCCCTGGATGGAGCAGTTCCCCCGTGATTCTCCAGGAGATCCCTCCCAGGGCCCGCAGGAGGAGCAGCACTCTCCAGCCTCTCCTCATCCATCCGGCAGCCTCGGGCCAAGGGGAGCGAGCCAGCATCACAGCTCCAGCCCATCTGCTCTCCCGGCGCCTGTGCAGGATTAGCTGGATTTGCAGGCTGCAAAAGCAGCTTCCCAAATGGCTCCAAACTCAGGTTCATTCAGGCACATCATCATTTTTGCAGAAGCCTCCACGCACTGGCACTTCTCAGCTGCTCACCCCCGTGTGCAGCTCTTCAGGAACGGCAGGAGCCGGATTCTTTCGACAGCCAATTATAAGAATCTCACACATCTGTTTGTTAAATTTACCAACACGTTAAATGAAAGTGGTTTTCTCCTGGTAAGTGATCTCTGCTTCTGCTGCCCAGGCAATGCTGTGCCAAATAATATGGATCTATACTAACAAAAACACATATTGAGAGAAATATCTGCTTAACATCAGCAATTAAGTAATCTGTGATAATTCTGTAATATCACATGCAATCACTATGCAATTAAAACTCTATTAAACATGTGAAGTGCACTGGAGACACTTATGGTCTGATTTGGAAGTCCCAGCTGGGTGACACACTGTGCAGTTCTGTGCTGCACAGATTAGGAGATCCCGACCTGAATTTGTCACCCTTAATCCGTATGTTTTCATTTTATCATACAAGGGATCAAGCAGATTTAGGGTGGCAATCCTGCCCTCCTGGGTCCTCTCCCCTGGCAGGAATATGAAACACGAGACTGTGTTAACTTTCATCTAATACAGAATGAAAATATCCTTTTCTCACAGATACCTGGTTCCTTTTCCTGCTGTTTTGTTCTGCCTGTCAAAATGGTTGAGCTGTAAAACAAACCCTGGGCAAACTGTCTGCCAAAATGACTTTTTATTGCTGTTATGAGCTCCTAGGATGTGTTCTTCATCATCAAAATCTTGACACATGGGTTCCTTTGGTGGAGTAAGAAGGAGCAGGTCAGCCTGCTGGAGCTGAGCACTGCAGGGGAAGGGTTTGACTCAGTGTGTGATGGGGTCACTGTCCAGGGTGGTGTTTGTGAGGCTGGAGATTTCCTGACTTTATTTTTTGGACTAAAAATAAACCAGACACATCCCTCACTTCTAATTAATTCAATAAGGTTCTAATAGGAGCAGAGCTGCTCCGTGAGCTTCTGATATTTCCCATATTGGAGCAAATGAGGTGCCAAACCTCAAGGCTGGGGAGTGGATGTGGGACCCCAGCAAGATGACCCCAGTGTGCCAGGGGTGGAAGGGAATGATCCTTCCACCAATGCCCTCATTTCCCTTCTAAATCAAACTCCCAATTTAAATGTGTATTAAACCCTGAATTATTACATCCTGTGTCTTTCTATTTTGTCTTATAATGGCTCTTTTTCTGCATATTTGAACTGCATGCCAAGGAAGAAGGGGAGAGGAAGGAGGAGTGGCAGAGGATGAGCCCTGGTTTGTTTTTCCTTCAGGAAGTCCTGCAGAGAGAAACATCAATTCTGACTGACATCTTTTTCATTGTGCAGGAGATTTAAGCTGTGCCAGTCTCGATTCTCAGACTAAACTGGATGTGGGAGCAATCCTGGAAGTTAAATCCTGTTAGATCACACTGGGTATTTTATTTTGCCTTGTGTGAATGCTGGGCTGAGGAAAACTGCCCTGCTCCAGGCCCACCTCTGGGTTAGCATGTGCACGGGGCAAGGCACCACGAGTAAGAAGCCCGTGGTTTGGCTGCTGTGGCTGAGCTCAGGAGTGATGCTCAGGAGGGGCTTCCAGCCCCCAGCCCTTTGTGGGGCCGTGTGAGGTTCGGCGTGACTCAGAGCCCCGGGACCGCGGTGGGTGAGGAGCCGCAGCCGCTGACTCACGGGCACCCGGGAGCTGCTGCAGCACAAAGCACTGGGCTGGGCTGGTGTTCTCCTCCTCCTCCTCACTTCATCTCCTCCAGCCCCTCTGGAGGGCTGAGTCACAGCCCTGCGGCCCCGGGGTGGCCCTCGGCGAGGGTGTCCCTCTGTCCTGTCCCCCTTTCTCCCCGGGAGAGGCAGAAACGGGATGCTGCTCCTTCTTATAACCACCTCTGCTGCTGCTAGGGCCTCCAGAGAGGCTCAGACCCATCTTCCCTTGATAGTTTTGTCCAGACTATTTCAGCCAATTTATTTCTTTTTCTCTGCATTTGAAGGGGAGCAGAGCCACATGCAGATGTGGAACAGCACGGTGGAATTCCTGAGCAAAGGCAGGAGCTCTTTGGGGAGGTATTGACCCCCCTGAACAAGAGCTCTCAGCCTTTTCTGTGTTTCAGACTCATCCCCGACGCTGCCCAAGGGGTGCACACCCACCAGATGGTACTAATGAGGTGTACAAAAGGTTATGGGGCTCGTGTCAGGGTAATGATGATTTTTGGAGAAACAATCCCTGTATATCCCAAGCTCATGGGTTTAATACACTTATTTAGTTGATGCCATTACACGAGAACCTCTCACAGAGTGCTGTTTGATATGAGAGGTGGTGAAAGCTGGGCCAAGTGCAGGCACAGCTGGCACAGCCTCATTAAACCTCGAGGTGCTGTTTATATTAACATGATGCTCTACCTGACAGGCTGTTGGCAATATTTATATCAGCAGGCCCCAAAGTAGGGATTGCAGGAGCTGCCAGGGAGGTATGAGCCCAGTAAAATTAAAACTATTTATGCTGGTATTTGGGTCATAAGGCTGTGGAATAAAGGATTTCCATAAAAGTCAGTAACAATCAGCAGGGACTGGGGACCACCAGCATGAACCAGGAGTACTCAGGAGAGCCAAGAAGAAACTGGGAGGAACAATGAGCTTGGGAAGTCCTCAGCTCCTTTAGACACCACTGAAAACACACAGCATTTGCTGGATACAATCCCCTAATGCTCTTGAACGCATTATTGAAAAAACCCTAAGTTCTTCTTTATCAGTGAAAGTGAGACAGCACAGTGAATGGAAAAACCTTTTGGCATTCCAAATCAACATATTTCACTCAGACTATATTCTCCCATCCTGATTTTTAATAGCTTCAGATGACAGATTTGAAAATAGATGTGAATTCCTGTCCCAGCTCACACCAGTGGATAAATATCCCCTGGCGCCAGTTTCATCCATAAGGAACAAGGCAGAAAATACAGATTAAAGCTGGCCCAAGAACAGGCACCAGCTAGCAGCACATCACTGCTGTCCCACTGCATACTGGGGTCTCTTCCCAAGTTTCCTTCTAAGGTTAATTATTCTTTTGGAAATTAGAGAAGAGATTGCTTGATTCCATTTAAACTTCATTCATACTATTTCCCCTGGGGACGTCTGGATGTTTGGAAGAGAAGGAAGAAGAAAGGAAGAGAATTTTCCCTTTGAAAGGTAGAGAAGGGATCCCATCTTATCCTCACCAGGTTCAAGTCTCTTTCTATTTGGTGAGATCAGGTGTAACCTGAACTGGCTTCCTCTGCAGCCCTTTCTTCTTTCCCCTCCAGTTTGGAGTTCCACACATCCTTTGTTCCTCCCAGAACGGTTTCTGCTCATCAAAGGGACCCTGGAGCTCTATTCACTGCATGCTTCTACAGTGACTAAAGCCCTGGCCAGACTTCATGTTTAGAATCACATTAGTTAACTTTTTAAACACTCACATTGTCATGGCTAAACACCTGGAAAATCTGCTTTCAGGGCATGGCCAGTGCTGGAGTTTTCTGCAGAGATGCAGCCACAAGAACCTGCAATTCCTGCAGGAATGCCGTGCCGGGGCGAGCTGTGGTGCCAGCAAAGGGACACCACTTGGGAGAGGGGAAAAAAGGGAATCCCTGCCCCAAGAGGTGCAGCCACCCCTGGTTTTTGCTCCTTGGAGGGTGTTTCTAGAGCACTCTGAGGCTGCTCGTTTTATCTCACTTGGCAGGCTGCAAAGTAAACCGACAACTACAAACATCTCTGGGAAATAGATACAACTGTTAAATAGGTAATTTATCCTCCCAAATTTCAGTGTGACACTTCAGCTGTTAAAATCAGCTTCCACTCAAGCTTAACGCCACAGGGGTTTTGCTGAGCTCCACTTGGAGTTGCTCAGACTTTTTATTAGAGATACAAACTGCCATGAATTTTGTTCCTTTCTTGGAAAGAAATGATTCATGAACAAATAAATCTGCTTTCCTTAGAATATAGGGATTATGAAATACAACTGTTTAAGGAGTTTTAGATTGGTGCTCTTCTGTGTATTGTGGCTACAAAGTAGGAACTATTCCTGTCTGTAGGCTGGTTATACTAAATCTCATGGCAATATTCTCCTCCTGAAATGAATAACTCAGACTTGGAGCATTGGTGAGGAGAAACAAATGGACTCTTCAAAATATTTGTTCAGAAGGGGAACTATTAATGCAGAAATTAACGAAATACATGGATACATCATTAATTCCTGGCCTTTGTCTTGTATTACTTGATAAAATACAGAGGCCCCAAAATCATAATTTAAAAATTCACAGACATTCAGTAAAAAATGCGGCTAAGAAGCGTTTGACTGAGGCATCACCCAGCCAGCTGTGGGAGACTGAAGGATATTCTTTTAATTGGTTAAACCTCTAAGTGCTTTATAATTGCTTTCACTAAGCAGCTTCAGTAACAGAGCAAACGCTACCTGGAACTGATTACATTTTAATAGGCTTAGCCAAGGTCCCCTTGCAAAGCCTCCCCTTGATGTCCATCAGTTTGTCTCAATGTCTTTACCAGAGCTCAGCTGTGCCATTCAGTAACCCCTGCCTGCCTTCCACCCGCTGGGAGCTGGTCTGGCAGGCAGCAGCAGGAGCTGAGGGCTGCCCGGAGGAGAAGGGGCTGCAGGCAGGTGTGTTGGGGGGGTATCAGTCCATGCCACAAAAGTGTCCCCTTTCCAGAAGACATTTTGGCTGAACAGAGCTTTCATCCTGAGCCAAGCTCAAATGAACCCTGATTTTCGAGCAGTGGGGAGAAGTGGGGTTGTTCAGCCTGCAGAAGGGAAGGCTCCAGGAAGAACTTATTGCAGCCTTCCAGTGCCTGAAGGAGCTCCAAGAAGGCTGGAGAGGGACTTGGGACAAGGGCCTGGAGTTACAGTGCAAGAGGAATGGCTTTAAAGTGGAAGAAGGAAGGGTTACACTGGATATTAAGAAGAAATTCTTCCCTGTGAGGGTGCTGAGGCCCTGGCACAGGGTGCCCAGAGAAGCTGTGGCTGCCCCATCCCTGGAAGTGTCCAAGGCCAGGCTGGACAGGGCTTGGAGCAACCTGGGATAGTGGAAGGTGTCCCTGCCATGGCAGGGGTGGAATGAGATGAACTTTAAGGTCCCTTCCAATCCAAACCATTCCATGATTCTATGATTGTTCCAGTGTGTGTGTGTGTGCATGTGAGTGTTTGAGGATTATTTAGAATTTTCAAGTGATTGGCATATCAGGCTGTGCAATCAGAAAATGTTCACACTTCTGTGAAGCATCACAGAGCTTTGGGAGACTCAGCATTCCAGTGTTCCAACACAGCCAAGGAATTGCAACACAAATTGGAGGTGGTTTAATGGAAGGAATTGGAAGGATGAAGGAGGGGATGAAATCTCTTGGTGGAAGGTATTTTTAACAGCAGAGCTGGTTGCCCTGTTTTCCTCGGTAAAAAAGCTGTGAATCTGCAAGTGCCTGGAGCCCTCTGAATTTGAATCCTCACACCTGGTGAACTCTGACAGCAGAGAGGGAATTACAATCAGGAATCTCATGCTTACTGACTTAATGAGGTGGCTCCCAGGCAACAGGCCTGACACATTCCTCGACCTGATCACCTTCATTATTTTGTACATGGCCACAGTCAGACAGAACCAAAAAATACACAAATGCTGCCAAAAAGGAGGAAAACACTGTTGAGGACGTTTTGAATGAGGCTATTAGCCTGGCCACTTTTAGCTCTTATTTCAATGTAAACAAATACTTAATCTCAGGACATTTGGAGCAAGAAGTTTTTTGCTGCTCTGATCTTACCCAACAGCTCTGCACACCATGAACCACAAAAAACTGTTTTCTATGCACTACTTTTACAAGTTCTGAAACATTTCACCCTTAGACCTAAATCAGCCTTCTCTGTACCTCAGGCCAAAGTTCACTTTTGGAAATGGAAAATACTTTTACCCCCATGAAGGTCTGATACTCTGACAGCAGCTTTATAAGAGGGGAAAAGTGTCATTTTTCTTTTCCCACCTTCTTCCATAAATGAGCCCAGACTGTTCATGATTTTGGCTGTCATGGATGCCAGGATAAATGTGTATTTTTTGCTGCTTTTCAGACAGCTCAGACACCTGGATTATTAAAATATAAGTCATGATGAACAGGTGACAATAGTAAGTGTGAATCAAGCACCTCCAGTAATCAAGTGTATCTGAAAAACTGAAATGCACAGGATTTCACTCCCATTTGCTAGACAAACAGAGCATTTCTGCATGGTGGAGTGAATCACAGACAAGAGTGAGGGAGGATTTTTTTATTTGCTGGATCTTCTTCCTCAGCACAGAAATGCCACAAACAGCTGCCCTCTCACTGCCTTCCCAGCAGGGAGGGGAGCTCAGTCCTGCTGCCGGGGTGGCCCTGAGGAGATGCCTGGAATATCTGGGCATCGCTGCATGGGGGGCCCCGTGGTGCCACATCTGACCCACTTTTGAACCATCTCAGGCTCCAGACTGAAACCCTCACTTTTGCCAAATATTCTCAGCTTTTGCAGTACACAGCAAACCCAAAAATTTGCCTGGAGAAGAAAAAGAGGAAGCAGAAGAAGATGAAAAAGAAAATTATGCTTATTGTTCAGAAAGTGAAGGGTTGTTTTTCAGTGCCTCAGAGGAGATGTGGACCTGTGGGTGAGGGGTGCACTTCCTCCAGTGCTGAGGAATGCCAGGTGTAAATTTAGGTTTCTCTGCTATTATTCATGAAGAGCTCTCTTTTCTTGATGATCAAAGAGGCTACAATACTAAAAGGAGAGAGAGAGCTGTGTGAGGTGGTGTAGCATGAGTGAGAAAAGGCAGATTCTCACTTCATGGCAGCAGGCAGAAATGTTAAAACCCAGAAAAGGATAGCAAGGAGCAGAGTCCTTGTAGGCTCCGTGGGGAAGCAAGGCTCCCTCCTCACCCACCCCTGGATAACAGCTCGTTGGGGTGCAGAGACAGTAAACAAACACAGCCCAATAAGGTAATTGAGGGGAATTTAATGTCCCCTGTGTTTTTATTTCCCTTCTCTCAGTAGCATTTCCCAGTTGGAAGCTGGGTGCACAGGGTGGCTCACCTGTGGCATGGGCAAGGAGTGCTGCATGGGATGCACTCCTTGTGAAAAACAGCTGGAAAAATGTCATGGAGGCTCCCTTCTCTAGGGATTTCTCTCATTGGAAACATGGTCTGAGCCAAAACACTTCAAATACCAAGATGCCCCATCCCTGGGACTGTCCAAGGCCAGGCTGGACAGGGCTTGGAGCAACCTGGCCCAGTGGAAGGTGTCCCATGGCAAGGGTTTGGGACTAGGTGAACTTTAAGGTCTCCGCCAACCCAAACCCTTCTTAAAACACCAGAACATCAGAAAGCTTTCTGCTAACAGATTCTCCCCATCTAATGTTTAAAACCACTGTGGGCACACTTTGTTAGTTATTTTGGGTACTATTTTTGAACAGCTTTTGCTTTATTCTCTGTAAGGTTAAGCTACCAGATTCTTTGGTCTTTTCCTCAGCTTATTTAATCGAGAACATCCACTATTCTGCAGTACAGCTAATTCCTGAGCGTGGGATCTTTTATTTAAGCTCTGTCTGAACCACAGCTCCCCAGAAAAAGGGAAGTAATGAAACAATACGAGCAAGGCTGAAATGGCTGTCGACTAAATCATTAAAATGCTGGGTTGGTTTTGCTTTTCCAGAGTGAGCAGGTCTGCTCGTTAGCCTTGCAAACCAACAGGCAAAGACAAAAGGAGAGGGTGTTTTGGGTGAAAGTGTTTTCCAATTTCCACCTGTCACTCTTCAAGCTGCATTGATTTAGGCACCTGCAGCCAGCTGCACACCGAGGGAAGGCGATACTCACGCAGGACCCTGACGCCGTGTTTCAGGGCTTGCACTCTGCTGGGCTCCATGGACATGCTGAGCATGGTCTGCTGCCCACCAATGGTGCACACCTGGTTCTCCTGGGCCGCCTGCTTGAACATCACCAGCAGCTGGTTGGCGATGATGGTGTTGAGCACGGAAATGACGACCATGGGGAACACGAAGGAGATGAAGGTGTTGACCTGCAGGGGAGAGATGGGGCACAATCAGGGATAGGGTCAGAGGAGCAGGAGGTTGGGTTTTATTTCTCAAAGCAACAGAGGAGCAGCCTGCAGTGGAAATCTTTCCCTCCTCTTACTCAGCTGGTTTGGAAGGTTTATTGTACAGAGGGAGAACTCAAACGCTGCTGACGCAGGTTCATTCATGTCGGTCAATGCCCAAAAAAGGCAAAATCATTCATATCTAATGACATTCTTTTCCCCTTTTCAGAGCAGTTCATTGCCAGAAGCGTCTCAACTGGAACATGCCATTGATCTTTTCATCTCACAACCAGCAGGATGCTGCTTAGCTTTCATCATGCATAGCGTGACTTCTAAATAACAGTGTGCTATTGTCTTTTTCCTGCATTATGAGCACTCCTTGGGATCTTTTTAATGATCTTTTTTTGTCTTGTGTCCTTTCCTTGTAGATTTAATGCCAGAGTTTTGTTACCTCATAATTGAGTTAAATAAACCCTGTGCCTTAAAGGATTAAAACTGATCAGAATAAACAAGTGGAAATCATAATGTTTTTAGAACAAATTATTTGATTACTACAGTTTTGATAAAATTAAATGGAGGATCAAATTAAGCAGTGATTGAATCAAGTGGGAGTCACAGTTCATGTCAAATGCAGGAAAGCTTTTGGGCTGTTCAGAAACCTCAGTAGAACTGAGCTTGGCAAAGGGCAGCCAGAGGCACGTGTAGGGTTTGCCTGCACATCTGCAAGGCTGCCATGGTGGGATGGGGAGCTGCTCTGCTGAGCCCAAGAGCTCATCCTCTCTGCTGGATGGCACAGGAGGAGACTCAGCACGTCACTCAGCTGAGTGTGGAACAAATCAAAAGCCCTTCAGGTTTTCAGAATTTCAAAATATTGACAAGAATTAAACCGTGCTGCAAATCGCTGTGAAAGCAATTGTATTAGAAGTGATAAAATGACAAAAAGATGAAACTACAAAACTCACAAGGGAATTTGCTCAGTGGGAGGGCTCCAAGGCAGGCTGACTTCTTCCCCAGAGAGTGACTTATCTTTAACCTCAGTGATGTAGGACCCAGAACAACCCTGCACTCCAAGCCAACGCCAGGTCCCTCTGCAGATTGCAAAACCTCATCTAGAGGGGATGGAGATATCCCCTCTCCACCCACCCACCCCTGCTGGACCATCACCACGGACAAGGTTATCTGCACACCCTGTGCCTGGTGCAGATCTGTGGGCTCTGGAGGGATTCAGAAACGCTGGAGGTGAATGGAAATCACCCAACCACACCCCCAAGATGCTGCAGGGCACCCCTAAAATAAATATCCCTAAAATAAATGAGCAGCACATAAGCACATGGGAGCAGAGGCACATCAGAAGCACTTCACTTTCTTTGTCCATGAATCTGGAGCAGGAAGTCCTCTTTTGGTGAGGACAGGCTCTGTTGTTGTTGCCCAGGTTTTCTTTGGCTGGATCAAGTCCCGGTACAATTTTGTGCTCCGGAGCTCAAGGTGTTAAGCAAAAGTACCAGCTGGGTTTTGTCTCCCTCCCACATGGTGAGAACATCCTCTCCCGTTTATGCTGGTAATGATAACAGAGCTCCTCTTCGTGCTGAGTGAATTCCTAGATACACCCCACCACTACAAGCTGCTAATGGCCTCTTTTGTTAAGTATAAAGCAGTTTTCTACGCTTCTAAAAGATCTCACAGCCTCCTGTATATAAAGAAGAGTTGTCTTTTGGAGTTGCCTCCACAGGCTAAGACAGATCATTAAGCAGGAAAGATCAACTATTTAACCTTTGCAACGCAGCCGGGCTGAGCTGGAGCACACAAGGGTGAAATGATTGCTCAGATTTACCAGGTCAGACTAAGATATGAACCCTGTAGCTCCTCACTCCAATTTCTGTGGCTTTAGTTGCAGAATGCCCTTCTTCTTCCTCACTGCTGAACAATGTCTGCACATCAGCAAAATGCAGCACTTAACTCTGGAAATGTTTCACTCTGTCACCTGAGCTCCAAGATTCATTGATTTTCGTTTTAAAATTTTGCCCTAGCTGTAAATTAGACTTGCTTGATATAATTTTGCAGAACTCTAAAAGTCTTTTCCAAGCTTTCTTAAAAGCCTTGATTCATTCCATAATTGCATTGTGAAGACTTTTAAAGAAATTGCCTAGAATAGCATTGACTTTCCCTTTTAGGAATTGTTATGGTAAAAGTGGCAATATTGCATACTTTCTATCAAAGGCTGTATTTAAAGATTTTTCCCTGCCTTGATTTGTAGCAAAACTCTCATATAGTAAAAAAAAAAAAATAAAAAAAAAAATTTAAAAATCAATCTTTTCCCCAGTAGCAGAATGTTTTAATTTGATGAAAGACTTATGAATTATTTGCAAACACAAAGTCCCGAAGTACATAAGGGCTAGAAAAGCCAATTTTCCTACGCAAACCCTTTATATTCCTGTTTTTCTGTTGAGCTTCTTGCTGGGAGCCCAGCAAACTGTTCACATCAGTGCAGCAACTTCATTTTCAGGTGACTTTGCACGCTGCTGGAGCTGGTGCCTCCAAGAACTCTTCAAAGTCAGTGGAAAATTTCCCACTTGCTCAAGAGGAGCTGGTCTGGGATCCCAGGATTACATATTCGAAAGTTCAGGAGCTGGAAGACTTGTAGAGGTGTTTAATGGGATTTTTTACAGTGTCTCCTAACATCAGTGGGCTAAAGTGGCTACCGCTGTCAGTGAACACCCGTGGGAGCCTGTGGAGCTTCATAGATCTTTACAGACTACTCTAGCCCCAGGAAGGAGGGTTTAGAGAGAGTGCAGGCTCATTTTTGACCTGAAAGTCTCAGATTTCTGTGAGCTCACCGTGGGAAGCACAGTCTGTGTGATGGATCTACACTAATCCTGTGCTCAGGGTTGTTTGGGTGCACATGCTCAGGGGTCTGGCCTCATCTCTGCTCTCACCAAGCTTGGTCAATCTGAGTCTCCTCTGCTTCAAAACTGATGTGTTTGCCCCAAAGTGAACCCACCAGAGGCCAGCTCCACAATGGGCAGCATGAGCTCAGTGCAGGAGCCCAAAGCTGTGCATGGAAAGGCTCAGCCCTAGGCTAAAAAACCCACACAAACACAGCACCACAAACCCCGTGACTGTGTGCTAAATCCTCATAACAACAACAACAACAAAATCCAATATTGCAATATTTGCCAGTGGCAGGGCAGGAGGAAACACTAACCCAGCTCCGTGCTGCTGTCACTGCTGGATCGGTGCAATCCTAAATGCTGCTCAAGCACCAGGCTGGCAGCATCTGTGGGATGGGATTAGTCCTCAGGACCAAATCGTGTTTTGTCTCGTACAGAACAGCAGCCTTCCCTCCCAGCACCACCTGAGCAGTGACCCAGGTCACTCTGCTCTGCCTGTGCTGCGCAGGACAATGACAACACGGATGTCACCTGTGGGTGAGCTCCCAGCAGGAACCTCTGCTGAGACCCTGAACCCCCACAGGCACGGCTGAGGTATCTGATCACCTGACGGATGCCAGGGCGTGGCAGAGACACCTCTGTGACTCGCCCAGTCCTCAGAGGTACAACAGCTCCATTGTCCCCAGGGTGGTGACAAAGACCTTCCCAGCTCCATCAAGGCCAGCAGGCCTTGGGGTCCTGCCCTGCCCCAGCACTGAGCCTTCCTGGCTCCCTCATGATAATGTTCATCCCACCTTTCTCTTGGCTATCTACTGCCACAGGTGATTTTAATATGAAATAGGAATCACTACAACTATGCAGGGTTTTGCAGGACAGGAGAGATGGAGCAAAGCTGAGGATGGGGCCTCATATGCTCATGAGAAGAAAAATGGAAATTTGTGGGAATTAAATCAAACTTCTAGAAGGGAAAACGATGCAGCTATCAGCCTCACAGTTAGCTCAACAAAAATCAGACTTTGAGTGAGACAGAGAATTCAGCCTGGAGAGTTTGCTTCTTCCTTCCAAACAAGAGTGTGGGAGAGACACGGGGGAAGGGACAGCAAAACCAAGGGACACAAAAGCAGAACCCAGTTCTCAGGTTTGTGACTCTTCCTAAATCTTTTGCATGGAAAACTGCTCCCCTGGCTCTGCTGAGCTTCCTGCTGACGTGATTCACTTCTGCCAAGTTGTCCCTCAAATTGTTTGACTGTGTGGTTTCCCTGGGTTACCACTAAAAGCAGCCATCAGCTCCCTCGCAGCTGTGATGGAGAAGATGAGCACAGAACTCCACACAGGAACTCCCCAGAGGGCTTCAACAAAGTCCTGTGCATCAGAGGGTTTGCAAAGATTTATTCTTTTGTGCTCTGTTGGAGGAACACAGATTCAAAGGTCACTTTGTTAAAAAATGGGGTTTGGATCCCTACTACAAGCCAAGACTTTTTTTTGCTAGCTATATCTGAAGGCAAGGAGGGTAAAATTTATGAGTATTACACTTGTTTATGGGTCACATTTGCTCCCAGCAAAACTCCTGAGCCACCTGTAGCTGACTGTTCCCATCAGCACATGATTTTGGAGAGGCACAGAAAAAATGAGTGAGGTCTTGGAGAACTTAAGTGGTTAAAAGTAAAAACATTAGGCTAGTGGCTCTTCTGGAGATACAGTGGCAAATTCGACACTGTAAGTATTTATGATAAAACCAGCCAAGAATCAGAACTACTCACAACATTTTAATTGAAAGAGTTTTGATGAGAAAATAGAAAATGTTCCAATATTGAGAACATAGAAGATTTTTGAACACAGGCCTTGTGTTTTCCCTCATGCCTTTTTCCCAGGTAAGTAAATAGAATCCCCCAAAGCCAATGGAGCATGAAGTGCTGGTCACAGCAGCAGCACAGTGTGGTGCATCCCATGGAGCAGCAGCTGGGATGCTCTGCCAGCAGGAGCAAGGCCCCTGCAGTGGACATGGGGGCCAGCTGAGATTAAGGGATAATTTTTACCCTGGGTTATGACAGGGTTTTGTGTCAGAGATCAGAGATGTTCCCTTGTAGCCTGATAAATGAGGTGACAGCAGAGCCAGATCCCTGGTCTCTGTCAGCACAGCCTCTCCAGGGACACAGCCCCTTCCAGCAGTGAGCTGGGAGGCCCAGAGTGATTTTCTCCCTTTCTTTTCAGGGCTGTGGGAAGGATAATTGAAATGGAGAGAAGTGTGGATGATGACAAGCTGGTAAAACCTCATCTGTACCCACTGAGCTTCTGTGCTAGCTCCTTTCCCTGTGCACACCTGGAGAATGCTGCGAGGTGGCTGCAGCCTTCCTGTTTTCTGCTGGGGAGGATTCTCAGTGCAGAGACTCCCGGGGACCCACCTGGGGAAATGGATGAGAAACCCCAAAGGAGCTGAAAACTGACTGAGGAGGACATGTGTCCTTGCTGGTTTCCTGGAAGTGATGAGGGAGAGGACTGAGGATACAGCATCCTTTGATTTGTGGTTTTGAGCAAATCTATTAAACCACAGAGCTACATTTTAACAATCTACCACATTCTGGTTCACCTCATTTCCAATGGAAATGGAAAGTAAATTATCCTCTCCCTGACTGTGGAGGCAGTATTGTTAGCATATGCCAATCAGGGAAGCACATTCTGCTACAACAACATTTGGCTGCCAAAAAAATCTTATTTGACTAAATGTACTTTACAAAATTACTGGTTATCTCACTCAGTAGCCAGAATTAGCATTTTTTTAACCAGCCAGTGGATAATTTCAGCCATTAATAAGGACAGTACTGCATTCCAGGATACAGCAATCTGTGCAAGACAAAGCAGGCAAGGGGAAGGTACATCGTGTTGGGATGCCAAAGGGAGCATTTGGCAATGGCACTCGTGTTTGGTGTTCACAGGATGTGTCTGATGAAAAAAACACCCACAGGTTTCTTTCCCCCACAGTAAATAAATTACCATCTAATTAACCCCACCTTTACACAGCTCTCCAGCTTTCCATGCCAAGTATCTGACGATTATCAGGTAAATGTCATTCCTTAGCTACAACAGGGCAGGAGAGGTTAGTGTTTGTAAGTAATAGAAGAAAATAACCCCTGCTTTTGGAGCCAGTAGCTGGCACAGGGAAAAGTGTGGAAGCTGGACAACTGCAGCCTAGTAAGGGAATTTATCTCTTGTGGAATTTTTTGAGAGGACCAGTACTGCAAGGTACTGGCTCTGGTCGTTGCCTTGGATAAGGACATCCCAGTATGGGAGCACAAATCCTGGGTAAATAGGAATATCTGGCCAAGTGCCAAAGCCTGAGTGTGTATCTGGAGCTCTACCAGTGCATTTGAGCAGGAGCTCGACCTTTACACACTGCCAGTTTTAGCTCGGGCAGGTTTGCCTGTCACGCTTCATTTCGGGCGGCCGCCCTCTCCAGCAGCCTGGACAGCGTGGCAGGGGTGACACAGCTGTCACCCCTGGACAGAGGTGACACAGCTGTCACCCCTGGACAGAGGCTGGCTGGTGACGTGGGTGGGTGGCACTCTGTGCCCTGTGCAGACACTTCTGGTGGGGGCACGAGGGTACGGTGGAATCCTGCATCCCTGTGGGGTCCCCTCACAGCACTGGCGTGGCACAAACCCCGCTGAGCTCAGCCAGGTGAAAGAACCCTCCCCTTTCCTCCTAAACAGCAACAGGGAAAGGGACAGGGCACAAATATCTGTGTAGATCCAGGATGTAATATCTCATCATTACCTTAGTGAATAATCAAAGACAAAATACCAAAACCCAGCGATGATTTTTCTCTTTGAAACACTTTGAGGATTGGCCTCAAAAGCCTCTGGTTGTTATCTGCCGGCATACCCTGTACCTCTTCTACCCAGCTGGAGGTGAGTACACATTCCATACACATTATCCAAGGTAACAGAGTGTGGCCGTGTGAATTGCTCTGATCTCATCCCAAAGAGCTCCCCCGTTCACCCCCTGGAGCTGCAGGAGCTCAGACAGACTGAGGAGCACCTTCCCTCTGCCTCAGGGAGACCTTTTCAAAAGCGCTGAATATCAAGCCCAGACATTTCAAAGAAAGGTTACCATGATGTAAAATGTTGCTCCCAGTCACAGGTATTGATGTCAAAATGTTTGATCAGCACTGAATTACAGAGGCAAAGCCTGAAGCCAGGACACAGCTGTGTGGGGACATGGGGGTGGATGGCAACCACAAGCAGCTGAACCTCAGGAGCTGGGGCACTGATGAGAGTGTGAGCAGGAGCACTGACACGAGCAGGACATCCAGAGTCTTTGATCCAGGGGGAAAAAATCCCAAAGAAAAGCCTGGAGCACAGGCTCATCCTGTCCAATCCATTGCTGATTAAATAACTCAGCAGCTTTTGTTGGTCTCAGCTGGCACCAGCCACAGGAGCTGGAATTGGCCAAAACTCTGTATTTCAGACCTCTGCAGGAGCCCCAGCTTTATCTCTGCTTCGGATGCGGTCTGGGGACAGGAGACTGCAGGTACTGAGGTGAAGAAAGAGAACAGATAAGTCTGAAGATAAATTGTCAGATGGAACTTCTGGATGTTCTTGAGCCACTGGACTGGTTGCTGTCCCCATGCTGCTGCTGCCCTGCAGCCATTAGTGTCAGTGAGGCTGGAGCTCAATTAATTGCACAGCCAGGACATGTCAGCATCTGTTCCTGACACATCCACTCACTTGCTTTACTCATTGAGGGAAAACCCCTCCAAAGACAACTCAGAGGATAATGCAGAAGACTTGTTCTTGTTCTCTGTCTGCTCGATGCTGTGGAGGAGTTTCAGGTTTTGTATTGGTAGATATTTATATCAGAAGAAAATCCGTGTTCCTGCAAGGCTTGGGGTGGCAGCGTGCACTGACTGCAGTCTGTGCTGTACTTGGAGATCTACAAGGTGCAAGTACCTACAACCTGGTGCACAGCAGGAGGACATGGCCATGCACAGGGCAGTGGTCCTCTCCTCTCCTCTCTCTGTGCTGGCTGGATGCCTCCAGAGCTGTCTCCAGCTGGATAACACCAGCCATGAGCTCTTCCAAAGGGCTTAATTTAGCTCTAGCATTGAGATCAGAAAGAGGATCTGCTTAAACTCTGTTTTCATTAGCATTTTGTGTCTGCTCCACAGTAGTGATGTTTTCCTGGCTTCTCTCTGTAGATCTGTGGCCATCACAGAGAATAACCAGGCAGTGTGGATTAAGGTTTTAAGAATAACCAACATGTACCATTTTCAAGCCTGTGTGTGGTCCCACACTGATGAACTATAATGGGAATGCAGAGCAGCTAATGATGTTGAGAAGTTGAGTTAATCACATACTCTGCAGGAGTTAATCAGATACAGAACAGATGGAAATAAATTGCGCACTGACAAAAAACATCCATCATATCTATGGCAAAAACATTCCCATTCATAAACTTCCCTCCTTGGAGAAAACATTTGTACTTAAAAAATAACATCTGATGCAGAACAACTGAAATGGGTCTCTTGCTCATGATGAGTTGGGAAAGATGTCAGAGCACTGAATAATAGTGGCATTCCTGAGCATGACTGGATACCTGAAGGATCATTTAACCTCATTTCTATGCATGGTTGTAATGCTGTGACCTGAACTATTTTCAGATTGATTTATTTATTGTAAGTAACAGCAAAAGATGTGATTCATCCATAAGTGTTTCATATAAATCTTATTATTCCTAATTGTACACAAGGGTAATACCTAAATATTACCTGGGGACCTCAGAGCTTTACATTACCTCCCTAAATGCCAGAGAACCTACTCCATTATAACTGTTCTTAAGAGAAAAATTCCTCCTTTCCTGGTCTTTGCCCACCAAACTCAAACTTGAATGGCTCTGCTGATTCCACTTTCCAAAGAGAAAAAAAGGCCTGTGAAATTCAGGAAATGCTGGAAACAATGGACTGGAGAATAGACAAATTGGAAGGTTCTAAGGTTTGCAATTGTGCACTGGAAATGCCTTGTATAACATGGATACTCAACTTTTTCTCTTAATAAAACTGAAGGAAAAATGTATATTAAGAAAAATGGAAGACTAATCAAAAAAGCCCAATGCCAAAGAAAAAAAAACCAAAACCCATATAACCCAAGTTCTCTCTAGGACTGAGCTTGATGAAGATGATGAATTTGGGGCCTTGGACATCTCACTTCAGATAATTTAGGGCCTCCTGCCACTGACTTAGGAGAGATATGTGGAATTTAAAAAGGAAGGGTTTTGGCATGGGACAGCTGCTGCCTTCCTGTAAGGGAGGACAGAAGAAGTGACAGAGCAGCAGTGATGATCCTCCATCATTAACCCAAAGCTTCAAATCCTTCCCACTTCCTCCTTCAGGAAATCACAGAATCACAGAATATTCTGAGCTGGAAGGGACCCACAAGGATCACCGAGTCCACCTCCTTCCTTCTTCGTTTCCTGTGACTGGTACAGTGAGCTGCAAGGTAAATTAATTCAATTTACCCAATTTTGCTTGCAAACAGGAATAAAGTCAATTCATATGCTGTCAGTTTGCTGCCCTCAGCCTTGCTCCTCAGATCCATTGCACTATTTAGGGCAATATTTTTGGTTGAACAAAAACTCAGTGAATAATGTTCATGCTTTTCCCTTTGAACACACAGGTCTTTGTTACTATTTCCCCCTCACCCTACCCAGCAGCTATGTTCTACTGAAGGGGAAGTAATACTTCAACTTCAAATGACAGATTGGAAATACACTTTAAATAATTTACCAGTGCAGTTGGATTTCAGTGCTCACTGTCTGTTGGTATTTTAGTTCCTGATTGTTTTTGCCAAAGGGATATTGCCCGTTGCCTTTCATGAGATATTTGGGTTTCTCCAGCTCTCCTGCTTGTCAGCCCTCTGAATAATTTAATAAATGTTCATACAGTGCCTAATGCTCCTGACGGCTGAGTAATCCTAATCCAGATTTTGCAGTTATTTTCTGCCTATCCTCTCCTGGTTCTTCTTTCCTACTGGGCTGCACAAGTGGTGGGGGCTCACGTGGTGGACATTCATCCAAAGAAAGTGTCTCCATGGTGCTTCCTGTGGAGCAGACTGATGCTCTCTGTTGAGCTGATGATGATGATGATGGTTGATGATGTCCTTGCCAAACCGCAGGAGATCAGCCTCTTTCCTGTGTTCTTGGCCACAAGTGCAAGTGCTCAGCACACCTGACACTCCTGTGGGGCTTTTGCAGCCTGGGATGCTGCAGGAGGGGCAGCCACCACAGCCTTAAGGACTGCCCAGGCTGCACGTGTGTCAGAGGGCACTACCACCATGTAAATAACTCACAGCAGCTGATTTTGTGAGCCAGCACCCAGATCCTTGCTTCTCTAACCTGTGCCTGTTATTCCATTCTTCTTTGGTTCATGCTTGGGATGGCTGCTGTCATGAATGAGACTCTTATGCTTGGATATTTACTCAAAAGCAACATCAAGAAAAATATTCAAACCCTGGTGACAGTCAATTATCCCCCAACTTTTCTTGTTCTGGCAATACTGAGTCATTTCATCCCTCACAATCAAAATGGATGGCTTTTGCCCACGTGGATATGAAGTCACTTGCAGTGACTGTTTCAGCATTCTAACTAAGCAGTCTGCTTGAGCAGGGAAACAAAGCCAAGACAAGCAGGGGAGCATAACAGGCAAAGATTTCTGACTGTGAAGAGCATCAAACAGTTGAATCAAGTGGTGCTGTCTTTATTCCCACACTCTCCTGGTAGGTGGATCATGACAGAGGAAGGTGTGGGTCTGTTTGGCTCAGGTGGTGCCTGTCAGACTCCAGTTCTACTCTTGGAATGTGCACGAGTGTGGAGCAGTGAGGTGCTGGGCTCCCCTCTGGCACCCGTGTCCCTCTCTGGGGACAGGGGCTGGGTGGGCAAAGCTGCAGGGGCCCCTCTGTCCCACCCTATGTGGGGACAAAATGAGGATGCAACCAGCAGCTGGCTGACAGGAGAGCAGAAACCCATTAGAGCACAGGGTAATTAATAAATCAGCTCCATTCCCCAGGATGATGCTGAAGATTTAAGATAAAGACTAAACCAGCCAAGGACTACAGCCTTCAGCCTGATGCATGAGGCACACACTGCAGGAGGATCCAAAGGAAAGTTAATTTAAACAAAAACCCAAAGTAATGGAAAGAACAAATCATTCTCCTATTGAAAAACACGTTAGACCCAATTCAGAACAATTCAAAGGAAAGTTAGGTTAAACAAATCCCCCAACCAAATGGAAAGAAAAAGTCATTCTCCTATTAAAAAATACATCAGATCCAATTCTGATTTTGCATTTCTGCCAGGTGAGGTGGAGGTAAAGGAGGGTAAGAGATGCTATATCTTCTGAGAGACAAGTAATGTCATGACAAAAAACAAATTATCTGTTGAATTACATTTCAGGATCAATTTTTCTGAAGCTTTTTGTAATATTTCACATATGCTGAAAAGTCTCATTAATACAGCTGGTAAAATAACAGCTTGTCTGCTTAAAGTAATTAGTAGTTGACAATTGGGTTGAATTTTAAATCCATGAGGAGCTTTGGTTAGCACTAATAAATGTTGATTAAGGTAGCAATTAAAATCTAACAATCTCTCTGGGGGTCTGAACTTTAAAGCTGAAGTTTGGAACATACCTCAATTTACAGAGAAAATGCTACAGTTCCTCCCCAGGCTGCTTTATTAAGCTGAGGCAGTGTGGATTTTTATTTTCTTTTGTTGGTTTTTTTTCCCCCTTTGTTTTGGTTTTGTTTTTTTAATTTTCTTTTCCTTTTTTTATTTTTCCCAGTTTACACAAATTAATTGCAGCCCAAAGTAGTGCTCCACAGCTTGGGCAGCCACCAGCACCTCTCCTGGTTGACATTAAGACTTTGGGAAAGTGGTGACATTTAGCAGAGTGAAGTTTGAGCTTTCTCTCAGGAAATGCTGTAGGACCCTCTTGACGTCCCTATTTCCGTGGCAGTCCTCCCCAGGAGGAGGCAGTACCTGTCTGTCCCTCCCCTCATCAGGCTCTGAAGTGGGCTGGAGAGATCTCCAGCTCTCCTCCAAGAAGTTCTGCCTCGCCAACGCAGCCGACCCCTCGCCAAGAGGCGAGGTCAAGCAATGCTCATCTCTCCTGATTCCCTCCCCTGCTGCTCCTCAAAGCATCCCATAATCAGGGTGATTGGATGAGCTACCAAGGAAAAGCACTGACGAGGCAGTGTCTTGAGGAAAACTAAAATTCTCCTTGTCGCACTTGAGCGGTGTGACCCAGGCAAATCACGAAGCACATTTTGTTTATAGACTTCTTTTACTGATTTATCATCAAGGCACTATTCATGGAGGTCTCGGGTTCTTTGTGATCTTACTTTAACCTGATAAAATTTCAGTCACTTCCCTGCATTTTTTCCATTTTGTAAGTCAGAAAGCACATTTGTATTTCATGGAGCACCTCCTTTAGAGTGGCCAAATCCTTTTGGTTTTTTTCACTCTTGCTGTGGGCAAGACAAAAACTGAACACAAACCCAGATTTGTCTTTATCACACATTAGCTCTGCATCACCCATTAATTACATTGCATCCCCTAGTTTTTAAGATGAATGCCAGTGAGGGAAAAAATAGGAATACAATGTGAAATGGGGAGCCACTTGGTCCTCTGGTGCTCCTGGGAGCGTGTTGGTGCTCCTGCTCTGGCCGTGCCACTTAAATCAACAGACTTGTCATTATATTGTTTTCCAGGTCTGCTCCTGCTGACTTTGGGAACTGCTGGAATGAGCTCCTTTTCCTGCAGGGTTCTTGCCGTGGCTGTAATGGAAAAAATAGACCAGCAGAGAATTTGTGCACATCATGGTCAAATCTAGGGAGCGTTCCTGGGGCAAGGCAGGGAGGTCAGGAGGAAACTGTGTCCCTCTTCCCAGGGCTCCTGCTGAATTTGGTGGCTGCTGCTGGGTCCTGCTCCTGGCCCCAGCATCCCCAGCATCCAAGGGGATGAAACAGCCTCCATCCTGAACAGCCTCTCATTCTGGGAAGGAGCTTTAATAATCAGCTAATTTTTAGGTGCTTTCTTAGCCCAGCCTATGTGATCTGAGTGTGGCTGTTGGTTTCTCCACAGAACTGTGTGTTCCTGAGTACATTTCCTGAGTCCATTCATTGTTAAGGATATTTACAGAAAAAGAGATCTGAGGAACTGAAGATGTCAAGAGCTGGAGGAGGAAAAGGAATAAATCCAGAGGGTGGAAAAAAAGCCCATTCTCTATCAGTCAATGTGTCTATCACTTTTTTTTTTTCCTTTTTTTTTCTTCTGTGTTGTAAGGATGAAATATAAATGGTTCAGATAAATGTGGAAAGGAATGCAAATAAAAGCTTCATAGCCAGAGACATTCAGAGCTCTTTTTTTTTCTCAAAGGAACCTTAAGAACTGGATGAAATTGTGCATTTCCATTTGAGTGAGCAATTTCCATGCCTGAAGCTTTGGGACAGGTTGTTCTCTCTGCAAGATGGACACAAGGGTGGAACCAGCTGGGAACTGGAGCCACAGAGGGGCACAAGGGTGAGCAACGGTTTGGGTATTTTGGCACTGCAGTTTTGGGGTTTTCAGGTAAAACAGCTGCTCTGAGAGGGTCCCCAGTGGACACGAGTGATCCTGGACATCTCCACCCACAGCCAATACCACCTTCCACATGGACCCACCTGTGCAGCAATGGGCACTCGGGGCTGCTGTGGAGACATCACCTGGGGTCTGGAAACATTATTGCATGGAAAGCCATGAGCTCCTGAGGAGACACCAGGGTGATTATTCATGCACAGCCTTTCAGACTGCTTGAAAGGGCCTATTTAATATTTTTACAGTAATACTATGCACTCTGCTGCTCTTACAGTAGAATTACAGGTGTCATCCTGAGGAGGTGTGTGTGTGGGGGGCAGGTTTTTGGAGAAAAGCCATTTTGCCAGGGAGACGAGACAAACGAGGGGCTGCAGAGAGACCTGGCATCTCCAAGGAGCTCAGAGAATCTCCTGGTTTCAGGCTGCTGCCCTGCCCCCTCACAGAGCTATGAAGATAAATCAGCAGGGAAATACTCAAATGGTGGGGACAGCATGGAAGGACACGTTGGATCAAGTGACATGCAGAGAGGAAAATCCTAAATGCTGCACAGGTAGGGAGGAAAGCAGATATGAGCCACCTGTCCCTGGTGACAATGTCTCTGTTGGCCAATTAAAAGCCACTCCACTGAACAGGTCAGGTCTTAATGAGCTGTGGGTCCAAAGCCTGACTGGGCAGCTGGAAGACCCCGTAACCCCAAACCCACATGGTCTTTCAGAAAATGAACCCAAGGCAAAACAGATCGAGGAGGTCACGGCTCTCTCCTGCACACCACAGCACAGGCAAGCCCTGAATGCTTTCCCATTTCTCAAAATTGATTTTCTTTTTTCCAAATTAAAGTACAAAATGAACATGTGAGACCAAATGCTATCAGACCAGACTGCAAATGAGGCTAATGGGGCAAATGTCAGATTTGTTTCTGCTGAGGAGTCATTACTGAGTACAGACTTTATGTAACCTGCTTTGCTCTAAAGTATAATCCAGCCAGCTAATGACTGGCATGAGAAAGATGTTTTTGCCTGTGGAATGGCCTCTTTGCTGTTATAAATTTCTCTGGACCTTACCCCAAAGGGTAGGGGTACCCACCTGGCTGTAGCCAGCATTTGAGGTTGGCTGAAAATCTGATGGATAAGGGAGGTCTGAGGTGATGGGTTAAATAATTCCTTGGATTCTGTATGGAGCAAAGGTATGAATTGCTATTCCTCAAATCAAGATTCTGATTGCAGGTTTAGAAGAATCTCTAACCATTTCCCCATGGCAGCTCAAACTCCTGCAGCACAATTCAGAGCCTCTTAGCAGGAGGGCTGTTTTTCAGCTTTACCTTTCTCAAAACCACAGAGCTCCATGGAGGAATGGCTGAGAATGCTGACCTGGAGCAGGTATCAATGTCCTGACTTGTGCAACGCAGGAATCAGGAGCTGAATCTCTGCAGGCACCCAGAAACTCACGGTGCTGTCCAGGGCTCTGAGGGTGCCTCTTGGTCACGTCCCCCTCTGCTCACAGAGGTGTTGCAGCTGCTGTTGCTGGCACTTACGTGCATCGGCCTTTGCTATGCATTAACAAAAATAATTCCCTTTGTTGAAGCACAAAAATTTCAGTGCAAAAATTGCTGCTTTTATCCCTAAGGCAGGCTGCCCAGACACAAGACTGTCTCAGGTAGGAACCATTCCTGTCCAAACAGTTGTGGAGGCAGATTCCTCACAAAAGAGGAAGTGATTTAGCAAGACGAAGTAATCACAGTGTCGTGAATGCAACCAGGATTTCCCTGTTAATTACCTCACTGTTAACGAAGGGACCATTTTTTTTATTAAAATTAATTCTCATCTTTTAAAAATATATTACTTAAAAAGGGGATGTACAGAAGTGTTTGTCACTGATATCCTGAGATGCTAATTTCCAAATATTATGGCTTGTAATCAAGTTTAATTTTCTGACTTATCCTCCAAAGGAGAGACTTTACACCAGTTTTGACATTTAAATTACCTTTGATTTGCAAGTCCAATACTGCCATAAATATTCATAGCCAACAATCGAGTATTTAGTCTTGAATTTCTTTATATTTTTAATTCACTACTAAAAACCGGCTCCAGAGTGAGCTGAAGGAATGAAACGAAGCACATTTTATCTGAAGCCCTGGGAGCATCTGGCTCTGCTACCTGACAGTGAGCCGACACATCACGCTGCTGTTTGATGCCGCCGAACAGAATCCGGCGGCGAAATCATCCTTTGATCCTTTCCCTTCCATCTCCCCGCAAAAAGCTGCTGTGAGGCGGGGGCTGCTGCCCAGCGCTGCCTTCTTTTGGCATGTGCCACGTCCAGCCCAGCGCGGGCACAGAGCCGGGGCACCCAAGGCAGGGGCAGCTGCTGGCACGGTGGGTGCCACGTGCGGGGCTGGCACGGCTGTGCCCGGGCCCTGCTCTGGGCAGGCAGAGATTTTGGCTTTCACAGCCACACACACGCAGCAGCTCTGCTCGCCCTGAGCGTGGCCACAGCGAGGCCAAAGCCCAGCCTGGCACGGGGGAGATGCCTGCTGGAAGAGTGCCCGGCGCTGGGGGAAGAGCCTTTGTGGTGCTGCCTGGCTGTGACCCTGCGAGCTCGCTGACCCTTCCCTGCCCAGCGTGCCAGGCCTAAGCACGTTGGCCACAGCTAGCCCAGGTAAAGGTAGCAGGCTCCGGCCATGGGAGGATCCCTGTCCCCTCTGGCAGTGACAGCAAGGTGTCCTCTTGCTGCTCTCCCGCAGCCCTCACACCCATTCAGGCCTTGACACAATTCCAGTGACCAAGGAGGAAGCTGTGCTGGGCACTGGCAGCTCTCAGGGGGGATGTGCCAAAGTCCCTTCCCCTTCCCTGAGCAGAATCCCAGGTGAGAAGCAGAAGGGCTGAGATGCTCCAGCCCCTGCCCTTGTTGGTGTGGGTCTCTCTGCTGGCCAGTTTCTGTCTCAAAATGTTCTGAAGATGCTCCATTTTTTCTCCAGATACTGTGAGAACGTGGGTCAGTGTGGGACGGGCAGAGGGACAGGATCAGCCCTGGGAATCCTCTGAGAGCCCAACTCTGAGGCACAGAGCAGGCAAACACCTGCACACATCAGTCACAAAAAGGGGCAAATTGCCTTCATGATGAAACATTCTCCTCTTTTCAGTGACTGATGACTTCTTCAATTTATTTTTTTTTATATCAGATACACTTCAAATGTAATTAGTTTCTCCAGTCTTTTTTCTCCTTTGAACAATAAGGCAGGGACAGAGAAGCAGCACTATTGCTACCCATTTCTTAAAATAATTTCTATTTGCAAAAGGCTAATAAAAAATCGAGATACACTGTGACCCTTTCAACCCTTAAACCAAGGAATTTATTTTAAGCATAAACATCTACTTCTGAGATGAGCCACTGCCAGTGCTTTAACTAACACAGGATGGAATATGACACTGCTTTTATGGCATGTTAGATACCCCCAGCTCACCCCCACCCCAGGGACAATAAATGTGTACCTCAAATGTACCTCTGCTGCTGCCAGCAGCGTCCTTGGCTTCTTGTGTGGGCATCTTTGCACCACAGTTACACTGAGAGATTGATTTTCTGATACATAACCAAGGTGTCTGTTTCCACCTGAGATCAAAGAAGGATCTGCTTTCCCAGGAACTCACCCAGATCTTTACTTTGTCTGCTCACTCTTCATTTCAGTTCATTATTTTAATAAAAGGTATTTTGTCTGCCTACAAAATAATAATTTACAATGGATGACAGGCTCACTTCTGATATTATTTACCTCTTCCATTTGAAAAGGAATTGCTTGCAGTAAAGCCCCATTCAGCTGGGATCTGAGTGTAGCCTTAGAAACTCCAAGCTTTGAAAATGTGAGATGGACCATAGAAGATCAGGGATGCCAATTTCAGGTCTGTTTCTGCCAAAAAACCTGAAAAATGTAATTTTTTGGTGGGGCAATGTTCCCTCTGGTCAATGCCTAGGACTAAATTTAATCCAGGACAGCAAAGCCCTTCCAAATTCACTTTCCATGAGGACCAGACATGAGAAGGATGAGCATCAAAACTGGTGAAATGAATTGATTCAGCTCTGAATTGTTTGCAGAGACTCCACAATGGTTAGAGAAGGCTCATAAGAAAACCTGGACTTTGTTCTCCCAAATAACTCATGGCAATGTAGAAGAGATGATCCTGTGTCACTCTGGTAGAAAAAAAGACATGACAATGGCCTGAAATTTATTGATTTTTGATTCAGTAAAATCTGAGAGTCTTTTAAGTGACAAGTTCTCATAAATAATTCCATCTAATGGAAGATACTTTGGTAATTGCGGTATTTTAATTTCAACCCTTTAAGTGCAAAGAATTCTCATTAGCACTCAGCATTCAGGTACTGCAATGAATTTTCATGGAGAGAGAATAGCATACACAGCGCTGAAATGGTGGAAATATGATGAATTTATGCATCATTTTATGGACAAAGATATTAAGTGATTCATTAAGCAAAACCATCCATTCCCTTCTGGGTACAAGAAAGTTTTTATTATTCCTGTTTTTCAGGTAAATAGATGGAGGCAGAAAATTACCAGGTCTGGCCTAAAGCTCTTCTTCCCAAGCATTTCCACAGTGACTTTCTCTGGTTTCTAGCAAGGTTTATTTATAAATGAAGCCTTCAAGTGACCCTGGAGAGTCTGACTTTCCATGCCTCAATCTAACTCCTGTGCAATATTGCCTTGACTAAAGGCAATAAAAACATCCACAGGGGAGCTGAAATGCCAGGCTGGCAGACTGAGTGCATGAATATTATAAATGAATGAAGCAAAATTTGGATTTCAGGACAAAAACTTGCCTTTACACCAAGGCAGAGAGAACTGGGCCTTGTCATGGTTGCTTAAAGGAGTTTGCAGTACCTTGGAGAAGTGACTCCTCTGTTGCCAACTCGAGTCATGGAAATTAAAACATCCATGTTCTCAATTATTCCACTGGCACTGGAAGTGCTGAAGGAGAAGGAGGGATATTAAATAAGAGTGTGCAAGAACAAAGTGCTGGTTTCCCACTGAACCCTGAGCTCTCTTGTGTAGCAATGACTCACAAAGTCTCGGGCTAGCAGCGCTCGGCAAAGGCAGCACCGTGGGCAAAGAAAGAAGAGTCGTGGCACATTTTCCTTCTAATTGTCTCCTGTCTTTTAATTGGTTTCAAAACTAGATGTTAGCAAGGAGACAAACACTGCTCCCCTCATGTATACAGCTGGGAAAGGTAAAACACTGCTGGGAATCACAAACTCACAGACTGGTCTGGGTTGGAAGGGACCTTAAAGCCCATCTCATCCCACTCCCTGCCGTGAGCAGGGACACCTTCCACTAGATCAGGTTGTCCAAGGTCTGTCCAGCCTGGTCTCGAGCACTTCCAGGGATGGGGCACCCACAGCTTTTCTGGGCACCCTGTGCCAGGGCCTCACCATGTGAGTCCTTCCCTCCATTTAGGCTGCCTTCAGTTACCAGCTCGGAGAGGCATCGCTGGGTTTTGTTTAAGATAGAAGGTAAACATTCCCAAAACTCAGCTCCCTGCTGAGCTGCTGCTTACAATCAGCAGGTGAGTGATGGAGACAAGGACAGTGACCAAAGCCAGGACTCAGCCAGGCCAGGGGAACTGCTGAGCATCACTCTACCACAGCTGCAGATGTTCTCCTGTGGGGATGGTTAACACACACTGCTGCTTCTTGCTCCATTCCCTACAGCCCTCATTCATTTTACCTTCTATTTCCTGGCATTGCTTAATTTGGAAAAAATGCTACAGTGCCAGGTCTGTGGCAACTTTGACCACTTTTTCAGGCTCACAGCTTACACAGGGGAGCTGAGAAGTGCAGGTCCCTCCTCACTCAGCCCAAACTTGTGGGCATCCAGCTACATGCAGGTCACTGCAGCTGCACTTGCTGCAAGCAGACAAAGCTGTTGGCTCTGCAAAAAATCCCATTCCAGTGTAATTATAAAGCCATTTTTGCATGAAAAAAAGGTTGCTTGTATGAATACATGCACAGACCAGCTTTAATGCTAAAGGTAGAGTTCAAACCTAATTCGAGTGTGCCAAAACTTCACAGGTGAGGACCTCTCTGTTGCTGCATAGGCATTCAGAAATTCTGCTTTGCTGCACGGCCTTTGGTAAAGCAGAGATCATGCAGATGAAAAAAAGGGATTGGTCTGATCTTTAATGATACAGCCAGTCTCACAACCTGAGAACCAAAATAAAAAGCACAAACCAAACACAAAGAAGGAGAGGCACCAGCCACTTGAGTGATATTTGGATTAATAAATTTAGAACAAATTAGAGACTTTATTAAAGACTCTTGCCCCAGGACCTCTCTGGTCTATACCTGAAACATGCAAGGAAAAACATTTGATCTTTATCAGTGAAGGAGCAAAAGCAAAATAAATAAATTAAAAAAAAAAAGACACACTGAAAACAGATACTTCAAACAAAATGAGTCAAGAGAGAATGCCAAGAAGATTGTCCCTAACTTCTAGAGGACAACTTAAATACCAGTTTGCTTATTTATTATGCATTAATTAAAATGCTTAAAAGAAGTGGAACCTGGCTCAGGGAGTGATGAAGCCAAATCAGATGTGCTTTGACTCAGCACAGTGACACAGTGAAAGCTGTGCAAAAGTATTACCAGGAAGATCTGTTTGGAGAACTGAAGAACTTTGTGCATTTAAGGAGTTATGACATGGTGCTGTAAGGCAATGAAAAGTACAGGGACTGAGGAGATGTGAGAACACAAGTTATAAAAACTACTGAAAAATGTTATTGTCCTGTAAGAGGTTTCTAATAGCTGAAGCAGTTATAACTGTTTTGACTAAAGGCAATTAGAAAAGACTAATAAAATGAAAAAGTGAAAGCAAATCTTGTGGCCCTAGAAGCCTCCTGTACCTTTGTTATGAGCTTTGAATATCTGCTATAACTTAGAGCTGCTCTAACAGCTTTTGCAGTGTGTTCTTGGACCTCTCCTGCAGAATGAAGCCTCAAATTGGGGGTAAAACCCTGTGCTTGTACTTCTGGAGGTCCCTGGCTCAAGCTCCAGCAGCTCAACCAGTCACCCCACGAAGGCTGAGGCAGAAGGATGGGGAGTTACAAACCTTGGGGGCACAGGACACAGCCCTTGCTTAGGAATGCAGCAGTTATAGACAAATAATCTCCTTAAGAGAGTGGTGAATTTAATGTAAAATGAATTTTTGGAAGGAAACCAAAAGCTACTTGTCATAATTCAATATACAGTACTGACAAAAAAGGAGGAAATGTTCAACTGTTTCAGTGTTTTCAAATAAACACTTGTTTTCTCCCTGGAAACACTAACACATTTCATTTCAAAATATTAAATAAGAAAATATGCCGAACTTCTGCTTTATTTCAGAATTGTCCTAAGCTAAAGAAGAAAAAGATGGGTTATAAGCCCAAAATGAAGCAAAGTGATCCACCTCAGCTCGAATTAGAAGCTTGATTTGCACACAAAGTTCTGTAGGTCAACCCCAAATTAATTGCTTTGTTTAACTCATCCCTGATAAATTTAATTCTTCTTGGTTTGACCCCAGCTCCTTTTTCTCCTTTGAAAACAAATTATTTCACTATGACACCACAAATCCCATCGTTCTCCCACGAGCAGAAGGAACATCTCCAGAGGAAAGGGAGGAGGAAGGAGAAATAGCCCATGAGGGCTCCAGCCCACGAGCACTGGGAGCACCGTGCCCTTGGGGATGTCCCATCTCATCTGGAGCCTGCTTACCCAACATTTCTCTGCACTCCCACCACGCCAGAGAAGGTCGAGATTTCTCCCAAAGCATCAGTGCTTTTGTGAGGCCCAGAATTTGGGTGCAGAGCTTGTGACAGCAAGGCAACTTTGTTTTCAAGCATGACACACCAGTGCCTTCAGAGTATTTTGCCTCTCCCGTCCCCATCCAGAAAAAAAAGTGTAGAAATTAAGAAAGTTCATCTGGACTGAAGCAAAGGAGGAGGAAACAGCCTGTCCTTTCATTTTGATCTTTCTCTGCAGGGAGCATTGAATATCTTCATTTTCCAGGTATCATTTGGTCTCAGATTAGTCATTCTTGACATGGGCATTTTCCAGCTAACGGATTAAGCTTCTCCTACTGGGCACAAAGTATTTGGATGTTGTCTTGTAAAATAAGTAATTTCCTCCCCCTCCTTTTGGCCAGAGCAGTGATTACTGCTTGCTGGTTTAGACAGTGAAAGAGTGGGTTATTATTGAAAGAATGAAAAAATAAAATAAAATCTGGGAACATTTCCATTTCCCTCAAAGCTTGCTTAACTTGTTTTAAGGTTTTATTTAAGGCACAGAATGGTTGACAATAAAATTATTTCTTTGAGCTGGGAGAGGTAAAGCAGATTGTTACACACAGGGAGAGGAGAGCTGACTGCTCTCATAAATAAGTCAATGTGTTACTCCTGCAAGACTGGAAGTGGAATGACAGCTCCTCCAGATGCTGAGGCTCTACTTCTCCGTGACCCTCAGTAAACCCAAGTTTGCTAAAAATACCCTCCAAAAGCACACGTGCTCCAGGGCTGCAGAAACCCCTGGAGCAGGGGAGGTTTTAAATGGCCAGCCTCCAGCTCAATGCCCCCTCCATGCCAGCTGGGCTGGGTATGACACCCCTGCTCCCAGCTCATGTGCCCAAACCTCCACCGAGCACGGCCCTGTGGCTGCAGGAGTGGGGAGGGCTGGTGGAGCCTGAGCTGCTGAGCCTCCCCAGGGTGGTGGGGATGGTGCCTGCTGCATCCTGGCTGTTTGGGGAGCAAATCATGGCTCTGAGGTGCTGCTGAGCCTCATTTTAATGGAGATTATTTCATGTGATGTTTCCAGAAGGGGCGTTTCCACACATGCCCAGCCTTGCTCACCTCCCTGCCCTCTCTTGACACAGTGAGGAGGCAGGTGATAAAACACAGCAAAAATTAAAGGCAAGAGGAGATGGAAGTCCATTGAATTCCAAAGCAGAGCTTTGTTTTGGGATGAACATTCCTCCACTCCTCAAAATGCAACTCGAGCAGACAGTGACTACCCAGGCAGTGGGCAAGGGCATGTCACCTTCCCCTCCTGAACCCAACAGAGGAAAGAAATCAGTGTCATCAAACCCCAGCTCCCTTCTCCCCTCCTTTTGCTATTTAATGTCTGAGATGCATAAGGAAGAGGAAAGCACAAGTATGACAGGGTCGTTAGTGCTAATCTTTACTCACACAGAGAGTAAGTTACCAATCAGCCACTCTGTCCCTATCTCCTTATTTAAAATGCAAACTAACATGAATGAAACAATAACATTTTAATTAGATGGAAATAGGAAAGCTACAGGAGCCTGCCATTGCTGCAACAGTCTGAGGTTCCTGAGCTGCATGTAATTACTTTGATGGATCACACACTAAAGAGAGAGTTAAACAGCACAGTTTCCACAACACTTTTTGCACCATTCCATCTCTTCTCACTTTCAGTGATGGAAGCCAGGGACAGAGAGGGTGGGAAATGATTTTCCTTCCAGTGCAGCAAGGACAGCCTTCTGGGAAGCAGACCCAGCCCACACTCCAACCCTGCCTGTTTTGCTTTAAAGAAAAGAAGGAAAAAAAGCCCCAGAGCTCCAAACCAAAAGATGCTCAGAAAGCATCAAAAATGGAGGAGAACGTGTAAACCATGATGGAAAGTAGAACAAAAGAAAGGGAAAACTGGAAGTAAAATAACTCACAAAACTTTTCACAAGTATAAGGATGTACTCTGACAAGAAAGGCTGTCACAGACCAGTTCTGATGCCACCTTGCACTCTGGTGTGGTCCAGGGATCAGCCTGGTTCCCCCAGACTCAGTGCAGCTTCAAGCCCAAATTTTGGAGAGGCACAGCCCAGACCACCCAGTGCATCGAGGCTTTCGAGGCGGGGCCTGCTGCCAACACAAAATGTGTCACTGTGAATCATCCACACACCAGTTTCAGACTAAAAACTGTTCCCTGAATCATGGCAAAAAGCACAAATGTTCTGCTCTGAAACAGAAAATTCACTGGCTCCTTCTTGAGCCAAAAATAGGGAAAAGGGTTATGTAATTCATTTACTTTGAAAAATGATCATTTCAAAGTTATCTAAACAGCACTAATAACAGGGAAATCTCTGTTTATTTAATCAGTCCATCTTTTGCTGGGCTTGCTTTGTCTCATTCACCTAAAAACAACTTAAACACAAAACTTCACCCAACAGCTGTGAGAGGCTGGCAGGGCAGCAGCTCCACTTCACATCTACATTACTGCCTTAACCACGAGCTCCTTAAACATCCCAGGTCTTGTTGCACACCAAGCTGTGAGCAGAAGTAGAAGCTGGAAGCATTTTGTGAGTAAGTTTTGGAACAAGCTGTTTTCTTAGGGGTGACCAGTCCACATTTTTTCACTGGTTTGCCCCATTTCCAGCCCAACCAGCTTGGATGGAGGCAGATCTCTGAAAAGTTGCAGCTAGAATTATAAATGAAAAAGCCATGATTATTTTCAGCTGAAATTCTTGTCTCCCTGGATAAGTACTCTACTTCCCTCAGCAATCTTTGCAAATCATTCTTTGTGACCAGACACAAAAGCCCTGTTTTCTATAAGATCACTTATCTCCAGCAAAGCTTCAATGGAATACTGAATGAAGGCATCAAAACTCTGTCAAAACAACCACTGCCACAGCCTGGAAAGTAATTTTTCAAGGATTCTTTCTTGATGTTTGCTGGTAATAATTTTCATCAAGTTCATTCCCAGAAAGGGTTGGGGGATTTTCTCCCCATCAGCCTGTTGGGATGCTGGGCACAGCAGTGTCCGAGGCCAGGCTGGACAGGGTTTGGAGCAGCTTGGTCCAGTGGAAGTTGTCCCTGCCACAGCAGAGGGTTGGAATGAGATGGTCTTTAGGTCCCTTCCAACTAAAACCATCCTGTGATTCTGTGATTCACCACTGCTGAAGAGGTCTTTGATTGCCAAACCCATTGCTGGGCAATTCCCAGGCACTGGAAGGAAACCAGCTTCGCCCCACCTCAACACCAACCCCCTCTTTGGGACTGCTCTCTGTTTGTAAGTGAAGGCAGCCAGGCAGAAAGACTCTTTCTCCACCTGAGTGGTTTCCCTGCTGCTGAGATGCTGACCTGAGAGGCCCCAGCCAGGTCTTGGCAGGAGAGCAGCAGTGCTCCTGAGGGTGCTGGATCTGGAGAGGACGATCTGGTCAGTCGATGTGATGGCTCCATGGAGCACAAGCAGGTTTTCCAAGTGTGCTTGGAAAATTTGTAGGACACAAATAGAGGGAAATCTGCTAACTCTTGAGGTTTCCATAGAATCATCATTGCTTAGCCACTCAGTATGGAAATCTTTCCTAACATCCAAGCTGACCCACCCCTGGTGCAGTTTGAGGCTGTTTCACCTCGTCCTATCACTCATTGCCTGGGAGCAGAGTCTGACCCTCAAAAGTGGAAGGAACTGAGGTGTGGGCCAGCCTCCCAAAGAGGAAAGAAGCCCAGTGCTGGAATGGAACGGAATTAATGCCCAGAAGATTTTCAGCTGTGCTCCAGTCTTGCCTCAGCAGTACCCACAGGGCCCAAGTCAAGACAATCTCGACAGCCCGATGGATGCACGTGGCCTTTTAAGCAAGCTCCTCTCTGCTGCCCCGAGGCTGGCTCAGCAAATCCACAGGAAAACCAGGCACTGCACCCTGCCAGCCACAGCCCCAGCAAAAGGCCCCTGGCACAGCCACGCTGCTGTGCAACTGGGGGGAAAAGGAAGTCTTGCAAATCACCTGAACTAACTCCTCCTGAAAAAACACCTGGAATGTTTCAGGGTTTTTTCTAGAATTTGAGAGCACCAAGGGAAAGCATTGCCTGTCTCTTCTGAATGCAGAGGGGAGGAAGTCAGTCTGTTTGCAGGCGTGTGGCTGCTGTGCACGGCTCCAGCTGCAGTTGTAGAGCCCCAGTCAATAGTTGCTTTACAGAAAAAGCAGTTTTGTTTTGCAGGCACAAAGACCTCTTCTATCCCTACCCAGCAGGAGCTTTATAAAACTGTCATTTCTTGCCCTGTTTCTGCCCTTGCATCTTTGCTTCTACTTCTTACAGGCTGCCAGTGGGTTTTTTATTGCTTTGGGTGTTTTCTTTTAATTGAAACTGAGTAAATTGCATTTTTCCCTAAACAGTTGATGAGTTTAACAAATTTTTCCATTATTTCATGGGGGGAAAAAACAGCAACCTTTGGAGCAGAAAACAGAAATATTATTTGAACTTCTTTTATGCAGAGCTCAGAGATATAACCTCACAATGAGGGGGGCAGCTCCTGAGGGCCCTTAGCAGCAACTTTTGCCTGGGCAATATTTAAGGGATGAAGTTTAGCACAGCACTACAGGATATGAGAAAACCTCTGGGGTATGACCAATGATTTTCCCTTTCCCAAACACACTCTTTTAAAAGTAATGAATCCACCAGCAAGCTTTATTTCTGGCTGTTCACTATATTTGTAACAGTCTTTCTTGCAGTAACTCCACTGATAACAGGGGCAAGAGGGAAGCTAAAAGCAATCATGAAAGGGAAAGAGCTTCTGCCTCATCTCCCTCTGATAAAGCCATTCCCTGCAGTTCACAGCTCTAGCCCCTTTTAGAGGGACTCGGGCTAGGCAGGGAGGGACAGGGAGACTCATTTGCTGGGAAGGGACAGAGCTGCAAAGCAGTAATGCAGCTGGCATCTCATTCTCAGAAATAAATGGCTCCTGCCATGCTTCATCTTCCTTCTCTTCTCCTGCAGGACCCCTAACATCAATATCACTGGTGAGCCAGGGGCCTGTTCTTTCTTACAAAAAAGCAGAGCAGCTCCCTCAGGCACAGCTCCAGCCTAAAGCCCCATCCCTGTTTTTAACCTGGAACATTCCTCCTCTTCCTTCCAAGCATCTCCTTGAGCTGCCAGCCTGGCCCTCATGCAGGGGAACCCTACAGAGGGGGAATTGGAAGAGCAGGCTGGCAAGGGATTGCACCAAGCTGAAATCTTGTTGACACAGGACATCACCAGTGGGACCTGACGGGGTCTGGGAGGAGCAGGGAGGGTTTGTGGCTGGGAGCTGAGCTTGGGCAGTGGGTGCTGGGAGCCACAGCCTCTCTGTTTTGCTGTTATTATGCCCTCTCTGCCCTGGCCCCTTGGAAAAGCCTTTTTCTTTGGGTAATTGTGGTTTTGTTCTCACTGAAGCACTGCCGTGGGACACACTGTTGGTGACACTCCCGTACTTTGGCTCGTGATGAACTGAAGGAAAATGCACCCATAACAGAGCTCAGTTGGAAATTCCCTGAGCTCTTTGCTGCTCCCAAGCAGAGTACTCAGCAGTGACACAGGGTCTAATAGGCTTCTGCTGTTTCCTTTGACTCAGAAAAATGGCTCTTGCAGCAGCTAGTGCTCTGTCTTCAAACAAACTCCCTTCCTTGCTAGGTACTAAAGAATAAATGGCATTTCCTTGGCTCCAGGATGCTCTTGGAAAACAGCTGTCAGATCAGGCAGTGCTTCTGGCCATGCTTTGCACTGACCTCTCCCCAGTTAAAGCTGGGCTGGTTGTTCCCTTCTGATACTCCAACTCTGCCCTCAAGCAAAATCTGCCCTTGGGAGTCTCCTCACTGCTTGACTCCCTCTTGGAGAAAGGAGGGGAGAGGTTTCCCTTCCCCTTTGCCACAGGAGACAAGCTCTCAGCAAGTGAGAAGTGTCTGTGGCATCACTCTGGTGGGGCAAGTGGCATCACTCTGGTGGGGCAAGAAACACCTTTGGCCACGTTTTACAGTGTGGTGTTGGTCACATTTCTCCTCCGTGGAAGGTGAACAGAGGGAGGAACAGAGAAGGACCCAAAACAGATACAAACCCACACAAACATACTAGCAGATTCCATAATGGGGTGCTGGGCCCATGGCATTACACCTGACAAATTCACCACACAAAGATCCAAAGGAATAAACCAGCTCCAGATAATTTCAGGGCATGAGAATATGTTCAGTATCATCTTAAACTCGGCAAGATTAATTTTCCTGACAGCCTGTTTAAAAGAAAAGTGGGTTATGTGATTAAAAGAAATAAACCCCTCTCCAATGCCCTGTTGCGTGACCAGCAAAAATATCCTTTCTAGGTTCTCACCTACCTGGATGTCAGCATTTCCCAGAGGTTTTTATGCCTCCAGCCCTTTTCTTTGGCTGTGGAATCACAAGCAGGCTCTCAGAAACTGATTTTTGCAAAATAGCAGGCTTAGATATAGGTTTCTGGATTCAAATATTGCCAGCACTTGCCTACAAAGCACAGGGCACAAACCCACAGTGTGTAAACCAGAGTAATAGAAAAGCCAGGCTGTTAATCTTCATAATGTGCCTCTCAGTGGGGATTTCACTTGAATGTTATTTGCATTAAATATGATACTGAGTGGTGGATATGCAGTTATAAATAAATTAAAGGCCATATTTAAGTCAAACACTGTCCCCCTGTTGACTGCAGCCCCAAGTGTGAGAGCTGCTAACAGTGGGCTGTGCAGCTCTGTTCATCTGCATGACTTGCTGAAGGGAAAAGTGGTGGCAAGTTCCATCATTGGTGCCCTGAGAAACTCTATTTTGGGGGACAATTACCCTGTTTTGTGAGGTTAATGGTGTCAGCCCAAGCTCTGTGAGTGCTGGAAGTATTGTGGACACTTTTGCTTCCCTCTCCCCATCCCCACACTCTGCTTATGGATTTTCTCCATAAAGGCTGAGCAGGCAGGAGCCTCCCTTTGGGCTGCTGAGGATGGGAGCAGAGAAAATTCAATTAGACTTTCAAGGGAGAAGAAAAGGACTTATCCCAAAGGAGAAGTGAACTTCTTGGTTACTTGACTGCTGCTTTTCCTCAGCGTTTCTCTCTGCTGCAGCTCCTCTCAGCCTCGTGGAGGCTCAGGTATTACAGGGTTCGTTTCCTGGTGTGGTTTGATCTCCAGGCTGTGTTCAGAGGGCCAGGCTGGCCATGTGCCCAGCTCCTCTGGGCTGCTGCACTCTGAGGTACTTACTGATAGAATTCCTGCCTTTTCTTGTTTCCCTTTCAAGGGATTTTCCATCCTGCATTGGCCAGGAAACACCTGCAAGCTGTGAGGGAGACAAGCCTGAGGCAGAGTTTGCTCCTTGGGTTAGTAAGTGCAGTCTATTAAGTGTTTGGGGCATACACAGCTCCCCATCATTGTACCTTGAGGTCAAATAATCTCTCTATTAGTCTAAACCTATCCTTCTTCTCCCTACAGTGCTTTATCAAACTTGACACACTTGGATTTAAGGAACAAGTATGACAGTGTCACAAGCTCATGACTGACAGCAATAAAAATGAAACATGGGGAACTCAAAGGATTGAGTTTCTTTTTTTGAATTAAATGAGTATATTAAAATGTATAAATTACCCCCATTGGGATAAAATGTAAGGTCTTTGCAGGAGGAATCAATAGTGATACAAGTAATGAGTTAAACTGTCCCAGCAGCTGTGTGAGCTGCATTTTTATAAGATGGTTTTGAAAAAATCATTGAATAGGAGAGGAAAGTGGGTTAATTTCTCATTGAACATACTCAAGCAGTTATGGACTTATTAAACAAATTCTCCAAGGGAACAAGGTGGTACGAAAGTCCTGCCACACATCAAGACCACATTTGCTCAGTTCAGCAGTGCAGACAGCCTTTGTTCTTGATTAAGTTAAAATGAATAGGATGTGGCATTGCAATGACTATATTAATTAGCTTCTTGGAGTCCTGATCAAAAGTAGGGGTCTGCTCAGCCAGATGTCATCCTGCATCCAAGTGCTCGTGGCAGATGTGCAGCACGTCCCTGCTCCCAGGTCTGGGTGAAGCTGGTAAGGTGATGAACACCTTTTTTCAAGGTTGAAGGAGGAAGAAAATGGGATGGTTAAGGGGTGGGATTGCTGCTCCTCTGGCTGCCTGACACCTCACAAAGCCCTGAGAGCAGAGCAAGGCAGCAGGGAGCACCTCAGGCTGAGCCTGGCAGGAGGGGACCAGCAGCAGGGCTGGGCTGCCCAGGAGGAGGAGGAGGCAGCAGGGACACCATGGATGAACCCTGGCAGCAGGGGGCTTCTCCCTGCAGGTGACAGCACAGCCATGAGCAGTGCCACCCAGCCCAGAGCACGGCCTCTGGCACAGCTGCCCCTCCCATGCCTCCCTGATTTAGTGATCTGAACATGCTTTCTGCTCTGTCCATGACTCTTCAGTCCAGAGGTACTCCCAGCTTTTTCATGAGCATTTTGCATAAAATAGATGTTTTTTCTCCCCTTTCAAATACTAGACTTTATGAAAGTTTACATTTTTTCCTTGTGTTTTTTTTTTTTTTTTTCCCATTTCTACTAGGAAAATCTCATCTCTTTGATTCCTGTCTTCAGCTGACAATTGCCCCTAGCCGATGAGAACAAAAAAGCTTCAAAGAAACCTGACTGAACTTTTCCTCAAAGGAAAAAGTTTGGCTACAAAGACCTTGTCCATTCTGTCTTTCTTTCCCTGGGAGAGGAAGAGCTCCCATGGAGCCATGCCCAGCAGTGCACTCTGCACTGAGAATTACTGAAGTGAAAAAGCCACAGGAGATGAGGAGCAAGTCTCACATGCTGAAACCACCTGCAGGTGAGCAGCTCCTGCAGCCCACCAGATGCATCCTCTCCAAAGGCCAAGGATGAGAGTCACACAGCACGGCCCTGTGCCACAGCATCCTCTGTCCTGGCAGGGGCTGGGCTGATGATGAGTTTCTGGTAGCCCAGGGAGGGAGGAGGAGGATGGACCTCCACAGACAAGGCACTTGAATAATGGGATACAAATTTGTCTCACTAATATTTTCCTCCCATACACAGAAAACGAGTGAAAGCAGAAAAATACTGGGAATGAACTGTCAGCTCAGAAATTTGCTCCCCAGTCAGGGTTAGTACTGCACCATCACCACCTTTTCTAAACCCGAGCACTTTTTTCCTAAATAACTCATCAGCTCAACTGATTTATCATCATTATATGTTTGGGGCTTTTTAACCCCACACCTAAGAGACTTTGCAATTGGATGGCAGAAATGGTATCCATGGGAAGCAAGACATGGGGGAGATGTTACAGGAGCACAGTGAGTGAGCTGGGCACTGCAGGCATCTCCAGCTTCACACAGGGAGAGTGGCCTGGCCTGGAGGGCAAAGAGCAGCCAGACAGACTGGGAGTGTAAAAACCCAGATTTATCTGCTTAACGTGAGGGGAAGGAGGGGTGTCAGCACGGGGACTGATGGGTTTGGCATTTAATGTTCTCTGCTTTAAGGCTCAGACTTCCCACCCTGTCAGCCCAGGACCCCACCTGGTTCCCCAGCCCCTCCAGTCCCCTTTGCTCACGCTCTGTGCCGTGGCCCTCAGCAAGGGGCAATCCCACAGCAGGGGAAAAGCAATGGGGACACCATGGAAGCCCAAATGTCCCCCACCCAGGCACCCCTGTGTCCCACAGGGGGATGCTGCACACCCTGCCTGCCTCGGGCAGGACACAGAAGCGTTTCTAAAAAGCCATCTGTGAGTGTTGAGCAGATGCTGCACAGAGACAAGAGTGAAAGTCTTTAAGGGGAAGGAGGGGGGAAGCAGGGAGATGACAATTAAATAGCTGTTTTAAATTATCTGAAAGATTAAAGGCAGAGGAAGGCTTTTGGAATTTTTTTTTCTCTGGGAAAAGCAACTACGAGATTACCTTCGTCTCTTCTGCCTTCACAAACTGCTGGCAAGAGGAGAAGCTAAGAGCTAAATCGATCAGCCACATTTCCTCATTTTTTTATTATCTCTCCAGCTGACATCTTGGGAAGGGGGAGGGAAAAAGAAATCAAGTAAATTAAAATCAACTGGGGGGGAGAAAAAGAGAAGAAATTATGTAAGAATTGGCAAAACACAGCAGGCCGAGTGGTTATGTAAAGCAATGAACACAAGAGCTTATTTAAATTAGATCTAGCTGTGAGACAGAGCAGAGTGTAAACGGGCTGGGATTAGGCAGGCTGGGCTGCCGTGCATATGCTGAGTTAAAGCCCTGGGCTCCCTGAATAGTCCATGGAAAAAAGGCAGCTTTTTAGGGATGCTCCCACCACAACAGATGGGCATCGCTGCTGGGGCTGGGGTCCCTCTCCACCACTGTGGGGGTGGATCCAGGCACATTTACACACCAATATCTTCATTTTCGTGTCTACCTGAGGATGTGGCAGCATTGTGACCTGATGGGACACAGTGCTGCCACAAAGGTGCCATTTGTGGTGCCATCAGAGGGGTGAGTGGCACCCAGGACTTCTCTGGTGTAGTGAGTGACTTAGACCAGCACTGATATTATAAGCCACAGTAGGAGTTTGCCTGTGACTTAAGGAAGAGAAACCAACTTCAATTCCTTCAGTTAATACCAGTATAAACACAGGATTCCTGAACCATTGATTAATCCTGGAGAGGATTTGCCAGCAAACCTGGGGAGAATTCAGCCACTTGGTTTTATGGCTCGCTATTTTCACATAATATGGAGACATTCTTGTCATGTTTATTTACTTGGCATCACAGATCTGATGGTGGGCAGGGCCCTGCCTTCCACAGCACCAGAGCAGTGAGCACATCCCACCACCCTGCCAAGGTGCCCTTCGCCAGAGGAAAGTGTAAGGGAGTGTTTGCAACATCATACATGGAATTAATAACTCAGTGAGCCTCTCAGACGAATGGAAATTTAATAGATGACCTTGGAAGAGTGTGTAGAGAGCATGGTAATGGATGTCAAGACTTCCAGTCCTTTGTTTCCATCCCCCTAACACCTGAGGCTCTGTGGCAGGTCCCTTCAAAGGCATTGCATGAAGAAATGTAGGCAGAAATAAAGCTGAGGAGCCACTTGGGCAAACTGTTTTTTTAATGTGCAGAGTTATTTACTCTACAAATCATCCAAACTGTGAGCAAGCTTCATAAAACACAATAAATGAGGACTCTGGAGGAATGGTGAGCTGCAGCCACGCAGGGAGGGCTGAGGCAGAGCAGACCCACAGTGGAACAGAGATCCTTCAAAAGGGTGAGGAGCTCCAGAGGAGTTCCCCACGTGCTGCCCTAACAAATGAGCAACTTGGAGCTGCTGGAGCTGTGGCAGTTTCTGGAGGAGCAGGGCCTGCTGCCATGTGTTTTAATAAATGGGATCACACCAGCTGTCTGTGCAAATAAAACATTAGCATGTGTCAGACACTCTGCCCAGGCTCGTGCTGTAACTTGGGGGACACTTTGCAGCAGAGCCATCCAAGCACAGGCTGTGCCACGCCACTGGGAAAACATCTTCCCCTGTGAATTTTGGGGTGCCAGGGGCTGCCCACACCCAGCTCCCCTTGCACATGTGCCCAGTCCAGGCTCAGATGAAATCCTGGGATTTTAGTTTGAGGAGCTGCTGACTCTGTGTGTGGGGACTGATGGTGCACCAGGACTGTAGGTATTTCCTTCAGCTTCCCTCTCCCCCAGGTTCTGCTGTGAACCTCTCCAGAAAACAGGTATGAAGGTAAGAAAGTAATAAGCAGGAAAATCAATTTACACTGCATCTGGCCAGTAAAATTCAGAGCTTTTTGAAAATCAGGGCTGAGACTGTGCCATGTTAATGGCACACAGGGCTGCACGTGGTAGATCAGGACACTCAGTGGGATCCTGTTTTGAGGAAGCTGGCTCCAGAGCCAACCCCACGGGCACAGACTCATAAGTGAACAGGGAAAACCTCTCATCCTGCCCCAGAGCTCTCCTATCTATTGCTGCCACAACGAGGAGCTTTAAAACCTCCTCCAGCTGAAGTGCCATGAAAACATGAATTTACTTGTATGGCTCTGAGACGTGTTTAATCTATGTGGAAAAAGAACCTAAAACTGGCAACAGTGCTTTTCAGAGGATGTCTGCCAGCTAAAGGGTTTACTAGACCTAAATAATGTCTCTATAATGGACTTACTCCTGGTACCAGACTCCACGTGGATGCCAAAATCCAAAGCAGACAACCCTGACTGGCAGAAGCAACATGAAAACTTGGCAATGGAGAATCTATAATAAACCAGATCCACAGGCTGATCTCAGCAGCTGCAAGGACAGTGATGAGCAAAGCTGGGAAATAATTCTAAGAATTCCATATTAGAGGCCACTCAGGGCTTATGCCTCGATGGCAAGAGGTGAGATGTGTCTGGTGTATGGATGGTGGGGACACACAGAGTCACCCTGCAGAACATCTCACTTACTGCTCTTCCTGATTATGTGCTGCCCTGAACAATTTGTAATTGCTGGAAGAATATCAGTCATTACCTCTTACAGTTGTTGTGGAGCTTAAGTGGTGCAAGTTAATATGTGCAAGAACTAAATTTCCTGAGTGTTGTTTGACTAATTACTTTTTCAATTATTATTACAAGGAATCCTGGTTGTTCACATTCAGTCTAATTTCACTCGGGAATGTCCATTGAAATGTGAATACTCAAAGCAAATAACAGAGGAACTTTTTCAAAATCAGAGATGTTAAATTACTACAATCAAATAGGCCCTTACAACGCAGAATATTCTGTGACTCTGTGAAATACTTTTTCCAGGAAGCTTGTTCCAGTTCAGAGAGGATCATTCTCGTGTAATGATCCCAGCAAAACCATAGCTCACACCGGTCTCTGAGGGTATAAATGGTTACAATGCCCTGTTCTGGGACAGAACTTGAACTTCTTTCAATCAGTCAACAAATAAAACCACTTGGAGAACTAATGGCTTCCAAAACAAATGCCAGTTGGCTTTAGACAGTTTGCCAAACAGGAATAGGAGTGAAATACATTGAGTGATTTATTACAAGTGATTTGCCAGCTCGAGCAAGTGCATCATTGGTCTCCTTAATTTAAAGACAGAAAATGAATGCAAAGAGATGCAGAGATGCTCTAAAGCAGCTTGAACCCACCACGAAAGTCCAGGGCTCCAGATTGCCACCCAGCAAGACCTCTGCACGTCACACTCCACATCAGCACTGCCCTTTCTCTCCCGGATCTTCCATCATTTGTCTTTTTTTAAACCTCTGCACAGCTTAGGCCGTGAGAGCACCGGCTCACACGCTGTGCAATGGTTTCCATTAACGCACTTCAAACCTGACTTGCAGCTGCTTTGCTTATTCACTCCAGAGCCCTCCCCGGCCCAGGGCCCTGCCTCACGTTGTGTGATGCTTCCCTGTGCTCACAGGAATGGAGTGAAACCATGAAACAACCTGCCTGTCTTGGCAAAGCCACTTCTGCAGCCAGATCCCCCGAGAAGGAGCAGACTGACACAGTTTGGGGTTTGGTTCTTCCTTCTCCCCCAACAGCTGCCTCTTTCTTTTAACTTTTAAATTAATCCACTAGGTAATTAAATATATATGTATGAGGAAAAGCCCACAGGTGAACTTCACATACACATAATACATTCATGTCTTCCTCCTCCTGACTTGGCTAATGGGATAAGGTATAGCCTGAATACTTGCAAGACTGTAAGGTACACTGAGAATTGTTTAAGGTGTAATCTCCAAAGACATGGATAGGAAATAATCCTCTGTTTTTAGCCCTACCATGGTAACAATGAGCATCAGTTTAATCCTAGAAGGAAGATGAGTGGAAATAATGCATTTCAGTTCCATTGTTCTCAAATCAGATGGCTCAGTCTCCTCAGAGAGCAGAGAATTTGGGTTAAGTACACTGGGCTGCCACTGACAAAACCTTCCAGGCATCTACAGGAGAAATGCAGCCCTCACCACCTCAGATGAAAGTTAGGGATCATGATGAAATGCAGAGGGAATCCAGGGCTTCTATCAGGGCTTGATCTTGGTTTACTGGAACAGTGCAGAGGGGAAACTGGGAGAGTTATGTCTAAACATTTACTGACTCTGGTCTTAAATCTAAATGCACATACCCTCACCTGTTTTAGTGGGGAGGAATGGTTCTGATTCATTTCCATTTAAGTTCCCTCCCTTCAAGTGTGGGAACATCCCAGCGACCTCAGTACACATGCAGCTTTAAATTCCAACTGCCCGCTGATTAACCCCACCTGAAATTCATGTTCCAAATAAAAAATTGAGCAGCTATCACATGCAAGCCTGGCAGCCAAGGGACTGTGGAGATTGGTGTCTTGCTCTCTTCTGTCCCTCCTTCTGTGTCTCTTACATTTTTCAAGCTCAATGCTCCAGTAAACAAATGCCTCAACCCGCCAGAGCACTGGAGCACGGCAAGTGTTGATGCTGAAATCCGTTCCACGCATGGGCGTGTTGGATTTAGCACTGTGTGGAGAGCAGCAAAGCCGTGCTGAAGTCAGGAGGGGCTGCTAAAACCAGCCACGGATTTCCCCCAAACAGCAAAAATAGCAGCCTCTGGCTTCCACGATGCAGCTCCTTTTCAGAAGCCTATGCTGCACCCTGTGTCCAAAACTTTCTGCAATTAGGAGCTGTCACTACCTGGAAGAAAAGGGCTCTGGATCAACACAAGGAACTGGGAGAGAGGGAGGGATGGTTTTATTTCCCTTAAACTTGCTGGCCGCTTTCCAGCAGAAGGGAAGGAGATGCAGAACATGCAGAGAAAGGGTGGGGATTTGGGGGTTTCTGGCCATGATCTGCCACCTTTGGCAGAGAGTCCCCGGCTGACACGGCGGAGCGGGGCCGGCTGTCCCGGGCTGTGCGGCACCAGGAGCTCCGGACCTGCACAAGGGAAGCTCCGGGCACGGGAAGGAGCTCCGGGGAGGGTTGCACAGGCCCGGGGCCGGATTAACCACGGAGCAGGATTTACCCCGCTGCAAGGTCTCTGCTCAGCGTGGTGGGGCAGGAGCGGGTGCGGGGAGGGGCGCAGCAAGCGGAGCCGAGACCCCCACAAATCCCTCCTGAGCGCACCCTGAGCCGGTGCGTCCCGTCAGGGCTGCCCGGGACATCCCCATTCCCGAGCCGGTCCCCGCTGCAGCCTCCCCCTCCTGCCCCGCCCGGCTCCGCAAAGTTTGGCCAGCCGGGGGAGGAGGCGGCGGCCCGGCCCCCCGGCCCCTCACCTGGATGACCGTCTTCAGCGTGGAGGTGTCCACGATGGCGGTGCAGATGAGGGAGTCGGGATCCTGGTCCTTGCCGTAGATCTGCCCCATGGTGAAGATCATGGGGATGGCGAGCAGGAAGGAGGCGATCCAGATGCAGCTGATGAACTTCTTGGTGCGGCTGCGGGACATGATGCTCTTGGCTTTGAAGGGGTGGCAGATGGCCATGTAGCGCTCCACGCTGAGGCTGGCGATGTTGAGTGCCGTGGCATAGGTGCAGGCGTCCCGGAGGAAGTAGTAGCCCTTGCAAACGGCCCCCCCGAAAGCCCAGGGGTGATGGACCCAGATGAAGTTGTAGAGCTCGATGGGCATGCAGAGGAGGAAGATGAGGAGGTCGGAGAAGGCGAGGCTGGCCAGGTGGTAGTGCACGGTGCTCTGCAGGTTCTGCAGCGACTTCTTCCGCACCAGCGTGTACGCCGTGATGGAGTTGCCCACGGTGCCCACCAAGAAAAGAGCCAAGTAGATGACGGTCACCATCGCTTTGGAGTAGATGTCGGTGTTGACGTCCAGGTCCTCCTCGTCGGGCACTTTGGGGAGCAGGTCGGAGCGGTTGGACGCGTTGGCATAGCCGCTGGGGTGCGGGTGCAGCGGCCCGGCGGGCACGGCCGGGGCCGTGGCGTTCGGGTGCATCCCCNAGACGCGCCCCCCGCTCGGTGCGAGCGCCCGCGGCCCCGGCTCCCTCCTCCCTGCGGCTCCCCCGCACACAGATGTGCCCCGGCTGCGCGGAGCCGCCCCGCACACGCACCGGGACACGGATACACACACCGGGACACGGACACGCAGCGGGACACGGATACACACACCGGGACAGGGACACACGCACCGGGACACGGATACACGCACCGGGACACACACACACGCAGCAGGACACGGACACCGGGACACACACACACCCACACACACACACCGTACAGGCACACACACACCGGTGCACACAAACACACACACACACCGGTACGGGCACACACACCGGACAGGCACACACACACCGGTACAGGCACACACACACCGGTACAGGCGCACACACAGTACAGGCACACACACACCGGTGCACACACGCACCGGTACAGGCACACACACACCGTACAGGCACACACACACCGTACAGGCACACGCACCGTACAGGCACACGCACCGTACAGGCACACACACACCGTACAGGCACACACACACCTTACAGGCACACACCCCGTACAGGCGCACACACCCGCACACACACTCGCCCGCCCCGCACAGCCGCGCCCTCCCCGCCGGTCACCGCAGACCACCCCCGGCCCCTCCGCCGAGAGGGGTTTTGCAGCCCCAGCTCGGTCTCCAAAGTGCGGCCCGTGTAGGGAGAGAGGGAGGGAGAAGGTCCCGGGCTGGGCTGCAGCCACTCCCCACTGAGACTGCCCCCACACCTTCTCCATCCCTCACTAAGTCAGACACAGAGGCACAGCTGGAAGCTGAGGGCTGGCAAGGGGCTGCTCGTGGGTCTGAGCCCCCTCCTTCATCCCCCGCAGGGTGAGGAGAGGTATCAGGGGTGCTCTGACACTCCTGTATATCTATAGGTACTGCTGATTCCCAAATATCCACTCAGCTCTTGCTGCTGCTAGGATAAGTGCATGTAAATGCAGGGGAAAACACACCTATAAATACCTACCTGTGCCCTGACCTGCTTGGGGCACCCTCAGTGCCATGGCACAGCTGCTTTGCTTTGGGCCCTATCAGTGACTTTTCCCTTAATATCTTCATGTTTGAGGATGTGGGTTCCTCTGTGAGCTTCCCTGCTGCAGGGACAGGGCATGTGGGGCTGTCATGGTGATGCTGAAGGTGACAAATGGATCCTCCACAGGGAAAGGTTCCCCAAGGATGAGTGGCCTGTGATGAGGTTACCCTTTTAGCCACCCTGTAAAACTCTGGTGAGCTGTTTGTCCACTCAGTCGCCTTTGAGATAAAAATCTTTAAAAATGAAGAGAGGATATGGAGGAAAATCCTACTCAGGGCATCACTGGTTTATCCAAAGACAGCCATGATATTTCCTGTTCATTAGCAGATGCTGAGCACCTTGTTTCCAACAGCCAGTGGGCTCTGTGTTCACCCAGACTGCTTACCAAGCTGATGAAAGATGTCTAATTCCTCAATCAATCAAATCATCTCTTGAATACAAACAGCAAACTTTCCCCAGCCATCCACCAAGAGTCAGTATTCCCCCCAGTTTTGCTCCTCTCACATCCATCCAATAAGAACACCATGGAAGACTAACCAAAATCAGATTTATTTAGTCATGTTATTCATACCAATTTGGAGAGAAATATTTTCCAGCACTCATCCCACTCTAGTTTAGAGAATGACTAATAATCTCTTAACACCAATGTTCCTTCCATTTAAGCTCTTCTGTTATGAAATTTCTATTAGTTGAGAGGAGTTTGTCAGAGTCGCTGTTCCCAGCTGGTCTCCCCAGTTGCTCCTGACCATTGGAGAAGATCTTGGGGTGGATCAAGAGTTTTCATCCTGGAAAAGGGAAGTGGAACATGAGGTAAGTTGGTGGGGTGCACTGATGCCTGAAGGAGAGCTGCAGCTGGGATGCAAACCTTCTCCTGGCTACCCACTGTCCCCAGCCCTCAACCCCCAAGCTGGGGGGAGCTCAGAGCCCCATGGTTTGAGCACAAACCCACAATTTTGGACTAAAGCAGCTCTCCCACAGACGCAGCGAGTGAGTTCCTTTGGGGTCTTTATCCGTAACGAAGAGTTATTGTCCCTTCTGGTGCTGTAACTTCGTTTTGGCCTTGTGAAAAGCAGTTGCTATTCCCACAAACAAGATACCCATCTGCTGGTCTAATTTTGCAGTGTGGATGTGCACGTTTATATCAATAGCTGTCTGCAGAAATGCTCTGGTTTGGGTTTTGCTGCCTCATGTTTCTGCACACAGGCAGTGCTCAGGCACGGCTGACAACAAGGACAGAATTGCCCCAGCAGCTCTTCCTGAGTGCTCCATGTGCTGCCTCCTCCACTTTCCCTCCATGCCAAGTACTGGCAGGGAATATCAAGAGATACAGTTTAAAAATAATTCTAATTGCAAACTGAAATAGCAGGTACCTGGAAATAATGTGGCTGTTGATCTACAACTTGACACTTCAACAGGCGGGTGCAGTTTGTACTGGCCAAATCTCTGCTTTCCTAAAAGTGCATGGGGAAGGTACTACCCCAAAAGTTGGAAGGGACCACCCCAAAAATGGGCTGAGTGCTCCCATCAGGAATGGCCTCAGCAGCACATTTCTATGAGCTAATTAATTTAGTAAATTCTGATAATTCCTTGTCAAATCTGCCTCAGCCACACGAGAAGGATTCTCACTCTCATGAGCAGACAGCTCTGTTTCTCACAGACAGGGTGTTGAGCACAGAGCTTGTCTCCTGGCATGCAGCCTTGCATTCCCCAGGCAGGGATCAACCTCTCCCCCTTTTCAGAAAGTTTTTGCCCAGGCAGGTTCTCCCTTCTGTCCTCACCTGACTTTTACAGAGCTGGGCACCAGGGCTGGTCCAGCCTGAGACCCTGCCAGCCCTGGTCTCCAAGCAGGCAGAGGCTGAGCCTGCCAGAGGAAGACACCCGAGAAATCCACCCCTTTCCCATCCCACACCCACGCCTTTCCTGCCTCTCTGTGTAGCACCTCTTTTCTCTCCCTGCTGCCAGCGCACACCCTGGGGGATCTGTGAATTCCCTTTCTACACAACGAATGACAAAAGCGTCTCTTCTCACCTTCACTCCTGCTCCCAGCAAGGTTTTAATCCACGTTCCCCTTCCAGCCAAAGGGGATGAACCACTTCCTTCTGGCGCTCCAAAGCCTCCACCATAAATCCCCACTGTTTGTTTCAGAACCAGCCGACCTTTTAGCTAATCTGGGCTCGTTTTAATATATTTTGTGTGTGTGTGTCTGCGGCTTAAAAAAGGAAAAGAATCATGGAAACCAAGAAACGCCTGATCTCAAATGTTACAGCAAGGCATTTACTTAAAATCTTGCAGGAAAATGTCACCCAAAGACCTCATCTATTTAAACTGCCCGGACTTCGAGCTGAGGGTCCCACTGTGCCTCAGGTGTGAAGCCTCACTCCCCTTTTATGCAGACTGAGGTATTTTTCATCTTTTCTTTTTCCAGGTGATTCCTGTCACTAGGAATTTTTCGTGTTAGTTTTATTCCTGCCTGAGGAACTCAGGCAGGATTTTTCCGAAGGGCACGGGAAGCAGCAAAGGGAAAGCTCTGCAAGAGGTTGGTGCTAAGAGACAGCTTCAACCCTTTTCCCATGGAGCACCCAGCCCCAAAGCCCTGTTAGAGCAGGTTCGTGAGGCAGGGGATGCTGGACTGATTGAAGCCTTTAAAATCACTTCCCAGTGGGCTCACTATAGACAGGCTCAACCCTAAAAGTCAGGAGTGCCTAAGATGGGTTGGGGAGGTAAAATCCTGGAGCGTACAGGGATTTTTTAGGGGCATGCTGTGCCTGAAAAGCGAGGAAGTGAGGGAGAAAGGGGTGATAGAAAAAGGGACATCGATCAGCATTGTTGGTGGCAATATTGACTGGATCATTACTTACAGGCACTCCTACACTCAACTTATTGCAAAATAAAGTGTTGGTTTGGCTGAGCAATAAACAATATTTACTGCCTTTGGCTGAACTTCAGAAGAGTATTTTAAATCAAACCAGTTGATACACAGGAAATTTATTGACTCTGGTTTTCATGGCAGATTCACCCGCTGAGGCTCTGCAGTGCGAGCACGTCGGTGTGTGGGTTGGCAAAGTGGACAGACATGCCCGGAGCAGAGCAGTGATCACACACCCCAGCATGTGTGTTCTTGGGCAGCTTTAAAAAAAGAAAAGGCAGCCCAAAACCCAGAACATGCTGTGATGTGTGTGGTGCTGCTGGTAAGAGAATCACTCTGAAGAAGGATCGATCTCTGGGAAGGAAGAACTGGGAAATAAGGTGTCAGGGTGCCTTTTACAGGTCCTGTATTCTCTGTGTTACATGGTCAAATTCAGTCCTTTACTTAGGCAAAACTCCTTCTGAGATAATGAATGTACTGGCTGACAGACCTGGTAGTATTTGTATCAAACACCAGAAACTGATGCATTAACTGGACACACACAGGAGATACCAACTGCTTTAGCTTAGAGATAAAGGAGTTTGGGGTCCCTTGGGCTGGTACTGCAACAAGCCCAAATCTGATTCCTCATGCAATAAATGCATTTTGTCTTCATATTTGCAGTACAAGTGCTCACCACGCAGACAGCCGTGCTGCACGCAGGGTTTCTCTTTGGAAATCCTGGGGTTTATTCCAAAACCAAAGACCAACAAAAAGGGACAGAGGAGCCTAAATGGGAAGTTTGCGCTCACTGTGGCTGGGACCCTCCATCGTAGCCCCAGGCACGGCACATGCAGATGGTCTGTTCCTCTGTTCCCCAGGGTTTAATCTGCTTTTGCAGGCCTGGCAGTGGCTCTGGCAGCTGTGCTGCCAACAGCTCCGCGCAGCGGTGCCGGCTCGGAGCGCAGCCCCGGCTGCCAGGAACGCTCCAGCCCGGCCCAGCGCCGTCCCTGCTCCTCACACACCCCACCAGCACCCCTCAGGAAGTCTCAGGACTCAATTCGCAGATCAACCTCAGTTTCTCAGCCCTCCTCCAAATAGTTGATGCTGTTTTCCAAAATTTTGGTGGGCCTGGAAATTGTAAGATGCAAAGGAAAAAGCAGCACAGCAAAAATCCCTGGCAGCCAAAGGCTCTTTACTGTCTTTTCCCAGTGACCTTCCCATGTGTTTGAAGTACTCATAGATCCTGATTAAATGCCTTGGATTTCAGGAAGCACACAAAGCACTGGGCATGCTTTGTGCGTTTTCCTGGTGTGAGCTTTTTTATTAAATGCTGGAAATGCCATGGGCTGGAAGAGCTTTTTCCTTGGCTCTCTGTCACCAAACAACAGGGTGTGTTCAGACACCCTTCACCCTGGTCCCTTGCATCCAGAAAGTCCCTTTCCTTTTCCAGGCAGACCAGCACTGAGGGATGCAGCAGGGTCAGCACCAGAAAGGCTCCCAGTGGAAACTTTCCTGGGACTCCCTACACTGGCTTTGAGTCGCTCTGTGACATTTCAAACTCAAAAACTTGGCACTTTGTGTCTTCCAAAGCACGCTGTGACCTGTGCAAATGGTTATTATTGGTTCTCTGTAATCTGGCTCGTTCCTGCTATTCTTCCCTTTAAGAGCCCACATCCTCCCATTTTCTCAAGCACTGACACCCTGAGCCTGGGCTGCTCCTGAGCCTGGGCTGCTCCTGGACCCAGTCTGGCATCCCTATCCCTGTGTAGGAGAGGCTGCTGACACTGCTCTGCAGCCTCTGAGGGTGTGACAAGGCCCCTCCTGATCATCACCAGGAGGAAGAACAAGAGGCTCTGCTCTCCATCCCTGTGGATGTGCAGCTGCCCGGGCACAGCCTGAGCTCAGCCTGGAGAAGCCCAGTTTCTGTCCTGTTTCCTCACTGATGTCACTGCAGGACCTGCTGCTCTGATGGTGAATGTGAGACTCGAGGAAGGCTTTATTCACACTCCTGTGGCCAGGAAACTGTCGGGATCACTTCGTGGGGTGCTTTGTTTCTGAGGCAAGCACAGTCCTGCTGACCCCAGCAGATCTGCAGAGGCACCAGCTCACAGCCCTGTGCCCACCCTGACACCTCCCAGACACATCTCACACCCCAGGCTGTGCTGATTTCCTTCCTCCCCTTGGCCAGACTTACCCAGATTTACCCAGACAATTTCTCAGTTCAAGCATCTTGGACCAGAGATGACAAAACCAGTATTAACCCTGTCAGAGTGAGCAGAGAGTCCCTGGAGAGGGATTTTCTTTCCCTTCTTCTGCTACGGCTCAGAGTTTGTTGCACCCAACCCAAGGGAAAAGGCTCCCATAATCAGGTAGAAGCCCCATCTCCAGAGGCTCTATAACATAGAGCAGCCCTGGGACTGCTCTAAATTAAACTGTAAGAAAACAACCAAAGGAAGCAGGAGATAAAGAAAAAAATATCTACCAAAAAAATGGCCAGGGAAGTTCATTCCTTTCATCCTGTGTTAGAGAGGGAGCTCATTCAGTGCCTCTCAGTGATAACTGGGGCTACATTCAATGCCTGACATCTTTCTTCTGTGAGTATCATCAGAGGTGTTTGGGGAACTGCAGGTACTGAAGAAATGTGGGGGAAAAAAAAAATAAAAAAGGGCCCAGCTTGTGGGAAATAACTCTGGTTGATTTAGTGGAAAGATGTTTACTGAGAAGAGGAACTCTCTGGACAATAGCTATCTTTCTAAAGATTCTCATAAATCGCAGACAAACTGTTCTGACTCCAAGGGAAAATATTTCCAACTGTTTCATTGTTAAAAAATAAGTTGGGTTTTTTCATTTTACAGAAAACAATGTCTGCTCTTGCAGCATCTTTTCATTTTTGCTTCTAGAGACTTCCCTGCCCAGCTTCTTGTCTTGCCTAACCTGTGAATATCATTCCAAAGCCTTCTGCCAAAGCAAAGGGGTGACCTTGTGGTGGCTTTGCTGGAACTGGTAACTGGCTCCTCAGGAAACTCTGCTGAATCAGAGTCACAGAATGGTTTGGGTTGGAAGGGACCTTAAAGGTTGTGTTCCACCCCCCTGCCACGGGCAGGGACACCTTCCACTCCCAGCTCCCAGCCCCATCCAACCTGGCCTTGGACACTGCCAGGGATGGGGCAGCCACAGCTGCTCTGGGCACCCCGTGCCAGGGCCTCACCTCACCCCACAGGGAAGAATTCCTTCCTAATGTCCAATCTCTGCATGTTCTGTCAGTTTGAAATCACTCCCCCTTGTTCAGTCACTCCATGTTCCTGCTCCTCTCTCCATTTTTCTTGTAGCTCCCTCAGGTGCTGGAAGGCCACAGTTAGGTCACTCCAGAGCCTTCTCTTTTCCTAAGCTCGGGCTACACTTTTTCTCTTTTGTTTACAAAGCCCATGTGTACGGGTGTTGAAACCAAAACAAGTTCTTTCTTAGTGCAGTACTGATTTCACAGCAAAACAGAAAAAGTTGCCCACCCAGCCTTGAATCCAGGCCTGAATGCCCGAGGAAAAAAAGTCTGGAGAATGATTTGGGTAGAAGGGTGCATTCATACAAGAAATTGCTAAACATCAGCAAAGCCACACTGGTGACAATGATGTGAAATAGGTTAGAAAAATTAGATGGAGTCCTTCTTCCTCAGTAATGATCATGTCATCAAAGGAAGTCATATTTCACCAGGTGGCAAAGAGAAGTAACAGTGGCAGAAACTTCCCAAAAGCAGCTGTGAGATGAACTGGCAGGCAGCTGGACAGAGTTCAATTAACAAAATTATTTCTTTAAACGACTTGATGCTCCAGAATTTGCTCTGATCCTTCAGCAAATTTTGCAGCCACAGGTCAGCTTGGCTCTGATATTCTGTGAGGTTCAGAGAGACACTCAAAGCCCTCTTCTTACCTGGAGCTATGCTGGCAAGACGAGCAGGTTGACCTCAGTGCAAGGACAAACATTCCTCTGCCAGGCAGGCACAAGGAGAAACAGAGCTATGAAATTCAAGAATTAAAAGCCAAAAGTCAAGCTAAAGTCAGGGTGGCAGGATCTGCCCAGATTTTATTTGCATAAGTAATACTTTCAGAGGGCAGAAGTCCCCAGGCAACACTTTCTGTCACCTCTACAGCTTAATTTGCACAGCAAGGCCAATGCTTGGAAATGCTTTTCCAATGTTTGGAGTCTATAGAAATATGGGGCATATAAAAAAAAAATGTGGTGTTTTGACCATAATTACCAGGAGTTATTTTTAAAGGTTTTTTGAGTTATTTTTAAAGCCTTTTGGAGTTCTTCACCTGTTGTCCCCACACAAGCTTGTCTTGAGGGGTATCTCATTTGAGTGTCTCCCTGGGGAAAAAGAGGCACCTGAGGCACCTCAGTGGAGCATAACTGGGAGAATAACAAAGCAACAGCCCTGATGAGCCTCTGAAACCACTGGCAAATGAGCTGAGCAGGCAGCAAGTGCTAAATTCATCTTGGTGAGGACTAAGCTTTGGATGCATTAGGAAGATGTGTAGTTCCCACCTGCTCGTATCTGTACCTTAATGGAGATCTTCACTTCCCAGAAGCCCCTCCAAGGAGCTCAGAAATACACCCCTGTCCTCTGTGAGACTCTCTGCTTTCCTTGATAAGTATGCAAACACATTTTATCATGAGCCTAATATGCCAGCTAGAAGGAGAAATTGATAGTCTGCCATATAAAGAGATCTGAGATATGCTTGAAAAAGGGCAAACTTGCAAGAAATAAAATCCATCTTGCGTTGCAATATGAGGAGATCACTTAATCTGTTCGTCTTTTATTGGAATAAAAGGGCATGTGTAGGTATTGAATTAGCTGCGTGACATGTCACAGGCTGAGCTCAAAGTATAAAAAAGAAAGATTTTTATCAAATGCACACTTGCTTCAAGATGTAAAAGGGATGATGTGAAGAAGCAATTTTGCAAATTTAAGTGAAATTGGTTTAGAGCAGATGTTGATAGCAAATAGAGACAGAAAATGTGACAATCTCACCCTCACCAACCAACCAACCCACGGCAAACCCAGCTGCAGGGTCTTGCCACAGCTGGTCCCTCCCCTCCTGCAGCCCACGATGGGAGCTGAGCCAGGATTGAGCACGTCCCTCTGCTGGAGCCACGGCAGCTCGCAGCTCTTCGGCTGCCTCCGGCCGCAGAGAAAGGGAGCAGAGAGCTGCAGACAGGGAGCCCAAGTGGCTTCTTTTGCTTGAGGGCTGACTCCTGATCCTGTTTGCCTTTTGCACCTAATCACAGAGGATCTGGGAGAAGGTGATGCTCCTAATCCAGGAGAGATGCAATAGTCTCATGTTCAGCTCCTGACAGGCTGAATTTCTTCTTCAAGTGCTAAAAGTCAAGGAGATAAGCTGAATGCATTTCTCTTTAGATTCTCAGTTTGCCTAATTGCAGACTTCCTCACAAGTGCCATGCTCAGGGAGGACTCAGAAGACATGAAGCTATTTTTACTCTTCGTTTAACTCTTCTCAGCCATTAGCAACTGAGAAGTTGTGATTAGTGCTGCGAGTTCTCCTGTAAAACAGTTATCCAGTGAATCACTCTTCACTGACAGGGCTCTGCCCACCTTCCCACCAGCATCACCAGGTGATAGCCTACTATTATAACTCCTCCAGGAGACAGTTGTTTCATGGAGGCAATCCTTTTCTTCCTCTCCTGCCTGGTAGGGAGCTGCTCTGCTCAGCTCCGTGGCAAACAGCAGCAGCTGCTGGAGGTGACCCTTCCAGCCAGGGTATCCTCACAGATGGGGCTTCAACTGCTCACACAGCAGAGAGCCACAGGGAATGGTCCTGCTGGCTCCAGGGAGCTGATAAAGATGGAAACAAGTAAATGTCACCCCAGGTTCCTGGAGATCCACTGCCCAGGACGTGCAGGGGCATCTGAAGTCATGGTTCTGGTTTGTGAAGTTTTCCCCACGAGCAGAAGTGCCCGTGTTTTATCCACCTCCAGCTGGATCAGGAGGGCACTCTCCCCAAAATGAGGGCTTCCCTGCAGTGTCCAGTGCACACAGCACTCCTGTCCCCCATTCTCTGCTGAACTCATTGCACAGCAATGAAAATCAAAGCCCAGCAATCTGCAGGGTCTCTCCTGTGCTGTGTTCCATCAGGAGGATCCAGACCTGCTGCAGCACCTTGGCCTGGTGTCCCAGGGGATGGGCTGGCCTGGGCTCAGCAGGATCACTGCCATTGATCATGGGCAGGTTGTGCTGGAGAGGAGCTGCAAGTGACAACACCAATCATCATCATTCCCATTGCTTTATTTGGTCACACAGACAGAGCCCAAAATGTGCTGATAATAACAGGAGCACCCTGTGAGCAGCTTTGATTTTCTCTTCATGAAATCACACGTTTCGCTGCTGTTTCTGAAAAAACATTAGATGAGAATCATTACAAGGCAAATTAGGTTTGAATGTTGCCAGTTTGTGGAGAGAGGGTGGAGACACAGCCTTAGTGAGCTCCTCTTCTGCCCAAAATCTGGAATCAGTGGCAGAGGTCCACATCTGAGCCTGATCCTGCTTTCCTGACTGCCCAGACCTGTGCCAGAATTCAGGAATTTCTGATTTTTGACACATCCCAGCTGACTAGGAGCTAAATAACAGGCTGGGTTCAGATATCACCACCAGTGTGTTTTCATACTTCTGTTAAGATTGGTCTTGACAATCCTGGAGGTCTTTACTAACCTTAATGATTCTGTGATTCTGTGCCACCACCTCAATAAAATGGAGTGGAGAAACAACAGAGCCAAAATCCACTCCCTTCCTCTTAGCTTAGTGCACTTGCATCTTACTATCTCAACCTAATTATTACAGCTTGTGTTTATGTGGATTTTTTTGCCAACCTATAAAATAGCAGCAAATCCTCATGCTTGGTTTTGGCACAGAGCAAACATCTCAAACAAACCTCCCTTGAACCCCCTGCTTCCTGCAGCCCATGGATTTGTCCTCCAGGGTGTCCCAAATGGCTTAAATGGCATTAAGTGGCTTTCCCATTACTCCAACAGCAAACCCCATTCATGGGTGTAATTTCTAACCTGTCACAGATGAATGAAATTAAATTTGTGGGATGATATCCAGAGAAGTGCTTTTGTTTTGGAATAAATTAAGATAGAGGGTTAGAGGTGCAGGTTGCAATAAACCTGCAGGAAACCTGCTATAACTGCTCAGAGCTGCCACGCCTGGAGCCAGGCTGAGCACCTGCAGGGCAATAAGGCAGATTATGGATGCAGAATATGTGTAAAAATTATACATAACAGGGTTTGGCCAGCACACGTGGATTTGAGCCCACGAGAAGAGCAGCAGCCTTCACTTTCCTTCCCCACTTCTGCCCACTGAGGATTTTCCTTCACAGAAAGAAGACATAAATCCCCAGGTTTATAATCAATTCTGAGCGTGGGGTGAGAGGATGTTCGATGTTAAATGTTTAAATTAAACACAGCAACTTTTGCTATTCAGACAGAAACCCACTCCCTTAGGAGGCTTTCTCGTAGGTGTGTTTAATGGGACCAGCTTTGCAGCAGCCAAAATCAATGTTGAGTCTGCTACAACACAGCCACAGGGCTGAAGCTGGAGAATGTTGGCTCATGGGTTTTGTTGTGGGCTCCCAGTTCAGCCTGTGATGAGGGGATATGCATCCCAGAAACTCCAAGGCAGCTTCTTAGTTAATGTTTTTTTTCCAAAGTACTTTGCTATAATTGCAAGCTTTTCCTTAAATTAAATGCTTGAATAATTCTAGAAATTGGCTTGAACTAGAAAATGCTTCACCTCTAACTATAATTTGCTAGGAAACAGGTAAAAAAAGGAAGAGCTCAAGCAAGAATGAGTAGCACGAATACAAAGAGGTTTGGGAGAGAGAAATTAAGTGTGAATATGTATCAGCAATAACTTACATTTATGTTACTGTCACAGACCCCTGAAAATAAAATCCATGAACAAACGGGGATAAATATTAAACCAGCATTTATGTTCACTTTCATTTCAACAGTGCAAATACTTAAACACATTAAAAAAGATTTAGATTTTCTAGATACTCTGAGGTTTTGTAGGCACTGTCAAATTTGATTCAAGTCGATGAAGCAGTCTGAATACTCTGTATAAATATGCAGCTTTGTAAGCCTTGTGCCCAGCCCAAAAAGCAAGATATTTTTTAGCAGCAGACTAGAAATGGGATCTGTAAAGCCTCCTTATGATTGCTCTGGAAATTTGGACAAAAAAGAGAAGCTGCATGGGAGTGTGCAGGGGGTCATAACCTGTGCTGAAGCAGAGGTGGGAGAACACAGCCCTCCCCAGCAGACAAAACACATTTTCCTTGCAGGATGCTGGAGGAGCCAGGGACCAGCCAGGTCCAACCAAAGCCCTCACTCCAACCTGACACATTTCTGTGTTGATCCATTTGACAGTTCAAATGTGAGCTGGGGCTGGAGGCTCAGCAGCTGCTAAAAGTCTTGTGATGTTGAGACTGCCCAGCTGGAGAGTGTTGGGTGCCCGTGGGGGTCTCCTGACCTGTGGACTCCAGCCCTCAGGAGCTGCTCAGCTTTGTCCCTGCCCTTCCTAAGGCTGAAAGAGATGAAACCTCATGGGGGAGAAATCCAGGGCAGGAGCAGGCATCACCTCCTCCCTGAGGCAGCAAGGACTGCTGGGAGCCATGGACTGCTTCCTGTTTGAAAATTAGATAAATTTACCCAATACAGGACTTTGCAGCATAAAAGGGGTCCTGAGGAGGCTGCAAGGTGCTGTGTGCTTGGGCAGCCTCAGCACAGGGAAAAATCCACATCCACTGAGGCTTTGGCCACTGATTCTGGAGCTGGGAAGAAGTGAGAGCATCAGGATTGACCAGGGTGTTGATTGACCGTGGATGTTGATGCTCTTTAATTTTCAGACTTGCGAACGTGGTTGCAAACTTGGAACTTTGTTTGACTCACGACTAAAAGGAACATATGATTATTACAGCATTTGGACCCAAGAATCAGTAAAAAACAAAAGCAGCATATGAGGCAACATATGGTAAATATGTATTTAGAAGCACAGAAAGTAGACAAACTCATCTGGGTCAAGATTTAATCAGATAATGTTTGGTTTAGGCTCAGCACTAATGCTGCTTTGGATGCATATTACATTTGGAGTCAGTATTTAAAACTCTGTTACAGGCAGATGAAAATAAAAACTCAGGAAAATAAAGAGTGGCAAATTCACGGCATGGCAAATTTATATTTCTTTGGCAATCGGAAGATCAAGTCTAATTAATCCATACCCACCCACTTTCCTTGCACTTCTGGTACAAAGGGCTAGCCTGGGTGAGTAATGCAGTTAATAACTCATTTCCTTTTGGTTTCTTCATCTTTATTAATTCCCAAATTCCAGCTAGACCTACAAATGCCATCTTAGACTCCGAAGAAGCTCCTGAAAGAAGAAAAAGGAAAGCTCTGAAAATGCTGGAACTCCTTTGTGTTTTAATGAAAGTCCTTCTGGTTCAAGAGGTCCTGCAGGTTTTTAGGCAAAGTATTTTCCCCCAAAGTTAATCACAGAACACAGTCAGTGCTGTTGTGGCTGGGGGTAATCTTTCAAGAGCTCTGTGCCCCTGTAGATGTGATATCATCTAATGTTTTTTCCAGCACCTTTATAATTTCCCAATTCCATCATTATGTGACCTGTGACAGGCTCCATAAGTTTATGTTGTTCCAGCGTGCAAAATGCACTGTTGACATTCAGATCTCTCTTACTCAGGTGGAGACAATGGAGTAACACCATTATCTGTAGGCTGGGAAGAAGATCAGGACCCATCCAGAGTCTTTTCCTCAGCCAGATAGATACAGCTTCAAGCCATGAATTACAATAACACAACATGAGCGTGCGTGAAACTCATAGCATATAAAATTGCCTCTGAATCCTGATGGATGGAGTGGTCCAGCTCTGTTCTCCACCACTTATTTCCCCACCAGACCACTGCATTGCACAAGGGTTGTGGAATCCCTGTGCCAAGCCAAATCCAGCCACCAGCAGAGCCTCTCACACCTGCTTTCCATCACCTCCTGCTTGAATCTGTGCATGCCTTGGGACTTTTCATTGTTCTTCCATTTGACTAAATATTCACAAAATCTCTCCTCCATTTGGTACAGGGTTCCCTAACCCATTGGCACTAGCAGGTATGAGTTTATTGATTTAGTGAGGAGTCAAGTGGGGACACAGTGAAGATCACAGGAGAGAGCAGGCACTGCTCAGTAGCCAGGACAAGCGATTTCTGAGCAGACGTGTCTTTCTTTCAGAGTCAGGTTTAAGTTAGGATCAGGCATTTGATGTGGTCGCTGAATTTCCTACATATTTATGACTCTACACATGAGAAAAGTTGTCAGCTTAGAAATGAGATGAGAACAGTTTGCTGCTCCCTGCCCGTCTAACAAAGGCACCAGGTGGCTGGCAGAGACGCTGGATTACTTCATTAGCAGCAAGCAGAGCAGAAGGCTGGCTGTGAACAAGCAGTGCTGAAGGAAGCCAGGCAGATGAAGCTGCAGGATGGAACCCCTCCAAGTGCTGATAGGAGAAGGGAAGATGGGCCAAGCCGGTGAGAAAACCCTGTCACCTCTTCCAGGCACTCAGAGAGCCCTCAAACCCCCCTTTCCTGCATCTGTGAAACCATCTCCTGTCGAGACACGCTCTGCCTCAGCCTCTGCGTTCTCGTGCCCAGCAAGGGCTGCTGTCCACAGGACGGTGACTGCAGCAGCCCCCCTGGGAGCCATGAACCTCTCAAACATATGGCTCTGCTCCTCCACATCTGCTGGGATAACTGCTGCCTCCCTTCCTGCATGAGACACCCAGCAAAAACGGAGATGCGCGGCAGCGGTGCACGGGTACCTCTGGCTTTGGAGGGAACCGTTCCACTCTCCTGGTTTTTGGACCATCTCTCCTAATTCCATCAGATTATGGCATTAGTGAGGGCGGAGAGGCAATAAGCTAAAGCATCAGCCTTTCAGGCTCGGGGGGATTTGCTACCCTCCTTTTCTTTGTCTCACAGAGAGGCAGCAGGGTTTGACATGGATACTGGGAACCAGCCCTGAGACTGTGTAGCTGGGAAGCAAGGAGCTTCCCCTGGGTCCTGGAATTAATTAGTTAATGTGTCCCTCCATTTTAAAAAGGCACACAAAAATATCAGACTTCTGGGGCACTTGGAAATTCTGTCTCCAACAGGTATTAAAAAGCTTATGGTTTGCTGCCTGCCAAGGACATCAGGGAAATGAGAAGGGAATATCTCCAATTTTAGCCCAAGAGAGGACTCAGGTAAAGGATCACAAAGCTCTCTGACAGGGCATGCTGCCCCTCAGGGTGCTGTAAATAGCCACAAGCCAGTGATAGCTATTACTGGAATGTTTTCCCTTTCCATCTTGGTGGAGATTCAACGAGCCCTGGCAGCAGGAGTAACGTGGTGCATTGTTATTAGCAGCACGGGAAACTCAAACACAGCTCTCAGGGCCTCACTTGTGCTGAACACAAGACAATCTTTCCCAAAGATTGCAACCCCTGTGAGCTCCAGGGAAAACCCAGAAGCTGTGTTTGTCCCATGATTTCTCCTAGTTTTTTTTCAAGTAAGGATTGCAGCAGGCAAGGTGTGGCTGCCAAGCCTTTCTTTGGGGGGCAGCTCGGGTGTCTCCCTCCCTCTGTGCCCCAGCTCAGCAGTGATCTTGTGCTGATCCCCCTGCCCATTCATCTGCTGTGCTCACCCTTCGGAGCTGGCACTGCAGACAGGGTAATCCTCTTTGGTGCCTCACTTTAATTAAAACGTCACCTTTCAAACTCCGGTGAGAAGAGCCCAGTGGTCCTTTCTGCTCTTCTCACAAACCAAATTAGCCATCAAGTCACAACTGGGAAATTTAGCATCTCTTTACAATGATGGTAATTAATCACCATTTCAGTTTAAAGGACTCTCTGGTTCAGCCAGGACAGCAGCACTGAGGGGAAGGAAAAACCTGAGGAGCTGTGAATGGGGATCTTAATACAACATTATTGTCAAGTGAATGAAGCCTTGAGAACAGACTTGAAATGCAAATAGAAAAAAATGGAAAAAGAGGAAAGATGTATCTTCTCCATGGCAGTCAAGTTCTGCTGCTGGTTTGAACTGGCATGATCAAAAGGAGGGAAGACTGGTAATATTCTTGCATTATAATCCAGGTAATTTTGGTTTTGGGGCAGGTCACTGTGAAAGTCATTCTCTATTTAAATGCTCAAGAACCAGGTGAGCTGGCTTTGAGTGTGTAGTCAGTACATCCTTCACCAAAAACTCTCTGTTACTCTTCTCCTGCCCATGTGCCACCAACCACAAGGTCTCACCCACCAAGCAGGTGAGCGAGGCCCCGTCCCAGCTGCCGTGGGGGCACAGTGGAGAGGAGTGAAAGCAGCAGCCTCTGCTTAGTGGGAATAACACAGGAAGAGCAGGGCTGCAAACAAACATGGCAGAATGAGTAGCTAAAGCCACAGGGACCATTCCATAATGCCTCTGGAAATGTGGAGCTGCTCGCCAGTTTTCCCTCACTGCTATTTCACAATGCTGGCTGATTAAATTTTGCTGTCTGGTATTGAGTCTAAATAACAATGAATAACTTATGAGGAGCTCTTCTGATGAGGCACACTCTGTTCCTGCGATTCACTCAGCGCTGGGATCGCTGCTCACCAGACCCAGGGGAGCCAGCCAGGTCTGCTGCCCATGTTCCATAAATCTGGATATCAGTTGGTGAGTATCTGTAGCTGCCACCCCAGTGCCACCCACAGCTGGCTCCCAGCTACACCAGGCCATGGATTGGGACCCCAGCCTTTGCTCCCACATCTCTGGGCATCATGGCCAGCTCAGGAGATGGGCTGACTGGTGAAGTGTCCAGGGAGAATACAAAACCAGAATCCCACCAGCCTCCCTGGAAGCATTCAGCCTGTCCCACCAGCTCTTTCTTCTTACCCAGTTCTTGTTAGGTTTTTATTTTCTGCTGAAGGCGAGTCTCCACCAGAATGAAGCGCTGGACAAGATACTTAAAAATATTTTGAGTCCTGCAATGGGCTTTAGCTCTCTCAGCCCCCATTCCTAGTGGAGGGAATTTGCACCCAGAAGTGGTGCAAAATGTCCATTTGCTTTGCTTAGCTGAGGCAGCAGGAACTCCACCACCCCTGCTCTGCCCTGCCCTGCCCCGGGTAGGGGCGATGCTTAAACCAATTCACTTGGATACAAACCACATAGAATGTTTTACAAAGGCAGCTCTGAATTCCCCAGGCTGAAATGCACTTAAGCAGCAGCTTTTGTGCAGCTTTATCTCTGATGATCCACGATCAGACGGGTGGTGCAAAGTGCCTGTCTCCTCTCCAGACTGGGAGGCAGCAATTTCTCAGCCCAAGTGCTGTGAGTGCATCCGAAATGCATGAGGAGCTGTTTAAGCACCAGTTGCCAAAGCCTGCCAAACGAGAAATAGATTTGCCTTCTACATTCAAGTGAATTTTTATTTTTGTCAATCTTGCCACTCTTATAACATGTCCCCCTGTGAAATGTGTTGAGCTGAGATAACCGGGCATAACGCATCCGCAGGGATTTGCAGTGGCAAGAAAACAATCTTGATATTCACGATGAAAAATGTCAAGTAGTTTTATAGTATCAAATGATGATGGTTTTTACATTCTGTCTGTGGAGAGTAAGCTGTGGAAAAAGCTAGACTGTGCGAATTTATGTACGTGTGTGTGTATTTACTGCAACCACTGATCAGATCAAGAAAGCAAGGAGGAATCTCAAACAAACCTCATTGTTTTCCCTACAAACCCCAGGACTTCTTTTCTTTCTGTGGTTTTTTTTCCCCTTCTAATTACAGTGATGCTATTACCCAAATTAGCAGCTGAGAGCACAGCACACAGAAAACCTTTCAGGACCAGGTGTGATGGCAGTGAGGCAAATGCCATTGAGACCTGGCAGGATGCTGTCCCAGGCAGGAGGAGAAAACACAGGGGATTTGGGGAGTCCCCTCTGTTCCCTGCAGCTACAGGATCCCCCAGATAGGTGATTCTTTGTTTATTTAGCCTCTGTGGATCACAGTCTAATTGCAGCTGAGAGTTCAGAGCACCTGTCAAGAGCCCATGTGTGGGGAAGGCAGTGGGAGGAAGGCTTACCCTCCAAAGGGGATTAATTAGGAGAAAAGCAGCTGGTGGACATGGGATAAATAAGAACTTAAGGGTATAAATGAGTAAGTATGAGATAATAACACTTCTCTCTTGGCTCCTGGTTCCACCATGTGTTTTTGCTATCTGCCATCTTCTCCAGCAGGGATAGTGCTTAAAAAACCTGAGTTAGTGAAATGAAGTCTATTTTCCAGACATGTACTGCTGGCTTGGAGGTATGATTTGTGTTAACTCTGTCTCCCTCAAGTGATTTTCTACAATGTCAGCTAAAACTTCTTAGTTCTGGGAAGATTTGTGCAGAAATTTCAGTTTAGGAGTGGGCCAGAGGTGGGGCTGAGCACAAAGACCCTGCAGGGGTTGAAGTCACCTGGATTGCTCAGGTGCTGAGCAAGATGTAAGATCCACCCCCCCCTTGGGTTTTAAGTCAGAACTTAACTCCTAAAATTAGTGTTTTCACCAAAGTTTGCATGATCTTACCTGAATTCAAAACTGAACCTGTCAAGGTTTAGCAGCACTTGGGTCTGGTACAGAGTTTTAAGCTAATCTACCACGGTCGTTATGTTATATTGAGTCAAAATTTAACTTTTTTTTGTCTTTTCCAAGGTACTTTCCAATCTGGGTCCATTTAATGTTGTTACCCAGGTATGTAATACCTAATTACATGTCTGCAGGACAGCAGAAGGATGCAGCTCTGGACTCTGTGTATTGTCAGGAGGGTGCACAAGGTGCATTTCCCCACAGACACCCACGGCTGCTCAGAGTCACTTCTTGCCTGTGTGTGAGAAGGGAAAAAGCTCCAGGCAGTGAGGTGGGGAATGCTGTGGAGCAGAGAGAGGGAAGGGAAGCCTCTAACATTACACTTGTCAGAGAAAAGGTTACCAGGAGTGATCTCTCCCTGGTGCCTTCTTAACCACCTGCTTCCAGCGACACCCTTCAACTGGCTGCAGGTAGGGAAGGATGGATTTCCACTATTTCCGCAGCTGTTTAGGAGTTTTAATTACATCTGGCACATCAAGAGAAGCCTAAATCAAAGCACTTGGCACGGGGGAGGTTAAATGTTGCTCTTTTCAAACTACATATTGTTTTTGGTTTTATGTCTATAAACAGAATATTACGGAAGCAAATGTGGCAACGCTCAGTGAGCGCTTCCTCCTTAATCCACCTCAGCATTTGCCTGCTCTCAGTTGGTTTCTGCAGTAATCACATTTCCTTTATCTTTAATTCATAACTTGATCTTTCATTTAAAGTGTTTCTTTCTTCCTCTAGCCCTGTGTATGCATATTCCTGCTCACGGCCCTTGCAATACACAACGTAACCTAATGCCAGAGGGAAGGTGAGGTGAATTTTTGCAGCGCGAATCTTCCCAAGGAGGCTGACATTTGAGGAGGGATTCAGGTGCCTGAACACACATCGTGAGCTGCTTTGGAGCCCCCCGTGGCAGCTGAGGCATCCCCAGAAGGGCTGCAAGACGTGACAGGAAACCTTTGGGAGGCCACGTCCTCGTGGGGACCGCGGTCCCCAAGGTTGGCTTAATAGAGCAGACAGAAAATCAGAGTGTCACAGCAATTACTCCTGACACTGAGACAATCCAGGGGATGAAGAAAACCTCCCCTCTGGCTTGTTTTATTCAGGGATTTTTGAGGAGATGAGGGAGAGAGGTTTTAGCCTTTGCAGTGTGCCTGGGGAGGGCTGTCCCCCATTTTGGGCCACAAGGGGACCCAGGGGCCCTGGCCCTGCAGCCCTGGAGGGTACAAAATGCTCAGATCTGCCTTTAATCTACTGACAGGATTTGTATAAGAATTCTACGAAATCTGGTAACTAAAGCTCTCAAGAGGTAGAGGATTTGCTGTGATCCTGGGTGGAATAAGCTAAGATGTTATTTCTTTCAAAACCTAATCTGGCACAGATGTGGGTAAAACTCCCCCAAATCCACAGAAGCCCTATTTTAGGCTGAAAACATGCAGAAATATGTGTTTTAAAAGAGCTGCACTCCAGGTATAGGATGGATGCTTTTTCCTGTGGGGCAGAGACATAAAAGGAGTTTATTTTAATAAATGTGGGATCACTTCCTTGCATTGTGGCTATGGAGAGGTGGCAGGAGGGGATGTGGATGGGAGAGACCCCCAGGGCAGCTGTTTGGAGGAGGAGGGTTAACAAATCACCTCCCAAAGCTGCTGCCCCTCTGTCCCATCTCCTACTGCACTTTCCTCCTTTTCCAGGGAGAAAAACTTTCCCTGGGTCTGGGCTCCCTGAGCTGTGTCACTTTGGAAATGGGAAGCCAGAAAAATACAAGAATAAACCTTAATAACCTGCAGCTGCCTCCTGGCACCGGGCAGCATTTGTGATGGGATCTTCCCTTAACATCTTGAGCCTTTGGATGCTTTGTCCTGCTGAAATGAGAAGTGTGGGCGATGCCAGGCAGGCGGTGTTGGAGAGGAAACGAGCAACATGAAAGGAAAATAATAAACAAATGTCAACCTAAATTAGCAGCAGCAGTCTGGGAAGTGGGTCCATTGAGCAGTTTATCTGTGAGTCAGATCACAGTGTCCAGCTCATTCCCACTGCTTCCCCCTAGGAGACCATGAACACAAAAATCATTCTGTAAATACAATTATTTGCTTCTTGGAAGTGCCTTTTTCTCCCCTGAAACAAATAGAAATAAAATTCCACAATGACTCCATAGGAAGTAAGCATGAAACTCAATTAGTTGCATTAATCTGCTTTGCAATTTTTTTTTTTTTTTAAATGTGCATTCCTGAAGAATAAACCCATTTTTCCCAGCTGGAGAGGGGCTGTCCTTGAGCAGAAGCCACAGCACACACGGCCTGTGCTGCTCCTTTGTCACTGTCCTGGTGTGACCCAGATTCACAGGGGATTTGTCACCACTCTGGGGAATGAGATCAAACCAGGGAATGCAGGGGCCAGTCCATATTTAGGGGGGTTTTGTAGCACTGGCCTCACCCTGGGCTTTTATTTGCCCTGGATGGGCTCAGATGGACCACGTGTAACTTGTAGACTGATTTCTGCTGCTGGGGAAAATTGGGGCAGGTAAATACAACTGAGAAAAAAACGTGGCAAACAGCTTTCCTAGGAAACAGGGCAAAGCTGTCTGAAAAAACAGCCTCTTGGTAAGTTCCCTAAGAAAGTCTGGAGCTCTTAATATTTTTATAACTTCATTTATCCCTCTGGTAGGACAAGAGAAAGGGAAAATAAAACCAGAATTTGCATTTAGTTGCTTGCAAAAGGAATAATTTGATGGTCTAAATTTAATTCTGTTCCTACACCCAGATCAGCTGCTGGAGCCTGGGAAATCCCTCTGGTCAGGGAAATCTCTCTGGCAAGAGACATAAATAATCTCACATTTATCCTTTTAGGAACTGAAAATTCCTGGTATAACCAAAAACTAACATACAGGTATTTATGAAACTGAAGGGAAAAAAGAAAGGGGGGAAAAAAAAGAAAGAAGGCCTGCAAAATGAAAATTTAGGGGTCTGATTCACTCAGATGAAAACAAGTTGTACAGTTACAGGTTTTCAGCTCACTGAAGCCCCCAGTTAATATTTTTTTTTCCTATGCAGAATGCAAAATCTTGTTGTCACGTTTTGCGATAGGAAAAAAAAATGATGTTATTGTTATGAGATTGAAAAAAAATAAGAACCCTTCTGCCTTTCAGTGTTAATGAGGCACAAAAGATAACAAACCTTCATTGTGCAAAACCCTCTGCTGTTCTGTACTGGGGGGTTTCCCCCATCTCCTCCCTTTCCCCTCATCACTAATAGCCCTGTAAAAATGCAAAGTACTTCGCAAAGGCAGAGAGGAGATGCTGCCTCCGAGATCACACAGCACATTCGCAACTTCGGGCAAAGAGGCATTCGCTGCGAAACTCCGCTAATGAGAGCAGCCTCGCGCTTCGCGGGAATGTTAATCAATTAGACACACAGAGTATTAATGATGTTCTTTTGCCTAATTAGATTAGCAAAACACGAGTACAGCCACTTGGGTTTTTCCCCTCCGGCTCTCCGGCTTGTGCTCCCGGGGAGCATCACCCATCTGGCCGCGGGATGCTCCGGAGGGAGGCGAGGAGCAGGGAGCAGCTGCCTGTGCCCGCAGCCCCTGTGCCCACCCTGGGGACAGCAGGAGGGCAGCGTGGGAAGATTTCCAGCTCTCCCCACAGTTTTTAAACGTCTGAGGCTGCAGGCAGAGGTTTGGCAGCTCCCCGAGCCCCAGCGCCCACGGAGCTGGAGCGCGTTGTCCCAGAGGAGCTCGGGGAGGAGCAGATGTTCTCCAGCGCTCGCAGGAGTCGCAAGGAATCTAAAACCCAACCCCAGGAGCCACCCCACGTGGAGCTACTGGGATCTCCAGATAGCAAAATAACAGAGCCATGGAAAAATGAGAGGAGCCTTATCTCCGAGAGAGGAGCATCTAAGATGCAGAGCAAGACAAGAAGCAGATAAGGTGCCAGGAACACTCACAAGTCCACTGACCTACAAAGTGTGAGATTCCTGAAAACACTGATAAGTTGGGCCTTCATCAATTTTCCTTCTGGTTATCTGATTTATGCAGATGCAGGTAACACACTGCTGAGGGCCCAGCTCCCAGCACTGAGAAAATGAAAGACACTGCAGTGTCTTAATGAGGGAATATTCTTAGAGCAGATCCAGCTGAAGTGTTAAAAGGATTGCACAAATGATTTTCCCAGATTGCTGGTGGGGAATTGGGAATTATCACATTTAAAAAAGAAAACTGAAAAAAAAAAAAAAAAAAAAAAAAAAANNNNAAAAAAAAAAAAAAAAAAAAAAAAAGATGAAAATAAGGTTTTAAGATATTGTTAAAGAAAGACAAACCACACCTCAGAAGGCCCCGACTGTGTTCCTTTAGCAGCTTGGGCTGTCTCTTAGGAGAAGCACGGGGAGCAGAAAGTTTTTGAGAATTTAGATGGACAACCCTCAATGTTAAAAAGCAAAAATCCATCCTTTTTTTGGTGCATCAAGCTCAACCCTACTAATTTTTTTTTTCCTCACAGAGTAAAACAAAATTAAGTGTCTACATCTCCCAAGACAAATCCTCTGCCAATCCATCCTTAGGAGTGAAGGCGTGCAGAGAGAACAAACACTTTACTTTTTCTATTAAAAATGCTTTCATTGCTCCTGTTTAGGGGATAAGTGTACAGTTGGAATTGGCACAGGGTGCCCAGAGAAGCTGTGGCTGCCCCATTCCTTGGACAGGCCAGGTTGGATGGGGCTGAGAGCAACCTGGGATGGTGGAAGGTGTCCCTGCCCATGGCAGGGGTGGATTGAGAAGATCTTTGAGGTCTCTTCCAACCCAAACCATTCCATGGTTCCACGATTTCATGATTCCGTGAACTCCAGGGCAGATTTTATCTGCAGTGCCACAGAGGCTCGGGTAGCTCAGGATTTTCTGTTCTTCCCCCTCCTGAGGTGCAAGGCTTCATCTGTGATTTCATCAACTTTCAGAGCATTGCTCCACTTGGAACAGATTTTGTATTTTTAAACCAGAAAGTCAGAATAGTAAGAGATCACATTTTTCACATTAGTTTGAAGCCGGGCACATTAGTATGTTGAACACTCATGTCTGGAGCTACAGTTTCTATAGTTACTCGTGCATCAGTGTTTCACTGAACTACTGCAATATGCATTTTACAGCAGCTCTGCTTCCCCCTTACTAGAAGGAGAGGTTTGTAAGAGAATTTGTGGTGGGTTCATCCCTTTGTATGCACGTTTAGAAGGTTTCTCAGGACCCTCTTAACTGACAGAGTGTTACTTGATAATGAAGCAGGCGAGATGTAACACCATGGAAAATTAGAATTTAATGTGAGATTCATTCTTCTGTGCCTCTCTAGGAAATTGGACAGCAGGTCCCTGGCTGGAGAAGACATGCAGCACCTCATTAGAAGGAGCAGAATGGTCTCATTTTCCTCTTCTAAAATTGCTGCTTGCAGGTCAGTATGAAAACTTGAGGGAAGACAAGAAAATTCTGGCATTTATTCTGTTCCAGAGAAAATTACTCGGCCACAGAAAATGCCAGCACATTCTGCTTCCTCCAATTCCCTGGAACTGTGTGCTGGAGACCCAGCTCTGCTCTCACAGCACAGCCACAGCCACCCCTCACACCTCCTGGCCACCCTCACATTTGCTGGGTTGAGGTTGCCCTGGCTGCTGAAACACATTTCCCTTAACCTTCCACTCCTCTTTTTTTCTGTTTGATTTTAAAGCAAGTTAGATAAATTATTAATTATGAGCCTGACCCAGAGACCACTGGGCTCAGTATAAGGTTTACCATGGAGTTCTATGTGGGCCAGAGCACCTGGGATTATTCCTGTGCTCCAAACCAAACACTGTTTTAACTTCAGGAGAATACAGGCAGGCTTGTCTCAGAGTGAGGTGAAAGGATCAGGTAATAGCAACCCCAATTATAACATCTGAAGAAAGAAAAGCAAAATATAAAAACTGCCCTTTGAACAACAGCTCAGAGCTCGCCATCCCTGCTGGGGAAGGGAATGCTTCAAATAAGAATTTACCAGCTTTTGTAGAAATAATACAGCTGCTCTGTTTGAACCCTCACCTGTTGCACAGCTTTCTGCTTACAAATTGTGTATTTTCCCTGGAATAATGTATCACTAGATACTAAAATTTTACTTTTGGACCTTGTTTGGATCTCATCAAACGTACCTGTGGCTTTGCTGTTGCGGAGCTGGAAGCCAGTGCACCGGTTCGATTTCTGTCCTTTCCGCAAGGCACCAGGACCCCGCTGGCACCGGCACACGGAGGTGCTGGCCGCGGCACCGTGCTCCATTGCCATCTAGTGGCACCTTCCCCAGTCCCACCTGGCCCTGCACAAAACCCTGACCCACGGCCACGAGCAGGGGCTGACCCCTGGAGAAAGAGGGGAGTTCTTCCTTTCGCTGAAATCGCATCATGCCAATCACGTTCTGTTTGGTTGGTTGGTACGTGCTTCCTTTTCCTTCCTGTGTTATATGAAGCTAAGTATAAAAAATGAATTGTTGGTGTTTGCTCCCATTCCTGTCTCTCGAAGGCAGCAGGGCTGCAGGGATGGGGCAGGGGAAGCCAAAGGAAGCAGCTGCAGGGACAGGGAGGAATCGAGGCTCTCCTGCACATCCAGGCGTAGGAGACCGCGGCAGCAGCAGAAGGGTAGGAGGCTCTGCAGAACCATCTGTGTGTCACTCAAAGCTTTTATTTACTGGCATTTTAAAACCTCCGGGAAGCTTCCAAACAAACTCCTCAGCAGAGAGAAATGGCTCATCGACTGCCTGGGATGTTGCCCACAGTAAATAACATCCAGTTCCTCCTGCCTGCCCTCCCTCTGGGCGCTCGTTTGTTTCGCTTCCCCGCGGCTCTCCTCAGCACCGACCCCGGCTTGTTTGCAGTTCCCAGCAGCGAGCTGCCCTGAGCAAACCACAGGTGACACAGAACTTCTGACCTTTATTTACCCACAGCAGGGCTGGCAGGCACTCCACGGCTCTAACAGGGTCGGTCTGTGGATGAAGGAGGGAAATTATTCTCCTTCCCCAGCAACCACAAACCTCTTTTCGCCCTCAAGAGCAACAATCCTGTCTCAGGAGGAGAGGGTAAGCCAGCAGGAGACACCAGCTCACAGGGCCTCGATGCCACCGGGTGCCTGAAGCTCCCGTAGCCATGAGGGGCTTGATTAATGCTACAAATTAAACTCAAACCTGAGTTCCAACCTTCCTCCTCAGAGACCCCACGATGGCCTTGCAGCAAATGGCACCATGGGTACACCCGTGCCAAGAACTGCAGCTGGGAAAGGCTGACAACTGATGAAAAACACGCACACAAGTACCTGTGAAACAGTGGCTATATTTCTATGCTTTTATAGCAATATAATACTTCATATCAGGCCAGGAAACATACTTCCAAATATTTTAAGTTACCTGTACACCTAAACAGCCTGGTTATGGAACAGGAATGCCATGTTGCTGCTTACTAAAATGCTTGAATTACCAGTCCCACAGCAACATAATAAATGCCCAGAATCCCAGGAGCTTTTGTTCAGCTCTGGAAACAACACACTCGGATAAAGCTCATTTTATAAACACTAAAATTGCATTGCAATATCCATATATATATATATATATATATGCACCCATATACATATATATATATAAAGAAAAACTTCTACCTTTCATAAATACATCATACATAAAATATGCTCCCAAAATACATTCATGCATTTCCCCATCTAAGATCCCTGCTCGTACCCAAAGTGTCTAAGCTGGGAAGGGCAAGGCCTGGAGACAGGCTCGTGTTTGCAGGTGGCTCCAAACCCAGGTGAAGGTGTTGGGACAGTGTTGGGGTTAAATCCTGCATCTGTGGGTCTAATCCTGCCTCCCCAGAAAAACAGGGCTCTCCTGCACACTGTGTCCCCATCAAAGCTGCACCAGCTGCCCATCCACAAGCAGCCAAAAGCCACCATCCATCTCACCCTTAGCACTTTTAGTTTTTCCAGCAGTTACTAGAGATAGAAACAGAATCATAGAATGGTTTGCCTTGGGAGGGACCTTAAAGATCATTTTGTTTCAATCCCCTGCTGTGGGCAGAGAGATCTTCAGCTAGACAGGTTTGCTCAAAACCCCACCCAACCTGGCACTGAGCACTTCCAGGGGTGGGGCAGGGGATGCACAGTCTGTGCCAGCACTCCACAGGGGCTGGGAAACAAGAGCTTTGGAAGCAGGCAGGTCACTCTCTGGCTGTGGTGGAAGGGGATCTGTGAATGGAAGAAGCTGCTTTTCCTCCGTCAACCTGAATATTGACCACACTCCCAGCACCACCATCCCTGTCTGCAACGGGAACACTCTGAGAGTCAGTCCTCTGCCAATGAAGGAAGCAAATGCCCATCCTGTGTCCACTTGTGAAAGCACAAATACACAAAATATACAAAAACATCTACAAAGACATTCTGAGTCGGAGCTGGCACCAGTTCTGCAGCTCAGTGAGGCAGGTCCTGCCCCTGTGAACAGTTACACAGGGCAGGATTCCAGGGCTCCCACTGCCTCCCCTGGGGATGCACCTGGATCGTGTGGCTGTGCAAACACTGGCACACCAAGCACTGCCCTGGCCTCATCTGCACTGAGAGGGAAGCCAGACTCACACACGCCCCAGTTCCATGTCTGCCCCTCAGAAAGGTCCTGACCAGTACTGCAAGAGCACATTCAGAGGTCACTCTGGGGACGCTGCCCTCTCTCCTTGCAAGCAGGCCAGTTACAAGCCAGCATCCCCCTTCCACAAGGCAGACCCATCCCTCAGGCTAGAGAAAAACTGAATTCACATCCAACTTGTCCATTTACCCAAATGCAGTGTCTTTACAGAACAACCCAAGAGAAACATTGCATAGATCTGTATCTCACATCTTCCCACACCCAGCAAACAGCAAAAAGTTCAAGTTTTGCACAGTACTTTACAAAAGGCATCACTTTTAAACAACACAAATAAAAAAAATGAAGTGTCACCACGGTGTAAACCCTGCAACGAGTGAGGCAGTGAGCGTACAGTGCTTGGCAGCTCTGGGAATGGCTGCCTGTAGTGTACTGATGGATTTGCTAATCAAATCTCCTCTCCCAGTAGTAGGAACTTGCATAATGAGAGAAGCTGCTCCTGAACAGAGTGATTCTGTGTGTCACGGGAAGGAGGAGGACACTGCCAGGGCTGTCTGCTTTGCATGCAGCAGCTCAAGGGCCAGCTGACCCCTCTGCAGTGCAGACTGCAGAACAGCAGTGCTCCTCCCAGGCTTGGGAAGTCCCAACAGGAGTTTTGCTACAGTTGGCTTTACAATTGAGATATTCAATACAGTTGGCCCAGATCCTCTGGTGGTTTAAACCCCACATGCTCCATTGGAGTTACCAGTGATTACTTCCACGAGTGGAGAACGTGGTCCTGGCTTGTCACAGACACAGAATAAAGCTACAGTAGCCCTTTCTTTAAATAAAATTAAATAGCTGCACGTGGCACCAGCGCACAACTTTAAATGTGCTTCTGCCATTAAGAAAATAGCAAAGCACACTAGTGGTTACTTAAATTATTTATCTTCAACTAAAAAAAAGAATAAAAATTTAAAATATTACTGTTGATTTAAAAACCCATTGGGAAACTGCATAATGTGTTCTCGTGGTATTTCTGAGGCTGAAAAAGTCCCCTGCATGTGGACAGCACTATATATCCTCTTCAGCTGGCAGTGAAGGCTTGTGCTCCTGGAGGTCACTGGTGCCATTTTCGGATGCATCTGAGCTGCCTGGGGCTGACTCCAGAGGTGGGGGTTTGTAGAGTAAACAGGCCACTACAAAGAAGGTTGTCCCGAGGACCTGCAGCCATGGAGACACCCCGTTACTGTCTGCTCTCCCCCAAAACCAGGGGCCCACCCCACATCTGCAATGAGCTTTGCTGACCCAGCTTTGGGGAGGAGGAGATGTTGGCCAGCCTGGGAAGCAGAGCAGCACACAGAGCCAGAGGGGGTAAAAATCTGAATTTAGCCAGCCTCATAGCAATGGGAATTTGGAAAAGTCCAGCCCCACACAGACAACTGGAGCACAGTGCTGCATGAGCCAGCACTGCCTCAGCCTTTTGCTGGAAGGCTTTTGAAAACCTCTTTATCACAGCAGCTGCTAAACACTACTATCTAGGGCAAGTGCTTGTTTGGGAGCAGTTAAAATGATGGTTTTCTGCTAATAGATAAAGCCCACAGCTCTAAGCTCTCTTATTTTCTAGCAGTGACTGGGGAATGGTTATTTACAGCCTGCCCACAATGCCATCCCTCACTCTCACTAATACACTGCACTTGGATATTTTACTCCATTTCTAGCAGAACTGACTTGGGCTGCTGCTGGAAGGAGGTATTTCATACAGTGCAATAGAAGCTGTAAGCCTAGGAAATAATGGGAATTTAACAGAGTGATGGTGTCTGGAGCACCATTACCTGATGAGAAGCTAACAGGGCTTTTGCCTTCCCTGAGAAATTTCTTGTGTGAAAATTTAATTTTGTCTGGGGGTGGGCCAGATCAGGGCAACCCAACTTTGTAAAATTCTTTCCCAGAGCAAAACATTGTGTCCTGCAGACTTGGCTGCTTTATCAGGGCGTGGAGTTAAGCAGCAGCATCACCTTGTAGACCAGTCCAGCGACGAGGGTGTATCGGCTCATGGCTGAGTTCTGGTAAACGTAGCAGGAGCCCTGCTCGCCACACTGGTCCTGCCAGAGCAGGCAGGACTTATCAATCATGGATCCAAAGGCAATGGGGCCAGGGATGCCTCCTGTGGGCAGAGAGAGGGCACCTTCAGTTTGGGCAGCACCTACACAGCAGCCCTTGCAGAAAAGCACCAGGCTCTGCTGATACCATGATTAAGAGAGCTCATCCTGCAGCATCCAGAGCCACCAGGTATCAAAAATATTCTGAATTTCAAGATCTGAGAGTCCAGCAGGTCTCTTGGTCATCCTGACCTACACATTGCACAAGAGCCAAAAGACACTCAAAGGAGCTTCAACACCTCTGCTCCTTTTCCTTAAAGTAAGGGCACATTGGCAGGACACTGAGCCTCTGTCACCTGTGCCGTGTTACAGAGCCCTCTGTTCAGTTTGCAAATCACATGCAAAGGGATTGGGGTTGTCCTGGATGACAGCAAACAAAAGAAAGCATCCCCCTTTTCAGCAGTGTGTGTCCTACTCCCTTCTTTTCCAACCCAATGTTTTATTCTTGGGTACAGCTTGGCACACGCCTCCCAGAACCACCAGAGCATTCTGGTGTGCAAATTCCCTCTGCTCCATACCTAGGGTTCGTACCACAATCCACTGGATCCCGAGTGCAAAGGACCTTTGTCTGTCAGGGACACACCTGGGGAAAAAATGGGGTTTGGTTAAAAATGCTGCACCTCCCTGCTTCACAACTCCAGGTCCTCGAGTCCAGCACACCTGGGATCTCCAGCACACCTGGGACCTCCATCCCCTCTGGAGATTTAGGATCACCCCCGTGCAATGTCCCTCCACCCCTGCTGTAAATGTGTGTATCCCATGTCAGAGGACAAAGCTTCCAATGCTGAAATTTCCTTTCCCAGCTAGACTGGGACAGGAATTAGTCCTGATGTCTCCAGGCTGTCAATAACTCAGTGGTTCCCATCACACCTTTCCCATGCTTGATCCAGCAGGATACAGCAGAGAGGAGGATACTGAGGCTTCCTGCAGTGCTGGCAGAGGATGAGAACATCCCATGCTCACCTCAGAGTGGCAGTCAGGGCAGGAATGCTGCTCAGGAAGGTGAAGAGGATGACCACGAACATGAAGCACAGGAGCAAGGGCTTTTGGGCACAGGAGGAGGTGCATTTCCCTGCCTCTGCTTTGTCAGAGCCAGCCAGGAGGGCTTTGTCAACACAGCTACACTCGTGGTAGACCTGGGAAAGAAAGGCTGGTGGGGGCTCTGCTGAGGAGAGCATGGTGACAGTTCAAAGCTTTAAGAATAAGAAATTCAGGGAGGGCAGAATGCAGCTGGTTAGACTCTCAGCACAAAGTAGAAATCACACTGCATTTTTGACACACCTCTGTTTCCAAACAGGTCAATCAAGCAAGGGAAATTAACCCTGCCAGGCACCTGAGTGTCACCTCTACCCTTCCTAAGCCTTTGCCTGACTCCATGAGCAACATGCTGGAAGGATGAGGAGGTGCATCATGTTCATTCAAGACCCAAAATGAGCACTAGGACAGAATTCAGAGGCTTACCAAGCTCCCTGCCTGCCTGGGTGATTGTCCATGGATTTTGGCACAGTTTGACCCAGAATGAGACAAAGATGATTGGATACAACAAGAAAAGCAAAGCAGGGTGACCTCAGAATACCTTCTGCCCTCATCTTGCATGGTACCTGAGAGCATCCACCCTGCCCTGATTGATTTTACACTGATTTGCAGCAAAGCTCAAACCTTTTGCAGAGCCAGTCAAATCACTCCAGAGATGTGCCACCACCCTGTTCATCCAAGGTGCTTCCAGACCTACCTTCTTGCCATTCTTCTCAGACACCCTTTTGCAGCCGGCGTGGCAGGGGGAGTAGTACATGATGTCATCAGTGCCACAGACAGGGCTGTAGGTGTCCTGCAAACAGCCACACTGGGCATTGCAGGCTGCTGTCAGGTTGAGGTGCCCGCCTGGCAAAGCACTGAGGGAAACACAGGAGCAGTCAGTGAGCAGAACTTTACAGGAGGAAATGGGGAGAGGAAGGGACAGTGGGAGTTGTGATGGATCCCCAAGGAGCATAAAGCCAGGCTTGGGAAGGCTTTCATCCCACCAAATTTTAACCATGCCCTGGAGCTGTCTCTCCCACAGTCACCACAGGAGTTTAAGTGACCAGGTCTTAGGATGACACTTCCACTCAGAGAGGAGATTCCCATTTTTGGTCCAGTTTACTCCACTGGATAGAGATGTGGGCTGCTGCAAAGGCAGCTGAAGAGTGGAGCATCTCCCACTCTGGTGCTGCTGATCTTCACTCCCTTTCTAACCAGGGAGCCTCTTCCATAAACTCCATCTCACTGCAAAACTTAGGACATCTATTTTCTGTGTCTCACCCTCGACATCTGCCTGTAGGACTGACCAGACACCAACTTTCACCCCCAACACATCCACACATGACTGCCACCAGCACTGAGTGTTTGAGTTATCCAGCTCTGACCAGAGCCCCTCAGGACAGACAGACAGACAGGGTGGTTGCTGTTACCTTCCATCATACATCTGGGTTACTCCTGCCATGGGCATGTTAGGGCAGTGGATAAAAAAAATGAATATGGCCAGCAGACTCGACACTGTGCAAAGCAAACACAACTTGATGATTCCTGAACAGCGCAGTTTAAATTTGTTCACAAGGAATCCTCCCAGGAATGTGCCTCCCCCTCCGGCTGGCACAACCAGATAACCTGAAAAAGAAGGGGAAAAAAAACCACAAGTGAGTTTAGAAATGTCAGCAAGGAGTTTTCAGGTTTGAATACATTAATTGCAGCATATTTTGCATATAAATGACCCCTTGTGTTCTGTGTGCCTTCTTGGTGGGAGTTCAGTGGATGTTGCTGTAGCGGATGGTCCTCTGTAACAACTCAGGTGATGTGGCATGAGCCTGCTAAGGCAGCTTTTCCTACCCAGAGATCTTAAAACTGGCTCTTTGAGGAGCACATCATGAGTGCTGATGCTTGTTGGACACCATTCCTTGGTCTGTGTTACAGCACTTAGGTGAGGATCCTCCCAGTTTCTGGATGCTGACAAAATATCCCCCCCAGCTCTGACATCCCTCCCCAGAGGAAACGTTTAGCCAATGTTTCCTGGTGATGCACCAGGAGGAATTACAATTATTTTGCCTTCCTCTAGAGGGTAACAGATGGCTACAGAAGTGACACATTTCCTCCTGATGTTAGTAGATGCAGCTCTGGAAATGCACTGGGTGTAGGTGTGCTGATAGGAAATGATCCTATCTAACAGCTGAAGGGGATATCCAGTCCCTAATTAAACTGCAAAGCATCTGTCTCCACTCTAAATGAGCTAAAAGTGCTCTTCTATTTGTTGGCAAAATGGGAAAACATTGCAAAAAACATGGTTTCCTTACCAAAAAAGGTGGCAGCTTCAGAGGCACTTAAACTAAACTGAGACTCCAGGAATTTGGGTCCAAACGTGGACATCCCAGCAATCAGGGTAGCTTCAGTTGCTCCTGCTAAGCAGAGGAAGATGAAGGTGGGGTTCTTCAGGAGTAGCAGCACTGACCTGGGAAGGACAAATATATTGGAACTGAATCACTGATTTCAGGCACATTATGATTTCAGGTCTTCTAAGTCAGAAGGATCACATGTAAGATGAGGCAGCATCCCACCATCCTGCAACTCTTTGAAAGGAAAAACACCAAAAGGAAGCTAAGTGGGGTTTGAAGGAGCTTTTCCAGTGACACGAAGAGTGTATGTGTGTGATATACCTCACACATGACTTCTACGTGGATGATTTCAGCAGTAATTTTCCAACATTAAGGGTCAGGCTGAGTACTTTCTCTTTTTAAGTGAGGCAACACTGAGAGGACATTACTCCTCACCAAATCTCCATAATTTCAGGGTTTTATTAGTGCCCAGATATCTTGGGACTCCTGACTCAACCAAGAGCAAATTTGTGCTACAGCCTCCCATACACACGTTACTTGTGCACCCACACTCTCAGAACAATACCAACCTCTGATAACCATGGATGTTTTGGAACTCAGGGGAAATACCAAGCAAGCCTTTCTATATGGAGGAAACACCTCCAAGACACCTGAAAAACAGAAAGCAATCTTCCTGCCACAACCTAAGCCCAGTTTGACTTGAAGCTTAACGTATAAATTGAGTAACTCCACTTTATTTTGACCCACTGGGATTTAGGAGAGAGCCGCAGATATGCCTGAGAAATTGCCATGTGTCATTTACATGCAGATCCAGCAACAATTCCACCCCTGAGATGCAGAAAGGCCCTCAGGCACAGGGAATGGTCTCAATTATCTCTCACTAGCTCGGATGTTGGACTAAGAGGACTGACATTGCTTTGCAGGGGATGTTTTGTAACAAGCTTCAAATTCTGCCCCATGACTTCCCCCTAGCCAAGCCAGACCAGTGCCACGGGTTGTCCCATTTCTGGGATGGGCACAAATCCTGCAAGAGCAATGCCATGGGATGCTCACTGAGCAGAAAGGCACAGTCACCACCACCTGCTCGGGTGGAAATGTGAGATCAGAGAAAACCTGCCTTGGTACCAGCAAGAAAGGGACGTGCTGAGGCTCAGAGTCAGATTTATGCAACTTTACTCACATGAAGTGGAGAATGTCATTACATCAAAAGAACAAAGGAACTGAAAGACAGAAATACCACACATTCCTACGCTTTGATTACAGGGGACTTTACACTGCCTAGCTCTTGGGATTAGTTTAATATACTATTTTATTTTCCAGATCTTTTTGACTGTGCTTAATTTAGAAGCATAAAGCCTAATACTTTAGTGAGAAAATGCTTGTAGATCTTGTGGCTGAGGCAGAAAACAGACAGTGCCTTCACCTTTTTACAGAGAAGAGTTGCTTCCTGGCACCAGTGTGACTTTGTTCCCTCTGCCCAAAAGTTACAGGACGGACTTGCAAGTAGGAAAAAGCAAAGGAACTCCTTTCAGCACTAAGAATAAGGATTTACTCACTTAATTTAATCTGTCTGAAGACATAATATGTAGTTGAGAGGAGCTGTGGCACACAAAACCTTACCAAAGACAACACAAACCTTTTTATTACATCAGTTGGACTTCAAACACACCCAGAAATCACCTAATTCTTCAATAGCCTTGGCAGTGCTCAGCTCTTGCAGCCAAAGGGATTTCAGGAAGCCCAGCACTGCACAGAGAAGAATCCCCACCACCTAAAAAAGCTGACCCTCCAAGGCTTTACTGACGTGGGCACATATAGGAACTCTTTCTCTGGTTCTCTGAGTAGGTTGGGACCAGCTGCATGATGAGAATCTGCTCCTCTGAGAGACACTGGCATGCCCAGGACACCCCAGACAGTACCAGAGTACAGACACAAGCTAATGAGTCATTAATAAATGGGTATTTGTACAGTTTTACAGCATGTGAACGGGGGCTTTTCCAGCACAAAATGACACCCACTGTCACCAGCACCAAGGGAACAGAGGGCACCACGTGCATCCCACAGGAGCATAAACCAACCTCCCTCTGTTTCATTTCATGGTTTTTCTGCAGCTTCCCCACATTGCAAAGTCCCACCCTGCACCTAATCCAGGAGTGATCAGTGAAATATTGACCACAGCTCCTCGTGCTGATGATCAGGGCTTGCCAGGCCAGGGAGTGATCCTCACAAACTCCACCCTGCAGCTTGCAGGGACAAAGCTTCCTCTTGCTACAGCTCTGCATGCCCTCCCTTTGAGTCCCTCTGCTCTGACAGGAGGGGTTCCTCCATGAGAGCAACCATATGGAAGCAGAGAAAGGAAAATGCTGTTTTATCAGGCCTTTTCAACCCCAGAGTTAAAACAGAAGTGTCTCCAGGGCAGAGGATTAGGCTGTATGGGCTGCATTCCTGTAAGCTCCTGCTCTCAGGCAGCGCCGTGAATGCAGCAACTCATTTAGGAAGGACTTGATGGCATGGAACAGTATTTTATTTCATCAGTACTTCTGCTTATCTTTGTGAGACTGTTACTGCCTGTACTGTGAGAAAATGCGTGGCACACAATCCCTGACAAACACAAAAGGAACAGGGAGTGTCCTTTGGCCTCACCCTCCAGCCTGGTCCACGGTGTCCCCAAGAGCTGCCTGCACAGATGGGCTCTCCTTTAATGCAAGTTTCCAGAGCAGAAAGCCTTGAAGGCACTTCCCTTTCATTAATCAAAACCAGGGACCACAAAAGTCTGTTGGGTTCCTGCTTTCAAACCACACTGAGGTCTGGACTGGTCTGAATTGTCTGATACAAGTTCCCACCTTTGGGTATTTGTTATTCAGAAGCAAGGTGTGAAAGATGCTCCTGGAGGAGGATTGTCTCTGTTCCTGCTGTCAGACAGCAGAAACAGTGGGAGCTTTGTTCCAGACAAGCAAGAAAAGCATCAACCACTGAATTTCATCCCTCTCTGCTGCCCCGTTTGTGTTGGTTTTAGTCACAGACTTATCGTTATTTAAATGCAGGTTTTGAATTCAATTTCCGTGAGGAGAACGAGCCATGACCTCGGAAAATGGCACCCGGTCAAGAATGCCATTTAATAACAGCACTGAAATCTGTTCAACGTAAGATTCCTCATGAAACTGTCTTAACCCCTGGTAAACTTCCTACGAAGCCTCCAAGAATTTCAGATGGGTGTGAGTCGTTGTGTTGACACAACACAGCTCGACTGGTGCTGAAAATTCCTGTTCTGAGCACCTGCTCCCATCCTCTGCCAGCACAACAAAGACCAACTAATGCTCACAAGTGATTGTTGGCAGCAGCCTGGGGTTTAGCAACATCGTTTCCCTTTGCAGGGAGCAGCCATCACACATGGATAAAATCTCCACCCTAAAAACGGTCCTGGGAGAAATAATTAGAGAAAAAAAAAAAAGGAAGTTCCCCTTATTGACTGCAAGCTCCAAAAGGAATCAATATCCAGGTATCTCTGCAACATCCAGAGGCTCCATGCCAGCTAACTCCAAGCAATAAATAAAGCAGCACCTCTCCCGCTGCCCTCCATTTCAATACAACTCAACACAACAAAAAAAATCATAAAATATTTCAAAAATCCATAACAAAAATATGTGGTTAAAAGATCACATTTTATTTTGGCCCCTGCTTTGTTCCCATCACAGAGCTGAGCAGCAGCTCAGGATTAAGCAAGTTGCTGTGTCACTGCCTTGCTGGAGAGATAAGAAGTAGTAATATATAAAAGGCGGCTGGAAGATGTGAAGGCAAAAGAAAAAAAAGGAAACCAAGAATAAAAGAGAAAGGGAACAGAAAGTTACAGTGTGGAATACTTTGTTCCCTGGGTTTGGAATGGAGCTGTGAGAATCCCAGGGCCTGTTTCATCTCGTTTCTCATTAGAAATGACAAAACAGGGATCTAACCCAAGTAAAAATAGAGGAAAGGAATAAAGCCCCAAGGGGCTGGGGAGAAGGAGCTGTTGGAAACACGCAATGGGCCAGGTGAGGCCAGGCAGAAGCAGACAGGCAGAAATAATGCTGCTAGGGAGAGGGAGGGAGCTGGCAATGCCTGGGCATCTCCCATCACCTAAAGCTTGGCATCAAGCCACTCTCAGCAAAACTCAGTGTGTGGCACAGGACTGCAGGTGGACACGAGCTTCTGAAAACCCAGATGGGACCGGCCACTTGTCCCCTGCTCCCCCATGTGATCCCCAGCACCAGTTCTAGTTCAGCCTCTTTGCCAAGAGCTCCCAGACCTTGACAGGACCAGGTATTTGACACCTCCCCTGCAAGAAAGTGTCACTGCCTGAAAAAGGGCAACACCTTTGAGCTGAAAGGAAGCTCAGCTTGGGCTCCTTACTCTCTCTCCCCTCTGCAGAGGGCTCCCTAACCTCTGTGTGGGACGGTTTTCTCACCAAGGCAGATCTTTCACTGTTTTCCCAAAGTCTGGATCCGACGCTTTCTTGTGGCTCCCATCTTTCAGCTGATGAGCCTCTGACACCCTCATGACGATGTAGCGCTGGGATCCTGCAGGGGAGAGGCAAAGGGAGTGAGGAGCGCGTCAGACGCGGGATGTGGGTGCTACTGAAGCCGGGGATGTGCAGGGGCGAAGCGCAACGCGACCTCCTCCCTCCACCACGGGAGAAGCAGCAACAGAGGCAGATGGACAGGGGTGAAATCCGTTTAGGAATTACAACTTAAACACGGGAAGCTCTTGCTTTGCTCCCACGTCCCCAGCTACGCACGTGCATGAGGATGGAAGCCCCAGGGCAAGCGGGAGCACCGCACAGTCCCAGCCCCAGCTCTGGAGCCGCGGAGGAGCCCCGTACCTGGGAGGCGCTGGGGGTAGCCCAGGATGGGGATGGAGATGAGGAGGGAGGCGGCTCCGGCCCCCAGGAAGCCGATCCACCACGCCCCCACCCACAGCGTGTTCTCGGGGGCGATGTCGATCCTGCAAGAAGCGAAGCCAAAGGGACACAAGGGAGAGAGGCGATGGTTGGAGACGGAGCGGGGCAGCTCCGTGTGCCTCTCCCTGAGAGGGGGCCAGGGGGTCACGGGGGGGTGACAGCGAAGGAAACTGAGTGATCTGATGGGGATGCCACGTCCACCATCCCTCCTGCCTCAGCACAGCACTGCCTCACCAGAGCACAACACCCCACCAGCCCAGGAAATCACACCATTTCATTCTCATTTAATCTTAGGTTTGCACATTCACCTCACTCCTTTTCACCTGTGCTTTGAGGGTTGCCAAGATCCTTGTTCTACCCCAAAAACACCCTTTGCAAGAAAACTGGTGGAAATAACTAATTTCTTCCCCTGGAAACCCATTCCTCCTTTTTAATCCAATCATCTGGTCTAGTAAACAGTGTCCCTGCCTAAGGCAGAGGGGTTGGAACTAGATGATCATTAAGGTCCCTTCCAACCCAAAGCATTCTGTGATTCTATGATCTACCAAAAAGCCTGTCAGGAAACAAGAATAAATCACAAATATTACAAAGCAAGGAGGGACTAAGCATCCTGGTGGGATGACTGGGAGGGCGAGCAGCACTGCTGGGAGCACTACTTCATCAGGGAACTCATTCAAAAAATTCACCTGCTGCTCGCAGCCTCATTAGCACAGGCAGTGCAGCGTGAGGAAGGATTTAAGCTGACAGGTTTGTCAGCAATTTCCCTCCAGCAGCAGCGCTAATGCAAACCACCCTTCCAGCCTCCCCACCTGCAGACACACCACCCAGCACCCCAGGCACGCTTCCACCCAGCCACCAGCTCATTGCTCCAGATCATTGGTATTATTTTTTCTACCCCAAAGGAAACACAGAGCAGAAAGGGAAAGGAACAAGATTTTTTTTTAACGACTTACTCTCTGCCAATTTCAGTATAAATATTTAGAAACATTCCTCCTACCAGATAACCCGCTGCAGGCCCAAGGATTGCAGCAGTGTAGAAAACAGCTAAAAGGGAAAACAAGTCGTGTTAGACAACCATCAGCGTGTCAGCCAGGGATCCCCAGCCCGACTCCCTCCTGGATGCAGGATGCTCAGCCTCTGGCTGCCTCACTCTCATCCCCCTAAACCACCAAGACAAAAACCCAGATCGTTCCAACAAATTTTCCTCTCACGCTTCTGTTCCAGTGAAGCTTTTGCATCCAACCTGGGAAGTTTTATAGTATGGGGCAGGCAAAACTGGTTCAGAAATAAACCATATTTAGCAGGGATGCAGCTGATCCCACTGCCACATCCTAAGTGCCACAGTAATGAGCAGCAGGATTCTCTCCCCACTGGCAACACGAAATGTCTACACTAAACGCAGCACCACTGGCACTTATTTCAGTTTGCTGTTTAAACCACAACACGTGGAAAGATCATCAACTCGCTGATGATCTCCTTGTGATCTCCTTCCCACACTACACAGCCTTCTGATAGAGCGTGGGCAGACTGGTACATTTTGAAATTGCTAAGAGATCACCCTTTTGGCACTTTCACCAACAGGACTGTAAGTGTTTGGCAGGTGCTGAGTGACCAGTGACACACAGGAGTGAGCTGAGCCTCTTCTCCTGGCTGAGCTTTGCACCAGCAGTAGCTGAGCAGCCCAGTGACCATCCCTGCTGTGCTGAGGCCTGAAGGGATGACGATCTAAAGATTTAGATTAGATATAAATGATAGTGATAAAACACTGGCACAGGCTGCCCAAACAGGTGGTGGATGTTCCATCTCTTGAAACATTCAAGGTCAGATTGGATGGGTCTCTGAGCTACCTGATATAGTTGAAGGTGTCCCCTCTCATCAGACTAGATGACCTTTAAAGGTCCTTTTGCCCAAATCATGCTGTGATTCTATGCCCCCTTGCACAGATGGGGGTGTAGCCTCATGGCTGTCTGGCAGTGATGCTAACGCCACATGGGCTGGCCCCATGCCAGGAGCAGGAGGCACTCCCCATCTACAAGGCACGAGCTGTGGGAGGAAAAACACCCAACCAAGCTCACAGTTTTCCTCCTGGTAAATAACCAGAACCTCCCCAACAGCTGCCATGTCCCTCTGATTTTCACCTCACCCCTCAACAGGAAGAAAAGCAGTGTTGGGAGAGTGCTCCCAGTGTGGGCTGGCCAAGGCAGAGGCACCATCATGTCTCCCTCCCATCACCCTGCTCTCAAAGGGCTGGAGCTGCCCCCTCAGCCCCACTCACCAATGTACACAGGGGAGTAGTTGGTCTTGACGTTTTCATCTAAGTAGGTGACGCCGAGCGTGTAGAGCGGCGTGGCTCCCATCCCGTGCAGGAACTGCCCCAGCATGAAGACAAACCTGTAGCTGGAGAGGCTGGAGGCAGCCTGGGAGCAGGGCAGGCTCTGGTTCCCCCCGCAGACGCCCACCTCGGCCGCCGAGCGCGCCTCGTACTGCCCCGTGGTGAAGTGGGGCAGGGCGAAGAGCAGGGAGCCCAAGCCCATGACCAGCACCCCCCAGCCCAGCCAGCGGGGCTTGTGGCCGTTGCCCCCAAAGTAGCTGACGAAGGTCAGGCAGACGCAGGCCGCGATGTCGTAGGAGCTGGCGATCAGCCCGCTCTGGTAACTGCGCAGGTCGAAGCGGCGCTCGATGGAGGTGATGACGGTGTTGATGAAGCCGTTCACGGTCATGCCCTGCAGGAAGGAGGCCACGCAGAGGAAGAACAAGACCCCTTTGGATGTGTTGCAGAGCTGCAAGCAGCCGGGGGTGAACCCCCCCCAGCCGCAGGCCAGTTCCTCCCCTTCAGCAGACACGTATTTAATCCCTTCTTCCAACGGCGTCTCCTCCTCTGCCGGGGTGGGCGTGCAGAGGGGCTTGGCACTGGAGCCGGAGGGGCTGGGAGCCCCTGAGGATGCGATGCCATTGCTCAGGGGGGTGCTGCAGCCATCCCTCCCACTCACTGCACCCAACGTCCAGCCGGCCTCGCCAGGATGAGGGGATGGGCAGGAGAAGTCGAGGGCCTGAGTGAAACAAAAGCCATTTTCTCTGGTGGAGTTCTGGGGCATTGCCATGAACGGGAATGCAGAGTCCAGTGGCAGATTGAGGTGGGCTGGTGGCCAGGGTGGCTTTGTGGGGCAGCGAGGACCAGCCTGTCCAGGAGATGCAATTTTCAGCACTTACTTCAGTAGGCAGACGGTGAAGGTCTGAGCCAAGACCATTCTGATCTGTGCAAAGAGAATTTTTACATGTCTTTATATAAAACCATGTTCAAACCTCTCAAATATTCTTTTTTTTTTTTTTAATAAGTATAAGCATTCCACTGTGCAGTTCACCTGGTCATGTGCCTTCCACCATGAGATGTGTTGGTACCTCAGGTGTCAGAGCATCACTAACATTATAGAAAAGAACAAAACATTCAAGAGCCTTAAAAGAAAAGCACCTCCAAGGCAGTGTCCCCACCGACTGAAGCCCTTTATCCCTCCTCTGATAAAGACCTGGTGAGACCCCCACAACCTCCATCCCCCTTCTTCCCCCTGCAGAGAACAGCCCACACAGCTACAAGTTTCCCACTGCTAGAAGTCCTTTGGTCTCTTTCATACTCTGCCAATAACAGTTTATAATTATCCTGAAAAGTTTCCACAGTCAGATTGATTTTGTTCCAAGCCCTCAGATCTGTTTACAACTATTCAGTAAAATCCTTTCTATAACTAATTAGACTACATGCCATTTCAGAGCAGGCTGGAGGGCAGAGGCAGCTGACTCTAACCTGATTACCGATGCAGACTGCCTTCTTTCACCCTGCTCCTGTGCATTGCAGCACCTGACCGTGCCAGCAACCAAGAGTATTTTTCCTTAAATGCCTTGGCTGAACTATAAATGATGAAAATAATAAGGTTCTCCCTTCAATACTGGTCTTAAATATGCAACAAATGGTAGGCGAGAACTGTTTTATTGGAGAGCATCCCCAAAGCATCCTGTATTTCTCAATAATTTTGCCAATATCTGTTCAAGAGGTTCCCACAGAAATGTTCCCCCTGAGATGACAGCCTCATCAGCCTGGAAGAAAGAAAAAGGGCATTTTTTTCCCTGATAAAATGAACTATGTTCAGATGGCTGTAACCTGGGAATATTGCAGCCTTTGGTGAAGACTTTAATACTTATCTGTGTGTTGCTGAAAAAAGATGATTGACATTTGCTAAACAGATGTTCTTCTCTGTACCAGCAGGTCTTGCAGGCACTGGGGCAGGAGGACTTGGCAGAAAGTGATGCTCAGAGCACCACCAAGGTGCTCCTACCCCAGAAGGGCAGAGGACAGCCCACGTGGGCTACCAAACCTTAAACATTCATGCCAGTAGTGCTACAACATGTCTGGCCCTTAAAGTAGGTTAAACAAATGAGGTCCAACTTTCACTTGCAAATAATTTTATCTTAATTACCCTGTCTGGGGAGCAGAGTGCACAGACAATTTCCTATTTCAAGGTCTAGATTCAAGTAGGGATTTGATGACAGTGCAGGGCAGGTGAGACTGGTAGGCAGGAGGGCACTGCTTTGCAGCTCCACGCTGGACTCCTCCAGGTAACTCCTACCTTAGCTGGCTGAGTACAGCCAGGTAACTTTGATCTGAAAAATGTAAATGCAAAAACTGACTGCAGGGGTTGAAATTTTGCTGCAGAGACAGACTGTTATAATGTGCTGGCACAAAAAAAATGATGCCTTGGTGCAAGGCTCTATTTTTTCCACTTTTTTTGCCTCTCCAGTGTTCTTATGACTCTTACAGCTCTAAATCTGTTTCTCATCTTTGGATGCAATATTGGAAGCAATAAATAAGCCTGCTTTAGCACTCTGTAAAAGTCAGGAGTGATTATTAGGCGCTGAATCAGGCTCTAAGGGGCGGAATGGTTCATACTCATGTAAATCAAACGCCTCCTTGCACGGCAGCCAGGACTGCAGCTGCACCCTCCTCCTATCAAACTTGTATCAGACTCATGTCTGATGTTACACTTGACTGCACTTGTAAAGAAGGTTTCTTGGCTGGGGATTGATTTTGCTCTCACTGATTTCAGCAGACAGAAAAAGCCCATCTCTGTTATTACCTGATATGCAAGCAGGAGCCGTGAGCTCCCAAACTGGCCCAGCTTCACCCTGGAGGAAGCACTCCTTTAAACGCTGGGATCTCTCCTTTGATACCTCATGAATTTATATTGATATTTTGGTATTTCATGAGTCAGGAAAGAGATTACAGCTCTTCATCAAAGGTTTTATTTCCTTGGTGGCAGCAGTCTGGGCCACCGGACCCAGGTGACTATCCCCCCTTCAACTCCTGCCCCTGTTAGTGCAAGTTAACAGCAAACAGGGTGAAACATTTCCAAGAAAGAAGCCAGCCTTTCCTCCAGGCAGCAGATGTTTTCCCCCACCCAGAAGCCTTCTCAGCCCCAACACCCCCCTCCTGTACACGTCCCAGTGGACTTGGGCTAATGACTCGTGCCCAGGTGCAGTGGGCAAGGAACCCACTCCTGCTCTCTGTGGCCCCCCGAGCTGCTTGGCATCTCCTGAAGCACTGATAAACTGGCTGTGACACGTTCACTGTGGGTACCAGCTTTCACAGGAGCCATATGCCACTTTAGAGGACAAAATATAATCTTCAGGGGGGAAAAAATCCAAGCAACTTCATGCACTTCCTAATCATTCATATTCTTCCAAGCCATCCATTTATTGCCTCCCATTCATCTCTGTTTTTAATGACTCAGCGGGTGATTTCTTGCTTACACTGAATCAGTCCCAATGCTATTATCTCTCTGCCATAGATTTCCTCATTTTGCTGCAAGATTTCTACTTTTTTTTCCACTGTACAGCTGGTTCCAGAGTGCCAACATTATCGAGTCAACACAGCAGAAGTAGCAAGGCAATGAAAGCATATGATTTGTATTTCCTGATGAAATCTGGAAACACTTCCCACCCCATAATATTTAGCATTAAATCAATAGTAAAACTTACAAGCTTTTCATCAGGTGATCATTTAAAAAGTCATAGGACCAATTAAAAACATTTTGTATTTCTGCCAAGGACTGCGATGAGATTAATGTTGCAAATTAACTCATAACTGACATGCAAAATAATCCCATTTGTTGAAACATGCCCAATAATAGTTAATCTTCCCTTCCACATAACATTTTTTTTTACTTTTATATGGTATTATTGTGGCAAATAACATCTATACATAACTTCTGCTTTCCACAGCTGAGCACAGTTTATGAGTAGACTTAGACTTTTTCAATTCTATTGCATACATGGAGAAATTTCCTAATGAACAGGGGTAAAGGATTAAAACTGACCAGGAACTGCACTGCAAACAGGGGAGGAGCAGCCCCCACCAATGCTTGGTGGCTGTGATGGGTCTCCTTTATTTTCCTCTGGGTCTCCTCTATTTTCATTTTCCTTGATGTGTGAGTGAGCCTGGACTTAACTGATCAAGTACTTAGAATCTGGGAAAGTCCACATCCAAGTACCAAGCTCAAATTACTGCAGCAAGGGATAAATTCATCTGGGTTTGTCCATTTAACTTCTCTTGGTAACACACACTGAATTTTCCTCGGAGAGTTTGGCTTCAGAGGATTAGCAGCACTCCTTCTGTCATGGCTGATAAACACCATATGGATCAAGTGTAATCCACTGGCTGCTTTAGGAGTGGGGAAGCCTCCCAGAAGTGAGATAAATCCACGTCCCAGCCCTGTGAACAGGGCTTGTCCTTAGGGCACTGGTTCAGTGCAAGGGAGATAAAAGCAAGAATGGGATGAGTGAGTTGCTCTGAGTAACACTGAACTGGTTTCCTGGCAGCTGAGGAACTTCACCCAGCTCACACCAAGTGTAAACCTTATATTTTTAGCCCAGTTTTTAAAAGCATCCCTTTGGATCAGCAATATAGAGGATGCTGCTATTGTGGGGTTGGCACGAGGACCAGACTGGAGCCTTTGGTAAACAATTCCTGTGGGAACAGCACAGTCCTGCACACATGGAAAAGTTTCAGGAATGAGAAACACACCCAGAGAGCAGCCAGCTGACCGTGTACCGAATGCTGTGCTCACCACTAGTGCTGCAGAGACAGACAGAGGATGAGGGAGGAAGTTCCTAGGAATGGAGGACAATAGGAACATCCTGACCCTCCCCTCATGTCAGAGACCTGCTTTTCCATGATTAGCCCTACTGGAGTCTGAAGCATGGAAGAGAGCAGCAGAAACTGGCTTTGAATTATCACATGAGCAAGGATATATTTATAATTACATAAATTCCAAATAGTAGAGCTTAGCACTCACAAACCCTTTGTATGTTTTCCAAGTGCTTTCCATTCACTGGGAAATTACTGCAATAATATGCAAGAAATTAGAAAGGTGGCTTGGATAATTTTCAATTAGCTGCTTGAAAATGCTTTGAAGATAAATCTAGCCAGATTTTTCTGAGTCTATTTCCTGGTTCCAGCTTATCTGTGCAGATACAATTGGCTGCAGCTGCCTCAGACCATCTTTAAAAACTTGCAGTGCCAACGTACGGAGCAGATTTAACCCGGACACTGTTTTTGCCATAGCACAGATTAACCAGACAAAAGGGTCTTTCACGCTATAATTCCTAACTCCCCCTCCCTAATGTCACTCTCGCTTTAATGTCTTTTTCCTACCCATACATTTGGCCAATGCTGAGAAGGTTTCCACTCTGGCACAGCACTGTGCTCTCCATCACTGTCACTGCCCATGGAGCTGGGTGTTTCCAGATACACCACCAGCATTTTCCCACCCCTAGCCCTGCATGGTGTTATTTTCCATCATTTGGGCTCTTACAACCCATGAAAGAATGTTCTATATTCAGCACACTCTTTCTGCATGAGCTGCTGGTCAGCTCTTCCCAAGGATTAGCAGGTAGTTCCGACAGCTGTCCCTTCCTTGTTTCCAAGCAGAAGATGCAGACTCATCCTTTATGATGTAAGAAATTAAACAAACTGAGCAAAACCCAAATAAAGAATGTGAGACACGTGATTTTCTGGTGCCTCTAAAGATAGAAGCACAAAAATGCAAAAATGCAACATCCCGTGTTACACAACTCAAGGATGCTGTGTTCAGAATAGATTCTGAATATTTCAATATGTTGAGGTGTTCAGTATTTCAATAATGTTGACATCTACAACGCTTTACAGGCACTTACACTTTTTTATCCTAATGCTTTGATCAATATGAAGGTAGAAACAAAAAGGAAAACCAGATGGAATGTTACCCTGAAACTACCTAGAACTTTACTTTTTCCTGAGACACAATTGCCTTCCAGCCCCTCTTCTCTGCACTATGGGGACTTTCTGGGGAAAATCATGTACCACAAGGTCATTCTGCTCTACCAGCCAAGGACAGACTTTAGCTTGAGCTTTCTATGACAAGTTCTCCAGCTCACCCCTGTGTTGGGGGGCTGGATGCCCACTCATTCATGTCCAACCTGACGACACAGAGCTCAGTGGAGCACATTAGAAGAGCTAAAATCATCACAGAAAAAGAAACTTGCTGTTCATCAGCATTTCCTGCAACACTCACCACTGCAGCGAGCGCAGGACAGCATGAGATGGGCAGGTGGAAACACAGAGCCAGGTGGGAGCAGGAGAGACACACACCAAGGATTCAGCTGAGGGAAGGGTATTTCCCCACAAACCCACTTGTTTTTTCTAGATCAGCAAGTAACAGCTTCCCCAAACAGCCCTGGGAGCACGAGCTCACCGGTGCACACCGCTTAGCCTGCATCTTGTTTAACATCCAGCGATGCTCCCTAATCCTCTTAGGTATTAGTCTTGAGATTCCTGCCAAGCAGGGGAACAGCAGAGCCTCCCAGACAGCACTTAAATGAACTCACTGCTTGAAATGTGCAATACTTCAAAATGCAGTAGAACCCCAGCTGTTCTGCTTTGGTTAGCCTCAGATTAGCACCTTGGAGGTCACTGCGGCGTGCAAAATGCAAAGTTAAATCACCTCCATTTCTGTGTCTCAGGTGACTCCCTAGGAAGCCATTCTGCACTAGGACTGCAACTTTTTGTCTCGTAATGGCTTGTTTAAAGCTAAGTACCTAATCTGAGTTAGACATTCCTATTGTGTCTCTGTTGACAGCTCCAAGGAGATCATCACATTGAGGTAACCCACAGCCCTCATCACAGAATCACAGAATGGTTTGGGTTGGAAGGGATCTCAGAGACCATCCAGTTCCTGCCATAGGCAGGGACACCTTCCACTATCCCAGGGTGCTCCAAGCCCCATCCAACCTGGCCTTGGACACTTCCAGGGATGGGGCAGCCACAGCTTCCCTGGGTAACCTGCGCCAGGGCCTCACCATACTCACAGGGAAGAATCCCTTCCTAATATCTAACCTAAAACTACTTTCTTTCCATTTGAAGCTATTCCCACTTGTCCTATCACTCCATGCCCCTGTAAAAATTCATCCTCCAGCTTCCTTTAGGCACTGGAAGGAGCTCTAAAGTCTCCCCAGAGCCGTATTTTCTCCAGGCTGAACAACCCCAGCTGTCAGAGCCTGTATTCCCAGCAAAGTGCTCCACCCTCAGTCCTCTCCCCTGTCTCCACAAGGACTATTTTGTGTTGCTAAATCACCCGTTATTGCAGATACGATCTGGAGAAGGAACAGGTACATAATCATATTTCTGTTGGATTAGCCGAGGATATTACTCCGAGCTTATTCTGGCCTCATGTTGGCTACCACAACAGAAACAATATTTGATCTAGCACAAAGCCAGATGGTGCAAAATTAACCCATTCAGCACAAATCTGATGTGGCACAGGGAATTTGGTCCAGCACTGGCACAAGCTCACATGGCTGGAAGACTTCTGACATGGCATCTGCAACCTCTAAGTTTTCTGATACCAAGTACTCCCCACCCCTCCCCTAAAGATGAGCTAAACAGGCATCACTCTTCATTTTATTTCATACTTTTAGATAAACAGAATGTCAGCTTGCAGATAATTTGCATTCGCTCATGCAATACCCTAGATCTTGACAAGCTGTGGGATACTGGGGGATTTCTTTGAAGAGGGCAGATCCCTATTTGTGTCACTGAGAGGAAATGATGAACACTTTCAAAGGGATGACTTCTCTTCATTCTCTGACTCAAAATCCCAGACCAATACCACAACCAAAAATTAGAGCAGCTATGAGGTGGAGGGCAGGAGCTCAGGGCCAAAGGGGAATTGGGGCAGAGCACAAGATCAGCACAGTGGCAGCGTGCAGGGCTGCTGACCACTGCCACCAGGAATGGGTGGGAAGAAGCCAACCTGGCATGCTCCTCTTAGAAACCTCAGATTCATTCCAATGGCAACTCCTTGTACTGCAGGTCCCAACCGAGGGTGCAGAAAGCACTACAAATCTCAAACGTGGCCACAAAGCACAAAGGGCTGTAAATGGGCAGGTGCATCCTGGCTGTGCTGTCCATGGCTGCTGGCTTCTCCCATGGCTGGATGCCTCTAAATAAATAAATAAAAATGCCCCCTGATTGGAAGAGGTGAGACTCCACTGATCCCTTTGAAAGGTGGAAAAATGCTGCGCCGTATCCTTCAGCATTAAGAGGCCTCTCTGAGAACCCCAGCTCAGTATGAAACAGCAATTCCACACACACACACATCAATATCCACACTAAGGGACAGAGAAAGAGGTGTCAGAGGTGAGTGCACACTCCCTGCAAGCACCACAGGCTCTGCAGACTGCCCCTCTTGCAGGCTGGCACGTCCTTCATCTGACAGTGCTAAATCAGGTCAGCAACTGATTCCAACTGCCAGGAAACAAATTGGTGCCAAATGGTGTTTCTTCCTGAGATAAAGTAATAAACAGGAATAGAATGTTCCCACTGTCAACGCCAAACATCTGCTGGATTCAGAGGGGTTTGCTGTCCATGAGCAGTGGGGAGACACGCTCTGCCTTGTACCCTCCCCTTTCTCATCCACCAGGAACCTGGACAGAAGCTGCTGCTGCTGGATTTCCTTGGAAATCTGGAAACTGCCTTCAAGGGACTCCCATTTCCACGCAGCAGCGTAGTGTGGTTTCCATTTCTGGCTCAGGAACTTTTCTACTTTCCTTGGTAAGGACCCGCTCACATCCTACAGTCCCCACACCAGGGGAAATGGACACAGCAGAACAACCTTGTCCTTGGCCCTCGGCTCAGGGAGGGCACTGAGGACTGAGTTTGACCCGTGTTCCTTAAGAAATGATGGTCCTGATCCTGCCACTGCTGCTCAGCCAGGGTGGTGTTTGCTCACACAAGGCATCCAAGCAGGGCTCCCAGGATCGCCCAAAGAAAGCAACACAGAATTCAAGGGAACAAAACTTGGCTGGTTCGTGGTAGTAGGCAAACTCTTTTTATTGCCTTTTGAAAACAGGCAGTATTTCAAAATCTAAATTATTTAAAAACAAGAATATTGGAGACAGGTAATCAGTGTATCACAGCCTACTTTTCACTCCTTTTAATTCAGTTTTCTGAATTAAACTCTTTTCAAGGTTTACTGCCAAACAAGAGGAGAATATGCAACACTTAAGGGATCACAGATTTCTCAGGGTTATATGGGGACTCCAGAAAAGGCTGATTCTGCTATAACCAAGACCCACATCTGGCTCAAAGATCTAAATCCTCAGAGACTGAATTCACTCCAGCAATCCAAGGAGACCATAAAGTAGCTCTGAAAGCTCTGCGAGGAAATTCTTTTTTTCTGGGGATTCTTATGCTAAAATAAAGCTCCACAGCATCCGCCCTGGGCAAACCCTTCCAGCCCAGGCAAGGTGGAGCAGCCTCATCACTGCTCTGACTGGCTGAGATTCTGTTTCCTACGGGGCTTTTAAAGCAAAAGAAAATTGAATTAAAATTTCAAATCTGATTTACTTGGAATATGGCAAGCTAAAAAGACTGATGAAGTTTTTCAAGGAGAGGCTGTGAGAGGAAAAAAGTCTAAAAGAGCTCAAGTCCTTCAGATATTTTGGAGACTTTTTATTTCTGTGTCATGGGTTGCTACCATTTATCAAAACTCTAGAATCTAAATATATTTTTTTTCTCTCTTAATCTCATCTCAAAAAATAAACTCCTATCGCAGAGGATATCCAAAGCACTTGAACTGACAAATATGAAGCTATAAAAATGACAAAAAGTACTTTTTCTTGGATTTTTTTCAGTCAGAATATTACAAAATTAAAGTATTTTTTAGGGAAAAAAGTGTTTGATCTTGCTTTCTCAACATGAAAATGACTCCCTAACTCCTTCAAACCATCAGCCACAGTCAAACAAAGCTTGACAGCATTTCATTTATTTTCTTGAAGCAACCAAGCCAAGCTCTGGTAGTTCCGGTGACTGAAGATTATTGATGCCATACAGCAATTTGCCATTAACAACAGCAATTAAATTCAGTTTTATTATAACTCTATACATGTCAGTGAAGTAGCACAAGAGAAGAAAGGGAACTTCACTGCTCCAGGAATTTCAAGAGCTGCTGGAAAGGTTCAGCACTTTACTGAATGAGGTGAACAAGAATAAACAGAGTATTTCCCAGTGCTAACATATGCCCACTGCTCAAGCTCATTTACAATCTAGAGGTGGAATTACACTATTTTTGGCAGCAGCAACATTGCAGAGCCCCAGGTTCGGGGTACTTCTGCCTGAAGAGAGATTTAAGGTTAGAACAACACTGCTCTGCTAATAATCAACACTTCACTGCCTCATCACTGTAGTAGAGAGAGCTCTGACATAAAATCCACTAAAGTTAGTGGCCCTCTCTGAGTACTTGTCTACAATCACTTATCCCATCTGCTGAAGTAGCATGGATGCTTTTGTCCAGGATTCCTAAACCAGATGAAGCCTCGACCTCTCTCGGAGCGTTTTCCCCGGAACGTGCGTGCAGGAACTCTTTGTTCTCCCATGCCGCCGTTCAGCGTCCGCACGCCACGAGGTCACTCAAGGCCAAGATGGAACAAAACTAATTCTGTGGTGGGGAGGTCTGGGAATAAATCAGTTTTGAAAAGGGAGAGTGGCTGCAGGAGAGGAGATCCCACAGCCAGAGAGGGCTGGGACAGCAGGGGACAGGTGCAGGGGGAGCCGCGCTGCCACCGACCCTGCGGACAAAGCCCCTGATCCTGCCTGTGGTGTGCTCTGGGCTGCTAGAGCTCCCAAATTCTGCTTCTCTGCACAAGGATAAGCCCCTCACCAGACCACGACAATGCAGTTTCTAACTGTGCTGGGGAAGCACAGCACCCTTCAGGGCGGCCTGAGAGACCCAGGCCGACGCATTTCAGGGCTGCTCCCACCTGTAACAGCCTGTGCGTGGTTGGTAACTCTCACATGTTGCCTTAACACAGCAACCTCAAGTCATTAAGCACAAAATCCAAAGGGGGAACCTTTCCCCTGAAATCATACCCAGCATCTCACTAACCCACCAGCAAAAAGCTGCCAACTCCTTTCCATGGGTGCAGTGTCTTGCAAAACTTTTCCACCATTCACTGTGATTATGCAAGATACAAATGTCCCAGGCTCTGAATAATCAACTTACAGGCAGCACCTCAAGGAACCACGTGAGGAAGACAAAAAACCCAAATGGTAAAGCAGAATGTATTGTATCCTGCATTATGAGCACCTTAATCTGTGCAAAGGCAGGATTCTGGGCTTGGTATACCCAATTAAAATAAAGAAGAGCCAACAAGTGCTCAGTGATGCTTTTTCAGGTGGGCTGAGCAAAATGAGCAGCATAAAACAGAGCCATGACTCCCTGCCACTGCAGGGTGTAAAGCCCCAAATGGGAGGGCAGGATCCTCCCCAGCATGCTCCGTGCTGCAAAGACACACACACAAAAAAAGATTAAAACTGCCTGGAGGAGTTTGCAGTCATGAGGCAGCGAGCAGCTGGATGCTGATCTCCCTAAGCCGGTGGGTATTTCTTTTGTTAGTGGCTGATCCCATCTTCCCCCTTGCCTGCAAATCTCTAATCTCTGTAAAGACTTCGAGCGAGTACTTGCTCAGGTAGTTCCTGGTTTCACTGGCCAAGAATATCCAACCCTCGCAGGAATCGCTGCTTCCCAGTCTCATCTCTCATCCCAGGGTCACACTTCGTGTTTCTGCCACTGTCATCCAGCGGGTTTGCCCCATGGGCAGGAGAACTTAAGGGAGTATCAGTGGAGTTGCCACTTCCCAGAGCTTCAGGTGGCACTTGTGACACCTGACCACGCTCATCACTCGCCGCAGGGCTCTGATGGAGTGGAGGCGGGGCAGGTGGTTCTGATCTGTCCTCCCCAGCCCGCCCACTACACTGAGCTGCTGCTTTAGTTTCCGACCACTTTTGGCAGTTTGCAAGCCAAACCTCTTTGCATATAAATAGCTACTTTTTTTTTTCCTTTTCATTATTTGACTAACCCGCTCCCCCCCCAGTTTCATCCTTTCTCACGTTCACAAGCACTCTGACACACTTTTCTAAAGATCTCCTTTGTGTTCATTTCTGCCTCAAATGCTATTTTAATGTGTGTTTTTGGAACCAAGTGGCACTACAGAAAGTAGGAGCCCAGAAATATATATTTATATAAAAAGAGGTGCCAGGCAGGGATAACTTCAGGTTTGTAGTGTGTTGCCTGGTAAAATCAAACAGCCTATAAAATGGTAATAAAATGTCAATGCAACAAACTCATGTGATTAAGGTCCACTTGTGCTTTTTAGGATCTCAGAGCTGAAAAACATGGTTTTATTACAGCAGCTTTTGATTTGTATCATCTGAACAAATGAGTTATAAAAGTAATATAGGGCAAGTAACTAAAGTGCTCCGATTCCACCCAGCATCCTGACTGCTACTAACTTCAGTTCTGCTCCTGTGAAACAGAGATTAATTTATCATTAACGTAACATTTTTTCTTGTTGTAAGGATCCTGCCATGCCACTTTACTACCTTTGCTTCCTTTCTGTCTTTTCTCAGCATCTTTTAAATTTTCCATAGAAAGACACGGTCACGCTACAAGGAAAACCCCAAAGCGCAGTGATTCAGTCCGAACACAGTTCCAGTCAGCAGCCCAGCCTTGCAGCATCCTCGCGGACCATCGCAAGGCGGAAAACCTCGAATGACTTGGTCCATTTCGGTGACTCTCCCCCCGCGACATCCACCGGGCTGTTCCCGGCACGGACCCCGCTCTGTGGCCACCAAAAGCCCCCGCAGCGGGGCTGAGCCCCGGCCGAGCCCCCCGTGAGCTCCGCATCCCCCGCGCCCATCCCCGCGCCCTCGGGGCTCCCCCGCCGCCGCGTAGGCACCGCCCGACAGGTCTTGCCGAGGGTGGGNCCACCTCCGCTCCGGGCTCCGGCGCGGGGACGGGGCGGGGGCGGGCAGCGCCCTGACGGACGGACACCTCCTCCAATCGTCGGGGACGTCGCCGCCGGCCGGGCCAATGNCGCCCGACAGGTCTTGCCGAGGGTGGGGAGGCTCTCCCGGGCATCCCCCGGTCCCGCATCCCTCCCCGCACCCCCTGCCCGCTGCACTGCCCGGTGCGATGCCCGCTGCCCGGTACCTGCCGCCGCCGCCCGCGCTCCGCCACCTCCGCTCCGGGCTCCGGCGCGGGGACGGGGCGGGGGCGGGCAGCGCCCTGACGGACGGACACCTCCTCCAATCGTCGGGGACGTCGCCGCCGGCCGGGCCAATGGCGGGGGAAACTGAGGCCGAAGTGAAAGCGCGGAAAGGCAGAGCATGCGGGCGAGAGGGAGGGATGGGAGGGATGCGGGGAGAGGGACGGGGATGGGAGCTGGGGAGCGGGAGAGGAAGGGCAGGGAGCGGGTCCTGTGTCTGGGGGCAAGAAAAGAGGAGAGAGATGGCGGAGCGAGAAGGGGGTGAGGAGAGAGCAGGGGTAGGGATAGGGGTAAGGGCTTCGGCACCACATCAAACCCTGCCTGTTTCCCGGCCCCCTGCGCACCTGCAGCCTCGCAGCCCCAGGCTCGGGCTGCCCACCCTCGTCCGGGGCCATCTCAGCCTCCGTGCAACCCTGGCAGGCTCATGGAGAAATTCTGGGATATATCCCTGACTCAGACCGAGGGGAAAACAGTGCTGGAAGAGCTGCATCCGCGTCTGTGGTGGCAGAGAGAAACGACAGGACTTAGGTCTTTCCTCCAGCTATTGCTGGAGCTGAGCTGGCATAAAAGGGAAGGTGGAGGAGCAGGTGCAGCGGCATTATTGAATTCGGGACACAAACACGGCTATTGTGGCACTATCTGCATGGTACGATACCGTGCCCGGCACTGTCAGGCTGGGCATGGCTGGGTTAATGACTGCAGAGGATGCACAACCCCTCCAGAGTTGAGGGAGCTGAGCAGGAAAGCTGTGGGACACCCCAAACCCCCTGCATTTGCATTAACACATTTCTTTGGGCGTTTTTCTTTGCTTTTTGGGGACTTGTCGTCACAGTGGTTGGCTTGAGGCACAGAGGTGGCTCTAGGGCAGTTTCACAGAGGAGTGTCTGGATCAGAACCCACACCTGAGCACTCCACACCCCCCAGTACATAAACCACATGGGCAGGAAGAGTCCCAGCAGATGTGATGTGCACATGTGGGGCTCTGACCATACAGCTCCTCATGCCCACCCGTGCAGCCTTTGCATCCCCTTTTGCATTTCTTCCAAGAGCTGTTCTACATCACTTGGGGATTTGGCTCGTTTCTGCACGCTTGCAGATAAATAATTCAGGCCCTGCATGTTTAGCTCCTGCAGTGCAATCAGCGCTCCATTTCCCGGAGTGCACAGGATAACCGGGGTAATGGAAAAGCCCAGCTAAGGCTGCGTGAGGCAGAGAGGCGGGCAAAGTCGTGGGCAGACATCTGACATGCAGCTGCCACGCCGAGCCCTGCCATCCCCTCTCTGCGCAGTGCAGGGACAGCAGTGTGGCACCTTTCCCACAGCTGCTGCCAGAGCTCAGGGACACACAAGGGACCAAGAGCCGGGACAGAGGCTGAGGCAGAAGCAGACCCAGCAGCTCATCAAAACTCATCTTGGGCTGTGGTGATGTGCTGTTGACATCACTGCCTCCTCCTCATCCTTCGTGGCTCCAAGATGGAGCTGGAAGGTGCTTCCTCTGTGCCATCCTTGCTCCCCTTGCAGCTGGAGGTAGATGGGGTCCTTGTGGGGTTTGGTTAAATTGGGAGCTGTTGAATCTGCTTTTAAAATAAAATGAAGTGTAGGAGAGCCTGTTGTTTACAACAGGCTGTGGCCAGGAAAATCAGAAAACATTTGCTGATATTGCTTTATTATATACAAATAATTTCCTGCCCAAAAAAGCTGGGGTGTTGTTTTGGCTGGTGCTGTGCAGTCACTGATGAATAAGGCCCTGTTTCAAACCCTTTTTATTCTAAATAAACAGGGTGGAAAGGACAACAGATATGCAAAGGTGAAGCAGTGCGTCAAAGGCATCAGAGCTGAGGAATCTCCCCACATTTCCTGTTCAAGGGTGCAGAGTTGAGTGAATCATTGGCTCTGGCTGCGGGGAGATACATCCTGCTTCTCAGCTCAGCTCACTTCTCCACATGTATTTTGGTCCATTCTGCCTTGGCTGAAGTTGTCCTCTGAGGTGCAGAGTAATATTTTTACTTAGATTTTAGTGATTTTTTTTTTGTTCAGCATCTCGAAGTAGGTTACCTCTTGCATGAGGAAGATGTAAAGATAACGAGCTTGTGCAGTGGATTTGCATGATCTAATAGCAAGTGTGATAAGGTAACCAAGGGGGAAGGTGTGGCAAGGCAGGACAGAGGTCGCCTGCAAGAAGTCTGTCTCCTACTAAAATCTTGAAGAGATGCTGGGCGGGCACTGCAATTCAGCCTTGCCATCTGCTGATTCACTTGCAGATAAAAAGGAGTCTGTCCCAGGGGCACGTTTGTTTAAACTCCAGTTTTTCAAACCCTGGGGCTCAGCATGAGCCGATGCACACCTTGCTGTGTGAGTGGCAGAAGGCTCCTCCAGAGCCTTCCCAAAGGCTTATCCCAAAGATCTTGGTAGCTGTTCTAAGGGATAGGGGAAGCTGGAATTTGTTTCCCAAAGCACAGAGGTTGTCTCTCAAAGCATGGGGTCCTGTCTGCCTCTGTCCATCCTTGGAGCTGAGACTTATCAGGGCAGGGAGAATAATAAACAATGACAAGGACACTGGTAACTATTAGTAGTGTTATTACTAACATTATAATTATTATGCTACTGTTATTATATGTGTTATCTCCTTGGGTTTGGGGCACACTGATAATTTTAGTTAGTCTGAATCCCTGATTTTATGAGTCATGTTAACACTTGCAGATATGCCTGCACCGGTTTTCATTCAATATTTCACACCAGGATGGATTTATGATGTGTTGTACTCCTGTCAGAAGCTTTGGGAGTGTCAGCAGCTCTGGGCTGCCATTTTTTATAAATCTCCATAAATCATTAAAACGCTGGGTTTAATGAGTGCAAATTCAGTGCAACGGAAGGGAAGTCACTGGCTGGAGGCACTCCTGGAGCTGGAATCCTCTGTCATGAGCAGATGTTGAGAGAGGTTTCTTCAAGTTCAGTCCTGTGAGCCACGTGGGCCCTGAGATGATTGTGACAATCTTTTAGCTAAATCTGTGCAGACATCAACTTTTTCAATGACCATCAAACGTTGTTTTTCCAAGACCCACAGAGCTGACAAGGCAAAAAAGGGGAGTTGTTTATTCATCATGTGAAGTCCAGGTCTGGGAGCATTTACATTTTTAATATAGTTAAGTGTGCACATATTTACAAGATTAGATTAACATAGCAATAAACAATTTATTTAAAGCCATAATGTCTCATATGGATTTCTGGTGCCCAAATGATCATTTCCTAATATTGCTGTTATAAATACTTCCATGATTCACATCTCCTGTTGCAGAACAAGCAGTGAATCTCCAGGAAGGAAGAACAGATCTGGATTGTTTTTTCCAAAAGCAGAATTTTTAGAGTTTTATTGTAAGTCTAATTTGAGCCAGAAATTCATTCACAGGGAACATATAATAAATATATAAATGAAACATATATAAATAACAAATAAAGATGGGATTTTTCAAGACTGCAGGTGCTGGCTTGCCGTGAGAAAAGCGCTTCTGAAAATCCCGCTTTGGAATTTTTACCAGATTTTTGTGTTATCCTGCTGTGAGACTCTGTTGTCTTTGCAAACTGGACCATCAGAATCTGTCCTGCTCAGTTCTGTGAGCTGCCTTCATTCTTACAAGAACAAAGGTTCCTGTAAGGGAAAGGGTGAGTGAGGTAGGAGGTTTGAAATAGCTGCTGATTAAACAATAGCAACTGGTGGCAGAGGCATCACAGAGGCAGAAAAGTAACTATGTTTAAGGAAGAATTATACAAATTCATGGGTGACACATGCTTTGGTGGCTGTTAAACCCCATAATCTCTGTGCAAACCTCTAGTTCAGGGTGTCCCTGAGGTGCTGGTTGTCACTGGCCAGGGGAGTGAGTGTCCTGCTCTCACCCTCCTTGCAAAATAACGGCACTGTCCCCCTGGGCCTGGGGGTTATTGGGAAGGTATATTAGGAAATTTGTTGCTCAACATGTGCAAAGTATGATGTGTTAATGTTAAAAGAGATAAGGGAGAGCTGGAGCTTCTCTTTGAAAGATTTCTGAAGGGCCTGAGCTCTTTTTCCTCAGGTCTTTCCCCTGAGGTGATGTGCAGACACTGCAGCCTTCCTTTCCTAAGAGAGAAACCAAAGTGAGTTCTCACACTCCAGCTGATTTTTATTGGAAGGAAATATGACATTAAAATTTCAAGAATGATAGCAGAGTCCAAAGACACCATCATCTGGAGGGAAGACACGCTGCAGCCGAGTGCAGCAGCTGTAGGCCTGCTCCTGCAGAGCCTGAGCAGCGCGTGGCACCCGGCAGCTCCGCGTCCCCACCAAGGACACTTCGGCCTCAGCAGTTAAAAGGGAAATTTTCCCGTGGTGATGATGAACACAAGGCTTTTGTAACTGTTGCTTTTTGGCAGAAAGCAGCCCAGATTAGCAAAGCAACACCACTGGCGAGTTCTGGATGCTGTTGCCATCAATATCGCTGGCCCCTCTCGGGTCTGGGCCTGCTGTTCTGGGCAGGCTCTCAGCAGCTCAAGGGCTCTTTTCTCTGTCCCAGTGTGCTCAGGAGCTCCTCAGCTTCACGTGGGAGGGCTATAGAAGTGCAAACAGAAATTAGTAGTAACGATATTTACAATCCAGATCATTGCATGCGTTGTGTTCAGCTCCAAAATTTAAATTCTTTGAGCATAACCAACCTGCCAAGTTCTTATTTAGGAAGGACTATAAACCATGGCTTGTCTCCTGAGATGAGGGCTGGGACAAGGCATATGCTGTACCTTACCTCCATGGGCTGCTAGACCCAAAGCTCCACTCCAGGATCAGGGTCACCCCCTTGGGGAGCTGTGGGAATCCAGGATGAGGATCACCCCCTTGGGGAGCTCTGGAGGAGGCAGTGAGGGCAGAGATGTGCCCCAGTCCCACTTTTCCTCTGTTCAGCTCACTGGAGGGAAAAAGCTAAGAAGAATAAGCAGAGAAAAACATATAAAATCAGACCAAATACTTTGTGGCATTGTGACAGCTCAGAATTCATCACATTCTTGTACCAAGCAGGAGTGCAAATGGGAGTGTGGGGAAAATCCCCTGCACTCTGGTCTGTGCTCCTTATCCACTCGCTGTGCTGTTGGCACCGTGTCCGTGGGAATATTTAGTCCTCGTTTAGCAGCAGCACAAACTCCAGCCCAGCAAGGAAGAGCACACTGAGCTCTCACGGGGCACGAGGGAGGCGGCAGCGTCTTGGAGAGGATCCTGGCAATGCCTGTGGTGTGTGGGAAGTGGTGGAGAGCACCAGCACAAGGGTTTGAGCTCTGGTTCCAGCTGATTTGCCACGGTCAACACAGTGTGTTTGCACAGCAAGAGGAGATCTGTTCATCAGAGCAACACCCTTCCTCTTTACGTGTGTTTCTGAAGTGCAATCACCATCACACTGCTCATTTAACTCTGCTCCTCTCTTGCTAGGAAACTTGAGAAGGAGGTTATTTTCAGTCACCAAAGGTTCTACTTTTTATTCTGAAAAAGCCTGATGAAAAAACAACATTATAACTAAGGCATGGACTTACAATTATTTCATAATCATTAATTAGGTCCCTGTTGAACTAACTCAGTCTTTCAACTTTTTTTTTTTTTTTTTGGTCATTGGCTTAAAATGCTGGCACAAGCATTGCTCCAGCTCTCAGCAATTTTCTCAGCCCAATGCCCCCTGCAGATTTTGGTAAATGCTGCCACTGCAGTGCAGTGAGGCACAGAGGTTTACTGACAGTGATATCATCAGGGATCTGGGAGACGGTCAGGAGCAGCATGTGTTTGGGAAGAATATATTCCAGCATGATCTGCAGCATGCTTAGTTGGCCATATTGGAAAGATTTCCAGATAGCTATTGATTTTCCAGTCCTGTAATTAGTCCAGAGATTATAAACATAGAAAATATCGCTCCAGAAATTGATTTTTTAAATTGTTCATAGCACCAAAAGATGGCGTGACTGCGAAGCACATCACATGCTTCCTGCAGAATCAGACTTTGAACTTTGGAATAATATTATCCCTGTAAACATGGAGAAGAAATCACGAGGCTAATTCTATCTCTATCTCATATAAGGCCTGGCTGATTTTAAAAATCCAAGTCTGGAATGTCTTTTTTTTTTCCACCTCAAATTATCAACTTCTTTCCTCTGGAGGGGATTTTTGGTCTTCCCCTGGGAGGTGAACGAGCTAGTCACTCGTTCATGGTGACTCAGTGGCCTCATTGCACATTCAGGGTGGGGTGGATGTTGCTTATGGAAAATAAGAGTAGATAGATCCAGTAAAAACCCAGACTTTGTCTTCTAAAGAAGCTTTTATTTCTGTCTAGCAGGATAACGTCACATACTTCCTGTGGTGGCAAAGCCAGGAGACCCCAAATGAGGCAACAAGGGTACTGCAGTTAGGGAACTTATTGGAATTATTTCATCTCATTGCCCAACCATGCCAGGCATCAAAAAAATAAGATGAGTCACTTCTCTAAAGAACTTGCAAATTAAGAAGGTTGGGCAGAGGGCAAAACTCTCCAAAAAGATAATTTCCACTTTACAGGGATTACATCTTCTGATGTAGTCACACAGGCAGTCGGAAAATTTGTCTACTGTGAGGTTTCTTGCAAAATCTGTGAAATCTCAGGAAGCAAGATGTTCCTTTTTAAACTTAATAATAATAAAAATAGTCCAACTGGACAATCTGATTGGGTTGAGAAACTGCTTCTGCAGCTATATAATTCCCAAATAAACCCAGTCTCAGCAAAACCTTGGGAAGTCTCAGGAGCTGGGAAGTGCTGCAGTTAAAGTAAATTTACTAAGACATTAATGAACCAGGGGCTGTCCCCTCCCTCACCCGTGGCAGCTCCCAAGGTGAGCAGTGTCAGACCAAGGCATGAATTCTCCATCTGCACATGCAATCATTGCAACAGCCCAGTTTTATTTTCTGCAGGAAAATGGTATCACTGGGAGGATCCTTACACAAGAATCCTACTGGAGAAAGAAAATCCTGTAGAAGGAAAGGAGGAGAAAATGCTGCTTTATTTATTTTACCTGTTGGGTGTTGGACTAGATGATCTCCAAAAGTCACTTCCAGCTCCTACTGTTCTGTGATTCTGTGACTTTTTAACCTCTCCAAACAATTTTTGGGGTCACCTGAATTCCTGGGAAGCAGGGTTTGGGGTGTGGATGAGAGGAGTAAGTGTCAAGTGCTTCCCCTATCTCCCTCTGCTCTAGGACTGGTGGATTTGAGGAAAAATATGAAGTGTTTCACCCCAAGAATATATCCAGTCTTTGTGTAAGTGAATCCCTCTTCCATGAGGGCAGAGTGGGATCCACGGGGTTCCTGGTATTTTGGGAAAGCACCAGGCAAGCCTTAGTGCCCCTTAACGGTGCACTTTTGGGGTTAAGCAACAACTGGACGTTTTGGGAGTTACCCGATCCCTTCCTGAGGTGGGAGGATTTGTGGGACGACCTTCGGCATCTCTCTGTTCTTTTCTCCCCTCGGAATTCCTACCGGGATAAGGAGGGGAGCAGCTGAGTTAGCCCAGTCTCACTCTCCCATCTAGTGGTAAAACAAGGAAAAATGATCCAGGCAGAAAAAAAGAAACTTTCGCTTTCTGGAGCCTTTGGAGAGTATAATTGCGGGCTCAGTTAAAGCCATAATCTCCAGCACGCCGAGGGTTGGGAATGTCACCAAACTGATCCAGAACGACACACAGCAAAGTTCAAAGGTGGCTCTGAGTGCTTCCCCTGGTCCAGTGGGGTTTGGGGTGCCCCTACTCTGGGAAAGAGCCATGAAGAAAAGAGGTTTGCACACTGAGGGATACAGCCCGGGGAGAGCAAAAATAAGAGCACGAACTTCTTGAGCAAAAGAACCTTCTAAACCACTCGTGGAGGGTGAGAGGTGGAAAATTTTGCAGCCACGTCTTCCCACAAATAACCTCTTGTCATCAAATAACCACATGTGAGCCCCACGGCTGCTCCACTGCCTTCTCAGAAAGGCCTCTGTGGTCCCCCAAAAAGCAGGGTGGGGGCACAACCCACAATGTGCACAGGCAAGGTCAGGGACCCAGAGGCATCCTGGGTGCCTCGGAGGTGTGAGCTGGGGCTGCCCTGCTGAGCGTGGGGTGCAGAGCCCGAAACCTCTGCAGTGCAACAGCCTCCCCTAGGAGGTGATCAGGGGAGGCTGAAGCATGGGAAGGTGGGTTACTCTGGGCTGTAAAGCTCTGTCTTATATCAGCCAGACACACAGAGCTGGAGGGGAAGGGTTTCATGTCTCCCACAAAAATTTAAGAGGCTCAAGGTGATTCAGGCAAATCCTCCCCCACTTTTTCCAAGAGGAACTGGTGCAGAACCAGCTCAGTAAGGGCCAAACCCCATGGGGATGTTTTTCCCCAGGTTGGGGAGGTGCAGGGTCTCGGGTTCAGCAGCCCTGGATTCAGGAGGCTGAGATTCCCACTCCAGTGTCCACAACTCGGTTCCAGAGACTTGAGATGCAGAATGGATGAACCCTTACAGAAGATTTATGTTCTCATGTCAGATTGAAGATTTGTGGTATTTCCTGGAAGGCTGGATGATGTTTCACTTTCAGCAAATAAGGTCAAAATCACAAGGGGGGAAAAAAAAGTAATCTCTCATGGATCAGCTGTTTGCCAGCCCCAGAGGTGCGAGAGTTTGTCTCACATCTCTGTTCATATAAAAACACTTTCCTGGAGCAACGCGCTGCTAAACGTGGCTTTGCCGAGGGTGTCACCCACACAGTCTGCAGCACAAACAGACTCAGCTGGGAAAAGATAACTCAGAGGAGTACGAGATTCACACCTACACCACCAGATTATAAAAACGAAGCAAAAAGGAAAAAGGTACTGGATAGGTTTGGAAGGGCTGGGACCTGTCAGGTAAAAAGGAAATCAGCAGGAGGTTCCTCAAGCAGCATCCCCATGATGCCAGAGGGGTTCCAGGTTGGATCCAGCATCAGAGGCAGGCGGTGATGGGGCCGGGGCACCTCGGGGGATGCCCGAGGCCGTGCTGGTCTGTGCTCAAGGGGCGGGACAGCGCTGGGCTGTGCACGGTGCAGCGGGGAGCAGGGTGGGCGCTGGCAGGGGATGGTGGCCCGGCTCAGCCACCGCATCCCTCGGATCCCGGCGCGTCGGGAGAGGGCAGCCTTCGCCACAGGCAGGTGAGGGCGGGAGGATCCGCGCCCCACCGGCCCAGCCCCGCCCGCGGAAAAGCTTAAAGGAGAGCGTTTGAGTGCCCAGTGTGGAAAAGGGGCTTGTTCATATGAAACGTGAAGCCGCTGCTGCTGCCGGAGGTCAAGCACTGTCCCGTCTGCGAGGGTGTCCCAGGACGTGATCCTCATGTCCGAGCTGGGGGGATGAAAGCACACCTGGAGCAAGGTTCACCGTGACCTGCTGCTCCAAAATCCCCTCTCCACCAGACTGGCAGATGTAAATCAGGTTTCCCATCTTCACTGCAGACCACCAGGCTCATCCATTTGGCTGAAATAGCGCCACGTGTGCCACAGCCTGGGGACCCACCTGAGACATCTTGGGCTTGCAGCTCCAGTGACTCACCCGCAAACCCTCCCTGGAAAGCGTTCCCCGCTACAGCACAGAAAAAAAAAAAGAAAAAAAAAAAAAAAGTTAATGAAAAGACAAACTGGAAACGTGGAGGCACAGTTAATGCTACTGCTGTGATGCTTCATTTGAGCTGCAAAGAGAAGATAAAGTTCTGCCTCCCACCAGAGATGTCACTGGGGAAAATGATTCCTTCCTTCTCTAAATGGCATCACATTGTTTCTTCTTTGCAGCTTGCTGCCAGCTTGGTGTCACAGCCTGTTTTTCCAGGACAACAATCCGGTTACCCGGCAGTAGTGGTGCCCTCCATCCAATCTCCCCGCCATCCTCCCCAGGCAAGATCACTACAAAAGATATTCAAAAATAGATTCACCTAGGAAGGAAGAATAAATAAGGGTTGCTCTTCGCATGTGAATAGCTAATGAAGACCCACTTAGCAGTCTCGGCAGACTCATCAGCCGTGGCGGCTGAGCCTTGATTGTGTCTCTGCAGCTCCGTTCCTCTCCTCTGCTCATTAGACCCAGGTCAAACGAAGCACGCACAAGCCGTGGAAGAAATGCTAAGAACCAATGGAGATGGTCATAGTGGTGACCCATTCCAGCTGGAAAATTACAGGTTAGGAATTTTTATTGCCTGTTACACGGAGCTGTTTCATCCAGCAGCCAGGGGCAGGTTGCTTCTAATCCCCAGGGGTGAGATCCAGCCCATCACACTGACATTTCTTGTTGTCCTGGACAGTCCTGCATGGGGAGCACTGGGGCACATTTTGGGGTCGTTCAGGATCCAGTGTGCTGGTACTGGCCTGGGTGCAAAGGCAGCAGGTGAGGGTTGAAGGGGTGACGCACCTGCTTGGCACCCATCTCCTGGGAGCAGCTTTGGAGGTGACTGCCACCCTCATCGATCACTGCACCATTCTCCTCTGCCCAGAAAGACTCTTCCTTCTTAGCATGAGATGTTTCAACCAGCTGTAGAGTCCTGTGAAACTATAGTGAATAACATACGTAAATACACGAGGAGCTCTGTAAATATAGGGAATCCTCTAACAGGATTTTCTTCTTAAACACCTTAGGACACTGATTTCTCCTTTTCCTGAAACGAAACCTGGTCACTCACTCAGGCACTGCAAGGTGAAGTTAGTTTTAATATTATATTTGCTGATAACCTGGGAAAGAAGAAAGGGAACAAAGTCAGAAAGAGCAAGGCAGCCAGCTCCTGCCTCACCCTGTCTTGATTGTCTGTCACTGGACTGTGGCAGTGCATAAGATGGGAGAGGGATGCAGAGGTGTGAAGCACCATTGCCAGAGGATTTTGCTGCAGTCTGGATTATGTTGGTGTAAAATCTGCTCTGTTCTACTTGTCTGTGCTCTGAGACCTCCCTGACAGTGATTACTCACAGAACATTCCATCTTCACTCCTCTCTGTTCCTAACCTAACAAACCATCCTTTTCTCACCAGTTCTGGGTCAGAGGAAAATGATGTTATTAGGTTACCTCTATTTTATGGTCTCTTAATTATTTCCACCTCTGTGATTACTCTAATTAGCTAACTGGTTTCTAATGGCTGTACAGTAGCTTGCATTACACTTCCATTAATCACAGCCTTAGCCAGCCTAGTTAAGAGTCCCTGATTTTTTGCATTATGATTTGAAATTATTAAATGCAAAAGTAATCTGAAGGGGAGAAAGGAGTCAATAGGAAAAGACACCACCTTCTCCAGCAGCTTGGCAAAGAGTCTCTTTGATATATTTAGAAATGTTATGATTCACAAGAACCCACCAACCATTTACTTAGTGTCTATAAAAATAAGAAAAAAAAGGTAAGTCTGAAGTTTTCAATCACAACTGTTAAAGGGTCCTTCTCACTTTCTTTGATTCGAGGCAGTTGACTGACACATTCAAATGGGATCAAAAATAAAACAACTGACAACACATCTCCTCCATCCTGATGGCTGTGACCGAGCACTCGCTGCAGCTACACCCGGGACAAAACAGAAATGAAAATCAAAGAGGAGGCTGAGTTTTCACTGCTGGAAAAACATTACTCTGACAGCTCTCAAGACCTTCCTATAAATCCTTTCCTAGGGAGATTATTTGATGTGCTAAAGGACTTCTTAAAATAATCAAAATTAAGAACAAAACATCTCCCACTGGATAGCTTAAATACCTGCACAGGGGAATGTTCATCATTGGCTATGATGCAAAGTCAGAATAACAATAATAATAACAAAAAAGAATAATAAATTGATGTTTTTATTTTTAGTATCATTATTGACACCTATGTTACAGGAGTTCAAAAGGCTGTACAAACACCAATAAATTAATTCTGCCAACCTGCTGCATATCAGGCACCCAGTTCAGTGAGGTGCTTTACTGCAGCAGTTTTAGTGAGCACTAAGTAAAATGCTTTTAGGAGGTGGAACAAGGGTGACAATGCTCTCTCCTGCCAGGGTGTCTTTGACAAGGAGTGAGAGGCTGAACCTTCATTTCCTGAAAATAAGAGGCTGAAAAGGCCCCATGACAAGCAAACCATTAAGTAGGGGGGGAAAAAGTAACAATAATACAGAGCAAAATTTTGCTTCAGGGAAAAATTTCTGCTTGGTTTTAGCACAGATGTTGATATTGCACACTCAGAAATGGCTGTGTGGAAACACATTATTAGATGGTGCACAAAAGCAGAGAGCTGGATTTGCAAGGGAGGAACCAGAGCATTTAAAAATTAAAAGACATTTTAAAAATGCCTCCTGAAAGGCATCTTCTTTCCGAAGGAGAAGTTATGAGTAGAGAGACTGAGCTTCCCCAAATCACAGAGTCTCGAAGTCAGAGCCTGTCAAGCACTTTTCCAACACTTTGCTTCAAGAAAAGGGAGCTCTGGTGAGAGCTGTCGCCTCTGCAGATCCCCTGAGGGCTCCTCTCCGTGTGGAAAAGCTGTGCCTGGCTCAGCTCTCAAATCCAGCCTGGGTGGGAGCTCCTGCATCACCTCACCTGCAAATGTGCGTTCGTGTGCTCAGGAGCACACCTGGAGCGGGGATCTGCAGCATGCCGGATCCCCCAGGCCCAGACACCCGTCCTGCCTGATGCCTGCTCCTCTGCGTGTGAATTCCACAGTTTATCCACACAGCACCCTCAGTAGCTCCCAGGGAGATCCCACAAAGCACAGGGACATGCTTTTCAAATTAACGAGTGTCATTTCAGAAGCCACATCCCTCGGGAGGACGGAATCCTGGGCCCTGTGGGCCGAGGGAGCCGCAGGCCGAAGCAGAGCCGAGTATTTTGGGCCTCATGCACGTGAAGGTGGCACAAAGCAAGGCTCACACACAAAGGTGATCGCTCTGCACTTTGCATATTCCCTCTGTGCACCGGGCTGGGATTTTTCATTTCATCCATAATTCATGCTTTGCTGCAGTGACTCCACAGAGGCAGCACAGGACCTCAGCCCCGCTGATAACAAGGCAAAGGCAGAGTTGCTTTTGTTGCCAGACTGCAAACTGTAGAGCTTGGGTCCAGCCAGCCCCTCCACATCATCCCAATTAACCTGTAGGCAGAGGTGTGATTAGACAGTGAAATAAGGGCTGTTTGCCCCTATAGATAAGTGGCTGCTAGTGGCCACTGCCAGCCCCACAGGAGCCCACAGTGACCCCCCATGTGGGCTGTTTGTACCAGCACAGGGCTGGTGCTCCCCCTTTTTTACACGTGTACATGTGATTGCTAACCCAGCTCAGTGTTTGATGCCCCTGCACTGCTACATTTTGGGGCCAGGCTGCTTGCTTTTCCACCTGGCCCCAGCAGTGTGGAAGGGTGACTGTCCTTGCAGTCCCCGGGCACAGGGAGGTCACCGTGCCACTCCAGCAGTGTCACACACTCAAAGCAGCCTCCCAGAGCTATAAACCTTCCTCCTCCAGCCCCACTGCCTTTCGTCTCCATAACACACAGACCAAAAAACCCAGTTTGTCAGAAACGAAAGTGTTTGGGGAGATTAAAATGTAAATGTTGCACTTGGCTTTTCAAAGGGGGTTTGATATTTTACTTGTGACTCTGCAAGGAAATAGATTTTTGATAACTCTGCGGAGCTGCTGCTGCCCAGACACTGCTGCAAACAGCCGAGACCTTAATAAATAAATTCTCTGTCAGGCAGCCCTGAAAACCAACTTGCTGGTGGTTTGGAGAAATATTGGGAATTTCAAAGCAGTCTTGCACAAGGAGACCTGTAATTACAGCAGCCTCTCCTACACTGCCTGGGTTTGGGAGGAGAGGGGGAATGCACAGTGTCCTTCTTGACAGTGCTGGCAACAAACACTGTATATTATTTTTTACTATGTTTATTAACTTGAAAATACGGGGAAAGGGCCATGTCAGGTGTCATGCTTTGCACTAGGTATCACCCATGGATGGGACATTAAAAAGGAATGTGAAAATAATTCAGACAGAATTCCTGCCTGGCTTGGCTCTGGCTTGCAATCTCATCTCATTGGAAAACCTGCAGAAAGGTCTGCCTGAACCCAAAACTAGGTCCCTCCCGAGGCAATTTTTCCCCTTAACTTTATGTGATGGATCCAGGTCTCTTTTCTCTGACTCTCTGAGTCTGCAGAACCTTGCACCGCCCTCAGCACCCAGCACCATGCACAGCTTTGGCTCTGTGCTAACAGACACATGACAGCATGGCCTGTGCATTATCCAGGCACCTTGCTGATCCAGACTGCTGTAAACAATGGGGAAATTCAGGAGAAAAGTAATTAAAAGGAGTTTGTTGACTTTCTCCTGACCATCAAAGCTTTTGTTCCCATACCAGTGTGGGCAGAAGTGAGCTGCTGGGATTTTTGCATCCCCATCTGGGACATACTGAAATAGTTGAACCTCAGTATGAGAAGTTCTTGGCACAAGACTCTCAGTAGAAAACTACGACCACATAAATATTCACTGTTTTATTACCAAAAAGCTTGATGAGTTTAAATTAACCTTTCTTCCCTAATACATGTAATAACCTGAATATGACCACTGTACAAGTAGACCAGCAGTGCTTGGAAGTGATCAGCAAGGCAAGAATCACTCACAGGATTAATTTGGAAAATAATTTCAAACAATTGAGATCTATATGAAAATGAACAGACCACACATTAATAGAGCCTGAGCCTGCTCTGTAAACTTAGCTACTCACTTTTTATCCCTTAAGTAAACTAGGAAGAATAATGTATTTATAGCCTCTTGACGTAAGTAGCCTCGGTAAAATATTGTATGTAATAAATATTCTGCCATCTCCGAGAGCCTACAGGACAAAGCGGTACCAAGGTACTGCAAAGGCAAACTGTATGTGGCTAACGAGTCTTGGTGAGCTGCCAGCCAGCTGAAAACACTGAAATGAGAGAAAGCAATGAAAATATAGACTTTATTAATATAGGAGTGAGTTTTATTAACACAACTGCAATGCAAGGCCAGTGGGTAAGGATTTTTCCCTTTCAGCTCTGCAGGGCATCTTTAATCATTGCTTTCAACCATCACCTTGGAGTTTGGTCAGCTTTTTGCCAATGTTTTTTTGTTTGTCAATCATTTTCTCCACTGTTTCCCCCCCCCCTTTCCTTGCTGATGCAAAGATCATAAGATCTTGGCCCTTTTTTCCCTACACCATGCTGCCAGCATTGCTTTTTATCCAATTACAAATTACACAGTGCATCTGCATTAAACCAAAATGTGTTCATCCCTAATTTTAAATAAGGATGTCATTTGTAAATGCTTTATTCATAATTAATGGAATTATTACTGGGTGCAGCCACATCCTTCATCCATGTACTGTAGGGTATGTTGTAAAGTGCATTAGTAAAAGGCTTTATAGATGAGGATATGACAACCTGACTGTGAAGCACATTACGTGATGTACTGTGGCTATTGTTGTAACAATCTTTATGCAAGATTTTAAGCTATCAGTCAGCCAGGGGCTGATTGATAGTGTAAATGTTAATAATTAATAATAGGATAATGTTGATAGCTGTGATTCTATGATGAGTATGGATTTTTTTAGTTAGTATTATGCTAATATGCATTATTCACTGAATCATAAAATCACATTAGAGATGAGAAGGTCCCTCTGGCTTTCCCCATTCATATCACTGATGAGTCAATGCTGCTCCTTCCTAACATTTCCAAAGCAGCTTTTTTCCTCTGCCTTTCTGCATGAAATCTCTAGGTTAAAAGTGTATTTTAAAACAAATTTAGAGCCTTGAATATGTGCTTACCAGAGTGATGTGTAAAGGCATGGCCTTCAGGAGAGGAGTACAACAAGCTGCCTGCTGTAGGCATGGGAGATGGAGGACATGAGGGACCTTCCCTACGTTTACAAGAAAATAGTTTAAAATGAAGAAGTTGCCACTGCAAATTCCTTTCACTTTGGCACTTGAATCCTCCAGCAAGGTAAAACCATCAGGCACAAGTACCTTGTGCAGTGGCTACAGGAAGGTCCTTGGGCTGATGAGCAGCAGGTAACACAGGTGGGATGTGAAGATGGAGACACAGGAGAGAGTGAAGCAGAGATCTGTAAAGTGGCTCAATAGTGATGTCATTTTTTTTTTTTTCAGCTGACATTATCTTTTTTAATATCCACTAGACAGGATGAAAACAGGCATTATGTCATGCAGGGGGAGGTGAATGTCGGTTTGCCGCCGGGCACAGACTCCTCAGAGGATGTGAAATGCCAATAGCAGCCTCCAAATCAGGATTTAGAAATGGATATGGTGTAATGGTCCCAGGGATGTGCTGGATTCCAAGGTTCCCAGCAGGGAAATCTGCCCTTCTCCACCCAGCAGGATTGTCTCCATCGCCGGTCTCACGGCCGCCCTCGCAGGACCAGAGATACAATTTTGCCTTCTCCAGTTTCAAAGCCTGAGATTCAGGAGAGCTCCTTCCTGGTACTCAGCTGGTTGTGGATAACCTAAGCCAAAGGCATCAGATACACTGAGCTCACTGGCATTTTCCTGCTGGCATGGTGTCCGACAAGGAAGGCTGTGCTCCATGCACCCCCTTAATGACATTTTAATTCCTTAAATTGTGCTAACACCCACCCAGCTCTCTGGCAGTGCAGGAACACAGCTTATGGACTAGTGTGAGAGCCATGTTCAGGGAGAGAGGGAGTGCTAGTTAGTGCAGGAATTCGCTTATTAAGGAAATTGCTAGTGGTAGCTTTTTCTTAGAGAGATGAGAGGGCTCAGAGCTGATCACTGATTACCTTTCCCATCCCTGCTCCCTCCCCACCTCTTGGACATTGTATTTGGCTTTTCAACATTTTTATTTCAGACAAATCCGCAAGCACATTTCCAGGTGGATGTCACCAGGATCCACTTCCTCCCAGCCCACAGACAGTCTGTCTCTTATCTCACTTACATTAGTATCAATTATTTACAGCAGGAATGCTAAATCATGAAAACCAAGTTGCAACAAAGCTCTGCCTTGGCTGAGTACCCCACACTGGTTGCAGCTTCCCGAGCCCCTGTGCTACTGGTACTTGGCCTTGCAGAGCAGCAGCCACGAATTTCTTCCCCCTGCAGAGCTGCAGAGAAGAGCAGTGTCTGGGCACCCACAGCCCATGTTCTCCACAGAGATAAAAGTCATGAGGGCCTGCATTGGGCAGCATGTCTGTAGGGAAAGCTTCTCCATGGTCGCTAGGTTTTGGAGCAGCACAGTGCTCGCCAGAAGGTTTCTTTTGCTTTTCCTTTTCCCTCCTTGCACAGAGGCTTTGGGACACTTGAAAGTATCATGTGGGGGAAGGACCATCTCCAATCCATGGGTGATGGAGCTGACTCCCCAAAGCAGGGTGCAGCCAGCCTGCCTGGGGGCTCACCACCCCTTTGTGCCACCACACAAGTGTTATCTCCAATTCCTTCCTTCTCCTTCTCCTTCTCCTTCTCCTTCTCCTTCTCCTTCTCCTTCTCCTTCTCCTTCTCCTTCTCCTTCTCCTTCTCCTTCTCCTTCTCCTTCTCCTTCTCCTTCTCCTTCTCCTTCTCCTTCTCCTTCTCCTTCTCCTTCTCCTTCTCCTTCTCCTTCTCCTTCTCCTTCTCCTTCTCCTTCTCCTTCTCCTTCTCCTTCTCCTTCTCCTTCTCCTTCTCCTTCTCCTGGGTATAATCTCCCTTCTGGGAGCCCATAATCTAGGGATAAGAAGCTCTTTCCCCATGAGGTTTGAATGAAGCTCTCACATGCAGTCACTGATGAGTTCCTTAAATGACTGAGTGCATAAAGGCTTTTTTAAAATTTTTGATTAATAGTATTTAAACCTGACTAACTAAAATCTCCATTAAATGGGGGTGTCATATGCCTTAGGACAGTATAAATACAAGTGTCTGGGCTCTGTTCATGTCTTACTCTTTAGATACAGAACAGCAGCAGTGTTTTACCTCTGTTGGTAAGTTCACCTCTAAGTGAGGTGATGCTTCCACACTTGACCTTGGTTGAGTGCCTACATTTAAGTTTCCAGTAATTCTCAGTATTTTTTCAGATATATCCGTGCTTGCTCCAGAGAAGCTGTGTTTTCCTAGGTTTGGTTCCTTACCCAGCACATTAACACTTTGCTCATTACAACTCACAAAAGTGAAAAGAAACCCCTGACGAAATAAAAAAAAAAAGAACAAATAAACCCTTTGAAACCTGGTTGTAGAAAATATTCAGAAAGTGAGGAGATCTCCTGAGCACAGACCAGAGCCAGCAGATGCTGGGCAAGCTGGTGTTGACCCAGTGTGGCACAGCAAGGTGGTTGTCCCACGAGACCCAAGCTAGTCCTGAGGTTGCCATGCTCCAAGCCTACAACACAGACCCTTCAAGGGATCCTCCAAACACCAGTGGCCAGTTCAGCTCTTGGAGGGATGATTTTGGGCACCTTTGAGCCTCCCTGACTTTGTGGAGTGGCTGTGGTCCGTGATGGGGAGCTGAAGGGCAGGGCTTGCCTTGGTTGGAGTTTTCCATAGCTCAGCAGGTGCAGCTGGACATGGAAACCTTCAGCCAGACAGGTCCAGTGCCCAGCCCCAAATGACCCTTAGCTGGTGCTTTGCTGTCACCCACGGGTGTGATTTTGGGCGTTCACAGGGATCACTCCTGGAGGAGAGGATGGAGAAAAGGAAGGGTGTTTCAATTCCAACCTGCCGTAAGTCACTTCATTAGCCCTGACCCTCTTTGACCCTTTTACTGTTATATCAGCCTAACTGTTTATTTTCCTCATAACACTAAAACCAAATCAATAACCTTTGTCTCAAAGCCCTTTATGTGTCTGGGCGCCCAGGAACAGCCCTGCTTTTAGCAAGGGGCCTGATGCAAATGAAATCTTTGGGAAATAGGGACAGTTTGGAGCAGACACCAAGTCGACCTGCCCATCTTCCTCCTTTTTTTCCTGATTAATCTTCATCTATTGCATTTAAAAGAGAAACTCCATTTATGTTTAAAATATCGGTACAATGCTATCTCTATAAATGTGCATGGCGTGTCTGTTGTATACATCTATACAATCAATAACTGTGTCTTGCTGGGGATTTAAATATTAGTCTTCAAAATCCAGGTCTAGAGCACCAGATTTATTTGTAGGAAAACATACCCTTTCCTGCTTAAGGAAGGATATTAGTTATAGATGCAAACCCATAAATCTTGTGGCTTTAGGTGAGATATTTGCTGGATTATAAATATGAATTGGAGATGAAGGTCCTGCTCTTCCTATTATTACTATTATTATTATTACTTACTGGTTATTATTTTCTGTATGATCCATATCTTCAGGTGGGTCAAACACCACTGGGGAATGGGGAGCTAAGCCTTCAAAGGGTGCACACATGTTGAATTCATTAAAAGGTTTTCTCTGCCAGCCTTGCCCTCGGCTGCATTTCGCAGCTGGGTGAGTCATTAAACACCCTGTTCAGGTGCCTTCCCCTCCTCTCCAGCCTGCTTTTGGTACCTCATTTCGTTGTGCTGCTTTTGCCTGATCATATCAAGCCCCCTAATGTTTATTAATGTCACCCCGTGCATCCTATTGAAAATGTGCTATTGTTTCCCAGGTTCTGCTTCAGCACCAGTCTCGGAAAGCAGCCAAACCAGGAGCCACTGGGGACCCCAATATCACCCAGAGCTTTGTCATAGGTGACAATTTTCTTCTCTGCCATTTGTTATGGCACATCTGGGGACATCAGTAATAAGCCACAAGGGCTGGATTGCCCAAGGAGCTGAGCACCCAGAATACCAAGTGGAGGATTTGCTCCAGGCAGGGTGTGAGAGCTTTGATGTGACAACTGTGGACAGTCCTGAGGCTGCTCAGCACCTTCAGGGCAGGGCTGGAGTGGCCTCACCACAGAACTGCCCCTGGTTAATTCAATATCAGCCGAGTCAGGGGTACATTGCAGTGGGTCCCCCAGACTTTACCAAGTGCTCTGAATGCCATTTAATGAGAGTTAAACTGAAGACATCATTGATGATCCCAGTGCTTGCTGATTTGCCTCTGCTTCCCTGCTGACCTCTGCTGCTCCAGCCGTGCTGGTCACCCTGTGGCACATCAAGGACCAAACCCAGCCAGGTGACAAATGCAAAGGGCTGGATGCTCACCAGCGTTAGCGGAAGCAAAGGGCATGGAGTGGGACTGGTGTGCACTGGCAGGAATTCCTAAAGGCAGCTCTGGCAGGTGCAGCCCCACAGCAGGCTGCTGACCAGAGGAGAACATGTACTGGGATCTCAAAATAAATTCATGTAACGCACTACCCTGAAATTAATAGGCTCCTGTATGCCAGGGCTGTAAAGACAGGCCTCTGTATAAGGTCTGGCTTTTTTGAATTAGACTCCTGTGCTTAAATAAATTAAGCGAGTTGTCAGTATATTAAATGATTTAATGCCTTCTTCGGTTTTGCAGAGGAATCCTAATGAAAATACTCTTCAATATAAAATGCTGAATAAATTAAAGGGTGAAGTATTTAAATAAATGGTGTGTTGTTACTGTGAACCACATTAAATTAGTGTTTGCCTCTATGGTAATGATGCTGCCCTGGCTTTAAAAGAGTTTCTGCTGGTTCAGGCTTTTTTTCTGACAGAATATAAGTGTTATGCTTAAGACGTTCAGTTCAAAAGGATCTGCACTGTTCTTGGGCCAAAACCTGATATCAGTGAAAATCTTATTGGCTGATTAACAGGAACTGCATTAAGTGGCACTAGGAGCAATGGGCTCTGGCAGACTGAATTGAAACTACTGAAGAAGTTTCTGGGTGATGGCCTCTGCCCTGAGCAGCAGGCACAAAGGTGTGTGTGGGAAGAGGGGTTAGTGACTGTGGTAGGCAACGTCCTGCAGTGCTGCCTCCTCCCCACTCACTGATAATCTGGATTATCAGCTGTGGTGACAGCAGCAGAGAGGTGGCAGGTGGTGGCGACAGCAGCCGTGGCTTGGATCACGCCAGAGGTAAATCCAGCACAGCTCAGGACCCACAGATATGGTCCTAGATGCTCCTTGATGTGGGCAGAAGGGAAGAGACAAGGTCCCAGCATCCCAATTTACACCTGGATTGATTCTGCAATTGAAGAACCACACTGAAATAATGAATAAACTGTGGAGGGCCTTAAAAATCTTTCTTTGCTGATCTCATTACAAGATAAGATAACAAATGACCTCTCTTTTCTATCCTTTCTATAAGGTACAGACCTGCTTTTAAAGGTAAAGACCTCACCAGAAGATAAAGTCCTGTATATAGAAATCAATTATGAAACAACTTAAGTTGTCCAGCTTTTGGATATCAGTTCTTATCTAATCACTTCTACCAATCACAGTATTTCTTTAGAAGGAACACTTTTTTTGTGACACTGTTTTCTGATCTTAAAACACAGAAATAATGGCCTAATACTCAAAGAAAAAAAAAATATATATATACATTTATACCTGCTTGGTCCCCAAGTACATCTGGATGCACAGTAAGACATCAGCTGGGTCTTGCAGATCAGTCCCAGCAGAAGTCCATGCAGTCCTGGAGTTTCCTGATTGAGGGGTCTGTAGCTGGGACTTCTGCTGAATAATTTCCATGGAAGGAGAAATTTCAGCAGAGAGCAGAGACGTGATGGAGCTCCTGCAGAAAGTCCCCAAGACTGCAGCACTCTCTCATTCTGTTTTTTCCTGGGTGTAGATGAGTCTGTTATGAAACTACACCTTTTCCACTCACAATTTTAGCAACTCTCAAGGAACGCAGATGCGTCATTTCTCTGAAAAGTCCATCAAGCTATGGCAGCAGATGGGGATCAGCAGGGTTTTACTGAACCACTGGAATGCACGTTCTTCATGTACTTGGAGCTTTGAGCTGGTCTCTGGCACTACATTTTGGGGTTTTTTTATAGCAAGGGGATGTAGGCTGGGCTCGTTTTATGGGGCTTTAGAGGACTTTTCCAGCTTCCTCACTGGCAAAGATGAAGTACCAATAGCTCTGAGGTGTCTGCCTGAGTGCCCACCAAGGCCAGACCAATAACTCTGGGAAAAGGGAATCATTCCACTCAGTGCATGAGGATGATGGCTTAAATACTTATTATTAGGCAGATTAAAACCCCAAAAAAGGCCCATCCCATTCATGCAGTGTGGTGCCTGTATGTTGATTCACAGTGATCTTTGGTGGATCCAGGATATGGCTTAAAAAAAAAAAAAAATTGGAAAAAACCAGCATGAGTTTGAAATGGCCAGTGATGATGAAACCACCTGTTGGGAAGTTGTTCTGGTGTTATTTCTCCCAAACATAAAGCACACCCTTCCCAGATGGAATTTAACAGCGTCAGCTTCCAGTCACCAGCTCTTTTTATCTCTCTGTCTATTAGATTGAAGGGCTCTCCCTTTCTGCATCCCTGTACCCTGTCTGAATACATCTGGATTGTCATTAAGCCATCTCTTAACCTTCCCTTTGTTAAGCTAAGCACATTGGGGTCCTTGAGTCTGTCACTCTAAGGCATGTTTTGTGACGCTTCAGTCATTCCCGTGTGCCCTCTCCCGTTCATCACCATCCTTCTGGAGTCGCAGGCACCAGAAATAGCTGCAGTGTCCCATTAGTTGTTACACCAGAGATATTTCACTCCACTGTTTTATCAGGTTTCCAGCGCTGCGTAAGAGGATCTCTCCTCCCTGCAGTGAAATCCTGGTTCCTGGAAGTGTGGCTTTGTGTTAAACCAACTGGAGTTCCCTTCCTCTGGTTCAGGAACAGCGCAGGTCTGAGGCAGAGATCCATCCACATTCCAGCCGCGGTCCGACTCCAAATCTCATCAGCAAACTTTGACTGTAATGAGTTTTGATTTTCTACCGTTTGCTAAAAGGGATGAACAGAAAGGTGGCCTCTTGGGATGCTCCTCAGATATGTCTAAACCTATCACCAGGGTTCTCATCCTTTTAGCACAGGCTGTGTTGATTTTACATTGTTTTAGCTTCCTAATAAATGAGACAACATTAAGTTAAATGCCTCGCTGAAGTCAAACGTAACAGTGTTGATGAAATGTACTAAATCAATCAAATCTATAATCACATTCTTGAAAAATTATATCAATTTCATTTAATAAGATCTATTTTCCATTAACTCATGTTGATTGTAATTAGTTATTCTCCTTAAATTGTTATTAATCAAGTCCCTTATCAGCTCTTCCATTATTTTTTTTTCCACAAAATCAACATCAAACAATCAGATTTATAATTACGCAAGTCATCCTCCTCATCGACATTTATTCCTTGGCTCAAAGTCAACACTGCTTCGGTCTTCTGGAAAACTCTGTGCCAGCCCGGGGCGCTCCTGGGACAGATTTTAAAACTCTCAGGCACTGAATATTGGGAGCTACTGATCAAAAAAAAATCCTTGAGCTGTAGTAACAGCTGTTTAACATCCTGAGTTGGAGCAGAAGATATTCCACATCATCATATTACATGGCTATTTCACTCAGCTTTTTTTTCCCCCAGAATAGAGAAATTAAATATTTAGTGTCTGCCTTTTATGTATTCTTTTTTTAATGTCTGCTATTCTGTCTAGACAACTACTTTGAGTCTCTTATATCTAAAGAGCACATCCCTGTTGCCCTCAGCTCTGCTGGCCACAGGCTTCACCTGACAGCCTTCTGCTTGGGGCTGGTTTATGTTCATTATTATTTACTTTCCCTTCCTTCTTTCTGGGAATTTACCTACTTTCGCTGTCCTTTGAGCTTCATTTTTCAGCCAGAATAACCTTCTCTTTCCCAGCTCTGAGATTTTACTAGATTTCCTAGAAGCCAGAGCTTCTTTAAACAAGGAGTTGCCAAATATCACTCACATTTTCTATTAAAAATCCTCCAGGTGACCTGGCTCACAGCACTGAAAAGCACAGGGACCCACTGTCAGCTCAGGATTTCTGCCTGTGCCCAGCACGTACGATCGAAACGGGGTCACCTCTGTGCTGGCTGTAGCCAGTTTTGGGGTCTGTAAGCAGTCCTGCAGCTGTCAGGATGATCCTGTCGAGGATTCTCCTGGTTTTGGTTAGGGAACACTCTTCTAAGACATTTAGAAAATCCCCAAACCAGCACTGTGACCTCTCCAGCTCAAATAATTTGAATTGAAGTTCCCCAGGACAGCGCAGAGAAATTTTCTTAAATATTACAGGTATGTGACTAAGAAGTGAGTAATCCTTGTTTTCTAGTGAGAGTTGATGGTCTGGAGAAATGCCTTCTTTTGGTTTTTATTTGTATTTGAGGTCACTTTCTCTTAGTTTCTAGTGGTGCTTGGAATGCAGCAATGTCACTTCTGATATTGATTATCCCTCCTGTGCCTTCTTTGCCCACTCAATTCTTTCTAAATAGGTTAAAAGTATTGATTCTAATATTCCAGGCACATGGATTTTCTCCCCAAGTTTAAGTCATACTCTCCAGAAAGAATCTGTACTGATAAATTAGTCGTTCCCAGCTTTTTGTATTGCTGAGACCCTGCTGTACAGCCAATTAATGTTCTCCTCATTTCTGAAGGTGTGTTCATTAGCTCTTTTCTCCACAGTTTCATTTCTTACTTGGGCAAGGGGTAGGAATGGATGCTGAAACATTTCTTCAAGTGCTTCTTCACCCTCCCCAGTGCCTGTTCGTGCTCATCCACTACAAATTCCCTCCTTCCAGGAAGATCACCAGCCCAAACAGCTGCCACAGTAGAAGGCAAAACCTCAGCCCAGCCTCTGCCAGTCGCAGCACAGATTCCAGGGTCACCATGGCAGTGGATGCAGGATGATTCAAGGAACATTCTGTCACATTCTGCTGCTGACAGGCTCCAACCTCACAATTTCTTCTGGCAGCCACTTCCCATGTTCAGCTCAAGCTTCTGCGACCTTTCCCCAGGCCCACAGAAGTGCTTTTACTTGGCTTCCATGGAAACATCACACTTGGGGTAGAATCTCATTTGCCTTTTGGTCCCCAGAGGATTTCCAGAGGTTTTGTGAATGCCAAGCCAAGAGAGAGGAAGAATCTTGCTCAGGGCACTGCACATGTGGCTGGAGATCTGCAGATTTCCTCTCACCTCCTCGTCTTCTGCCTTTGGCTTGTGCTCCAGGGTTGTGTTGGCTTGAATCCAGCTCAGGACAAGCTGTGCTGGCCCCATAACACAGAATCCCAGAATCATAGAGCCATAGACTCATAGGATCAGAATTCTTCATGTTGGAAAAAACCAAACCACAGCAGTTGTCTAGATCTGACCATAGCCAGGCTCCGTGCCTGAGGATGTGCCTATTCCTACTCTTGAAAATATCCCCGTCCATCTTCTTTAATCCATCAGAGTATTTAGGGCCAAATCTGTGAGCAGAGAGGTGGTGAAGCACAGGAGAAGAGAGCATAAAGTCTGTAAAATAAAAAAAGCTACAAAAAGCCTCCTGCTTGCTCTGCCTTCACATCCTTCCTTTTGGGAAATGTCTTTTTATCTTCTCCTGGATACTCACCTCCATTTTCTGGGATGCCTCTGCTGTGGGTTTATGGTTACATTTCCATCCCTTTCACTGCCTTTTAAACAATTTTGTTGTTACCTTTTCAAATTCAGAACATGAAGAGCAAGGTCCCTGGCTGAGTGGTGTGGGAATGGGAAAGGGATAAATGTTCTGTCGCAGAGGTCGGTGCCTGCTCCAGGACAAGCATTGTCCCAAACCCCTCATGGTGGTTTCCCCCTGTTTGAGCCTAGGACAGATGGACAGTGTGGATCCAGGAGCTTCACTGGGACAAACTGGGACTCCCTGCCTCTTGCAAAAAAAACGCTGGGGGCTCTTCTGGGTAAAAGCCTGAGCTGCTCGTTTCCTTAATGCAATTGGCACTCTGGTCCATTATGAATTCCATTTATAAATTGTAGCTTCCACTTCTTTTTCTTTCCTTTTTTTTTTTTTTTTTATTAAAACTCTAAATTTCATTAGTTTGCACTTACAAAAATAAGCCTGGCATCAACTAGTGAGCTCTCCTGAGATTGTGTCATCAATTTACCCTGCCACTGAAGCAGCCCCGTGTCACGCCTGGCACAGTGACAGCACCCAGCTCTAATCCTGCGGCTGCCTGCAGTCACCTGCCCTGCCTGGGAGCAGAGAGGCACTCACATGGACTTTTCTGATTAGGAACTTTGGTTTCAAGGTTTCAAAGGGGAAAAAAAAAAGAAAAATAAAGAAAAAAGGAAGTTGATTGTAAATTTAATTCCTGCATCGTAGTCATTTCTGCACCACGGGTCATTAAGCACACATTAGTACTGTCACCCATTTTTCATAGGAGCTGCACCAGAGAGGAAGAGCGTGGCTGCTGCATCCTGGAACATCCTGCCTGCAGCCCATGGGCTCCTCAGGGTGGTGGGGGCACCCATAGCCTGGACTTTTACCTGGCAAATCCCAGAGGAGAGCCAGAATGGTGGCAATCCTGAGTGCAAGTGCGACTGATAAATTTTTTGGGAGTGGTGAATTCTCCATTACATCTTACATGAAAACACCTCCTTGTCTTATAAACTATCAGCTCCAGTTCTTCTCCTTTCCCAATCTCCTGTTCATTTTTAACCCTTCCAGCTAGCAAAGGTGAAACAGTTCCTTGCTTCAGGCATGTGGTCAAAGATTTTCCCAGCCCTAACAGAACCAGCACTGTTTGTTGGCTGCCTAGAGTGAGGTTTTCTTTTAATAAAAAAGTTCCATGTGCCCAGCAACCTGAAAGAGAAATCTGTGAGCATGTGAAAGACCTGAATCCAGACATGCTCAGCACTGGCCATAGCTGCCTGAACGCTGCCCATGTCAGTCTGTCCAGGCTCGACAAACAGCCTGAGGAAACTGGCTCCTTTAATAGGCTTCAGGGGTTTATTTATAGCCCCTTGGAATAAGTGCAGCTGATACTTAAGATCAGCAGAATTAATGACAGCGAGCTGGCAAAAGGCCAGGTCTGCAAATAGTGCCACTAAAAGTCTTCTCCACCATAAAATTTGTTTAATGTAAGAAATCATATCGTGCAGGGTTTTGTCTGCCATTTTTATAATTAGCAGGCAAAATCTCCAGTTCGCCTCTAAGAGCAGCCAGTGCTTTATGGGCTGTCTTTTGGTGGTGGTTTGGGATTTTACGTCCATGTTTGGAGGGACTCCTTGTGCTCTGTGTCCCATGAGAAGGGGCCCTTGCCCACTGTGGATCTCCTCTCACTTCCCAGAGATGTGGGGAACAGAGAAAAGAATCAGGACTTGTGCCAGGTCCATGTGGCAGCTGATCACAGAGGAGGATCACACCCTGCATGAGCCAAACCTCAGAATCAAATCCTTGCCCAAGGAGCTGCCAGTCAGGGCAGTGACATTCCTCTGAGATTTCGGCAAAAATTCATCAAATTATCCCAAAAAGCAGCAAAATGCATTGAAAGCATCCACTTTGGTCTCACTTTGTCCGTGTTTGAATACTTTGTGATAACTTTTCTCTCAAGAGCCATAGCAAACTTTTGCAAGTATTCCTACTTTTTACAACCCTCTTGATCATACACAAAATCCCCAGCAAATTACCTCGAAATGAGTTATTCTATTCCCCCCCTTTTTTTTCCCTTCCTCTAATGGAACAGAAATGAGCTTGGGTGGTTTTGCTCACTAACCACAACAAATGACTCTAATAACACATGCAGCAGCATTCCTGCTGTATGGGCTGGCATTGTCCCTGCCAGCACATTCCTGGGAACAGCCTTTGCAGGTGAGCATCTGCCCTGGGGTGCAGGGGGACCCCAGCTGTGCTTGGGGAAGAAGGGAGATCTGTTCAGCCCAACCCACAGCCCACTCTGCTTCACAAAAGGCTGATTTGGGGCTCTCATAGAAGTTTTCTTTGTCTGGGAGAGCAGTGTCTTAAAAAAAAACCTGCTTTTAGGATAATAAAAGGGAAGGAAAATGCTAGCCAAAAGTAAAAGGTTGGAAATGCCATGAAGTTCTGAACTGAGCTGTATTTCAGGAGCTGTACACCTGTGATCTAGGTACAGCACCATGGCCAACAGATCACCTGCTTTCTCTTCACTGTGGTCACTCATCCAGCACCCAACCACCAGCAGAAGGGACGAGAAAGAGGCTTTTGTCCATCTTATTTTCTGAAGGGTCTCCTCCAGATGTGTCCTTTACCCTCACACCTCTGGATCAGCCATCACCTCTCATTGGTGCAGGTACCTCTCACCCTGAGATGCCCATGGGGCTGTGAGACAACCTGGAGAAGATGGGGTGATTCTGGACATCCTTATGGGAACGCCTTTTCATGCTGTTTGCACTGTAATATCACCTGCACATCCTGCCATGCACAGATTTCAGTCCAGCTCCCTCCCAGGACAAAGGTTAACCATGGGTGAGCCCCAGCCTGCTCCATGATTTAGGTTACCTGTTCCTGTAGTGGATTGAGCATTTCCCTGCCTGATATTTATAGGCACACTCAGGATCCCAGATAAAATGCTGTATCTTTAGTTAAAGATGCAAGAGATGATTAGTGTCCTTTCCATGAGATATGTTTTAAAGTCAAAGTACTTCAGGGGTGCCTTAATGCCCTGCTGACCTGGGACCTACATTTGGAGGAAGCTTTAAAACTAAAATAGCCAGAGAAAGGAAAATAATTGGGTGGATTGTGCTGAAAAAGGTGTTAGGTATAGCTGTTCACTCTGTCTTTTTTTAATTTTTAGGCTTTTCCTATCATATTTTTCCTGCAGGAGGATGAAAAATTGAAAGAGTCGGGCACACAGTGCCTCCTGTTCAGATACAGGCTAGAAGTGCACACGTGGGCATTTATTTAGTGGAAGGAGAATAACTCCATCACACAGAGATGTGGAAGTGTCTCCTGCAATTCCCTCTGCACAGTCAGGGCTTGGGAAGTCTCAGGGGGAGCTGCCAGCACTGGGGGGGTTCAAGCACAGGGAAAATGAAGCCCTTACAAGACCCTTCATGTCCTATTTCCAGGTCACAACCAGATGTCAAAGAGGCACCTTGTTGGCTGGACACATTTTTAGAGCTGAATTTCAGACTTTCTTAGTTTTAGGGGTCCCAGGAGGCTCCATGGTGCTGCATGGGGTGGGGTGGGGGGGTGTGGGGTTGACCATGGGAGAGGTTTGCTGGTGTTATGCAGGGCTGCTGTGGGCTGCAGCAGGATCCATGGATTCTGAGCTTTCTGGGATGCTCAGCCCCCCCCTGCTCCCCATCGTCCAGGGCACAGCTGGGGAATCCCCTTTGGGAGAGGTGAATGCAGCTGCTCTGGGGATGCATCGTGGAGCGACGCTGTGGCACATCTGAGGAATGAGCCCTGCCCTGGCACTGTGCCCTCAGTGGGGACAGGCAGCTTCGCTTTTCGTGGGACACCCTCCTGCCAGAGCCACGTGAGGGGGGTCTGCAGTGGTGTGGTCAGGCAGGCAGGCTCCCAGCTGTGTTTTGAGCCCCCAAAAAGGTCTTTCAAAATTTTAAAATCCTCCAAGAGACCTGACCCTGAACAACCACTGCACAGCAGCTCCAGCAACCCCAATTTCAGCACATTGAGTCTTTCTCCTGCTCTCACATAATGCTACAAATCCAGAGGCTTTTCACAAAAGATGTATCAATTGAAGTGAGTTCCCTGTAGAGTTCTCATCCATAATCCAAATCCAGGGATCAGGAATTGTTCTTCCCACCCAAGGTACCCTGGGGTGATGCAAACCCACCCGCAATCACTCTGGATGGGAGCGGGAGCTCCCAGAAGGATTTCAGGACTTTTCTGTGTGCAGTGACTGACCCTGAAGCCAAGGAGGGTGATGTGCCCTGCCCCTCGGTGCTGTCCTGCAGGTGCTGAGCACCCAGCAGGGATCTCTTGGTTGGTACTTGCAGACTCAGGGGGTGGTTTCAGCGACTGGGGGTTGTGCTGAGGTGTAAAAATTGAAACAATTTCATGCAGGGCAGAGGGAGCAATCCAATGGAGCTGCTCCTGGATCACAGGACCTGTGCCCAGGGGCTGATCCCTTCACAAACTCCAGTGCACCCCTTGTCCTGTGCCAGCCACCAGTGCAGCCCAAGCAACAGTGCTAAACATTCACATAGGAATTACACATTTGCAAATCAAAAGTAATTTTGCTACACAATCTACAATTCCAAGCAGTGAAAGCCCTGATCAGAGCACACTGTGCTTTGCTAGCAACCACGAGCAGAAGAGGGCATTTCACCCCATAAAGCTGCATGTTTCGAAATAACCTGGATTTTTATGTTCCAAATTACTAATTGCAAATTATTCACCTAGTTCTCATAGGATGTCCTGTTTTTTGCTGAACTAAACCCAACTGTATAATAATAACTGTTAGCCTACTGGGCTTATATCCAGAGCTCAAAGCTGTTCTACTTCCTCGTCTCTCTTTTCCCTCTCATTTATTTTCCATATGATAAATAACAACAACAACAAAATCAGAATAAGACAGAAGTTTTATTTTTTAGTGCATGGTTTGTTGGGGCATGGGGAGAAGTCTGGAGAACCTGAACTATTATCAAGAATGTCACTACAATTACAATATCATTGTTTGAAAAAAAAAATTCTGGCAGCTAATTCTGATTGCAGTGCACATTTCTGTGCCTGTGACAAATGATTTCTAAAGTTAGACTCAAGGACACCAAGCTTCCAAGAGGTCACTCATCTCTGGTGTTTATTTGCCATGCCCAAAGAATTTTTAAAATAGTTAAATTAAGAAGAGAGAGGGGGGGAAAAAAAGAGGAGGGAAAGCCATGATGATCTGAAAAAGATTGAAGTGTTTTGTTTTAAAAGGAGTGATGCTCAGAGCCATAAAGTATGAAATACAGGAGGGAAAGCAGATTTGGGGCTAACCTGTGATATCACATTAGACTTTAAAGATGTTCCAACAGACTAAGCATTTGAGAAAGAATCGGAGCTGTTGGTGATAAGTTGCTCCTCTTATCGGCAAACTGTCATCTGTCTTGAGTGAGAACATTTTGTCCACCCTACCAAAACAAGTCAGAAAAATTGGATAAAAACAAAAATATAAATCAGAAGGGTAGCTGGGAGCAGAACTGAAACGATGGCAATTTCCTGGCAAGGATCGCTGTACAGCTAAATGTCAGATGTGGCAGAAAGAATTATATTTTCGACTTGAGGTCAGGAATTATGTGTGAGCATGTGGTGGCCAGAGCCCGGCCAGCACAGCCACTGCGGGCCCCGTGTGGCCTCTGGTGACAGCCGTGGTGTCCCCGCGGGCAGCGGTGCCCGGCGTGTCCCGGCTGCATCGCCCCGGAGCGCCACAGCTCTGTCCCTTCACTGTCCCTCGGGATGCTCTGCTGCTTCCCAGCCCAGCTCTACTGCATGGTTTAGGCAAGGGCTGCACTGCTGCATCAGCCCCTTCCCGAGCAGCAGCAGCCCTTGGTGCCTGCAGGTGCTGAGGGTCCCTGGGCAATCTTTGCAGCTGGAGCTAAACGTTGCCAGAGCCATCCTGCCCTGTGCCTGGCTCCCCACAGACACTTCTCCATGGCAGAAGTGCTTGCAGATAACAAGAAATTAAGTGCTTCTTAGGCTCTTTTTAGATTATTTCTTTTTAATTTAATATTCAATTTAAATCTTAATTTACTTTTTAAACCGTAATTCCATTGAATTCGCAAAATACACCTGGAGCTATCGTGTCGGATGGGGAATGGAGGTGCATGATGTCCCAAGGAATGCTCATGTGTGCAGGGTCCTGGGGCCCTGCTGCACCCCAAGTGCTGGGCTCCCCCTCTCCTCTGGGTCTCCTGCAGGCAAATCCTGCTCAGGTCAGGGGGAAACATCAGGGTACAACCCATTCCTTGGCATGGATCATGGCCCTGTCTGCCCTCCCCTGCTCACAGACATTTAGCTGCACCCAAAACTCTCAGTGCTTCGTGTCCTCAGGCCGAGGGGACAGTGTGCAGGAGGTCACAAGTGCATGTGTGCCTCTGGAGCACAGGAAAATATCGGGGACATGGGCACGATGTCACGGCAGCACCTTGGCATTTGAGCTGGGGGTGTCGGTGACACCCCGGGATGAGCCGTGCTCCTGTCCCGGGCAGAGGCTCGGCAGCCCAGGGGGGCAGACATTGCTCCATGCTCAGGGCAAGCACCAAATTTAGGCAGAGCAGGGTGGAGGGGGGCCAAGGTGCTGCCTGCCAGCCGCGCCCGCACTGCACCTGATGGTCCCAAGTGTTTTTCTCCTTCACTTCAACACATTTAACACAGTGTTCCCATTGCAGCAGCCAAACTGATATCACTGGAAGCAAAACCTGAATCAGATCCTGAAAAAATCAGCTATTTAAATGCACCATAGCTGCTGTGCTCTCGGCAGCAGTGAGACCATAGACACACAGTTTGGAAGCGGAGGTACAGTGAGGGAAGGTTTGTGGTTTTACAAAATCACCGAGTGGGAAAAGAGCTGCTGGGTGGAAATGAGGCGTGTGGTCCCTCAGATCACAACTGCTGAAGACGTGACAATGTCAAAGGCTTGTGCAGCCTGGAACAGGAGCAGGGCAAGGACGAGGCTGTTCTCTGCCCTCAGGAAAGGAGTAGATGAAGGGGAGTGACTGGAAAACCCCCCAAAACCCTTTGGGGCAGGGTGAGTCCTACAGCCCCAAGCACTGCTCCCTGCCCGGACTGTCCCAAGGTCACTGCCCTCCTGTTCCAGCAGATCCCTTCCCCAGCCCCTGGTGCTGCAGGAGTGGCGTATCCAACACCACAGAGTTGTTGGGCCTGTGCTGTGGTGGGCTTCTCTGCTGTAATTTGGGTTTTAATTTTTTTTTTTTTTTTAATAAACTTTGCAACAGTTTGGTTTCAGGGCACTGCAAGTCCTTCTGTAAATCTGGATGAATGAGCTGAGCCTTTGTTTCAACCCAGCTGGGAGCAGAACATGCTGGGAAGGCTGGACTGCAGAGCCCTGGTGCCAACAGCCAGTGCCCATCTCTGAAAGACTGAGCAGTTTGTGACGGGGTCTGGGATGAGGGAGAAGTCATTCCTTGTTGGAAATAGCCCAACTGCAGGACATCAGAGCCGCCCTTTAGGCAGAAGCTGATGAGGGGCTGGTGCAAACTCATCTCCTGAGAGCACCATTAGTGCACGTTTTGTTGCAAGAGGAGGGTGACCCAGGCAAGGGTTAATCGAGGCTGTGCTGTGCACCTGGCACACGTTCACTGCCTCTGCAGCACAGTGGGTGCATATTTATCTATATATATCTTATAGAGAGATATTTATTTATCTATGGCATGCGGGCTGGGGAGCAGACAGGCTCTCCTCTCACCATGGTGGGGTGTGGAATGCCACACGAATTCTCTCTATCATTGCTCTGGAAATCCTGGCAAGCCCAGGGGAGCCTGCAGTCGATCAGCTCTGTATCAGTGCCTACCACTGAGGGAGAGCTCTGCAGTGTTTTGGGACACCCTGGAGCAGCCATCACCCACACAAACACATCTTCCCTGGCACCCCAGGGACAGCCGAGCACTCAGCACCTCCTGGGCTTCACCTGCTGGGTCCTGGGTTTGCTGATGAGACCTTTCAGTTCCATTTAGAAAAGCTTTATTGGCTTTTGCTTTTTAAATTGTAATGCCCCAACATCTTGGTTTGTAAGAAAGAACTGGAGGATCATCCAGGTGACAGCCATCAGAGACACAGGGCTGAACTTCTGCTTTGGCTGCTTTTGGCTGTGTTGTTTGTTTGCTTGCATGGATTATTGTCTCTCCTGCCTGTATTGCACCACTGACAATAAATTCAAAGCAAACAGGGCCCAAATTTCTGAAGAGGTTTCCCTAAGGGAATGTCAATTACCTTTCCCTTCCAGCATCACAAATGTCCTCTGGCACTTAAAAATCACAGCTTTATTGTGAGAAATGCAGCCACTTGCTCTAATTATTCCTGCTGCACTCTAAATCAAGCAAAAAACTAATAAAAGTATTTAGTAGGTAAACTTGAAAAGGGAAGGGGTTGGTAACTCTGGGCATGGAGAAGTACAACCCCGAACAAAAACAGTTTAGGCAATGGTTTGTGTATGAAAATGTGGAAGGATTGGAAGAGCATTGCAGACTAACTCTGGTGGTCTCATTTTGGGTGGAATTTCCACTGGAGGCAGCTTGTATTGCTTTTGCTGCTGGGAATCTGGTTAGACAAAATACTGGTGGAACTGGGTGGTATTTCTGCCCCTGCCCAGCACATTTGAGGCCACTGAGACCCCCGTGCTTCCCTGTGCTGGCAGATGTGACACCGCTGGCTTTGGAAGGAGAAACCCAAGAGCCTCTGGGTCCTGAAGAGGATGGAGGAGAGCCTTGACATCACCACAGGGACCAAGGGGTCCTCCTGGTGCTGGAAACTCAGGGAATTCCTCGAGGAGGAACGGTCCTACTCTGCCCTTGGGGGTATGTTCCCTTCTCAGCACTTGTCCTCCGGGTGCTTTGTCTCACTCCATCCTCACTCCTTCCTTTCCCCAGATTTTTCTTCATGGGCTGCCTGGCTCCTTCCAATTTAGATGCCAGTCTGTCCTTGCTCATTGTTATTCTTCACCCATCCCCTCAGCTCAGCCTAGATTCAAACTGCTTTGTCAAGGTGCCAGGATCCCCTGGTGGAGGTGAAGGTTGGCACATCAGTGCCATGAATGCATCCCAGAGGATGAGCATCTCTGCACATCTTGTGCCTGGAGAGAGGGACCCAGGGCTCAGAGGTGCCGAGGACCCTCCCTGCAGAAGCACTTCCAGATTTGCAGCCCTGCCTCAGCTGCCAGCTTTACTCCAGCCCTTGGCTTTCCCCTGGGCTCACCAGCCCAGCTATGAGTGCTGTAGTGTTTGGGAACCAGCAGCCTTAATTATCTTTTAAACCTCATTATGCTCTTTCCTGTGATCTCCTCTTTGTTCTTCCTTCCAACCCTCTGTGTCTGTGGGCGGTGGAGAGCTCTGCCTCTCTCTACAGCTCCTTATAGCACCACCACGTTCCCAGACAATGTGCACATGGAATTTTCATCTAGATCACCCCAAAAGCAGTGACAAAACCCAAGGTTCATCATCATGAATCACAACCAGACCACAGGCAGTGGCAGCAACTCAAGAAGATGCAAATACCTTTGTAGAAATGCCAGGAACATGCCCCGTTGCTGGCAAGGGCTTCCCAGGGACTTCCAGCCTCATCCCATGGGAGAAAAAAGTGCTACCAACCCGGGACACAGAGTCTGTCTTTGTGTTACATATTATTTGTAAGCAAAATAACCCCGTTTGTCCTAGACCAGCTTGTTCTGGAGGCTCTGAAATTAGGTGTCATTACCAGGTGTTATTACTCTGTGGGCATAAAGTTGTACCTAGTGAGCAACCCAGCGAGCTGCAGACAGATGAGGAGGATAATTTGATTCCATCTTTGGAAATGTCAGACTTTATGGGTGAATAAAATGCATTCCATTTTCTTCTGTTTATCAATATTGGGTGAAAACAGACTAGAAATTGCTTATAAATGGGGAGTGTTGAGAATAAGGCAATATATTTGTTACCCCTTGCAGATGCACAGCGCTGCCACAGCTACTTCTGTACTGTGTGAAAAAAACCACATAAAGCAACAAAACAAGGCACAGATGGGAGGAAGAGTAACCCTTGCTGCCTTTCCATTTACAGCTCTCATGGCACAAGCAGGTCCAGGCCCTGCAGCTGATAATCGTGGTCACACAAAATAACATGTTCACAAAGCCACTGCAAATGCTTGGGTTCGAAGGGGAATTAGAAGAACTCTGTAAGGATATGCTCACCTGAGCTCTGAGCCAAAGGCAGAGCAGAGCCCTGGGGCTGGGTAATGGAGCTCTGTGCCCTGAAGAGCAATGAGCCCATGGCCAGAGCAAGAGGGGGCAGATGGGGATGGTCCAGGGAAACACCAGGACCAGGTTCGTTGTGTGCTTGAATTGCCCAAACCAGGTCAAAATCTGGGCACACAGAAAAGATGCAGCCCCTGAGAGCACCGTAATGGTAAAGGGAGGGGTTTCAGGAGGGAGAACAGAGCAGCATTGAATGAATTTTCAGACAAATTATACCTAAAGAGGAATGAAACATTATAGTTTCAATTACCGCTGTGCCCAGCCACGCAGGTAGTAATTCAAACAAGAAACAATTGCTGGATTGTCACCCTCAAATCAGACACATACCATTTAATTCCATTTACTGAGGGTTCAGTGACTGTATTTTGAATCAAATACAGCCATTAATGTGCAAAGATCTGAAAAATGCATGTGTCCCTTTTACAAATGTGACAGCGAGACTGTAATTCCTGTAAAATCTGTTTTCTTCAGGTTGGGCTGCTCCTATTGCCGTTAGTTATGCAGCTATTACTTATTAAAAGTTTCACTGTGCCAAGCTAGATCTTTTTGAAATGGTTTGCACCTTTTTGCTCAGGGCACACAAAAAGCATGGTCAAATCTAGCTTTGTATATTTGGTCAAATCCAGCCTCGTATTCCATCACCCAAACTTAGCAAATTGATTAGATTGCAGAACAAGGCACTTTCATTAAAACAATTAAACCCTTACTATTATTGCCATCCCAGCACAAATATAAATCATCAGTCACGGGAACTAAAGGCTGTCAGATGGAATTGCTCTAACACCTGCCTCATGCAGTGGGCACAGGAAGGGTGACGTGCACCCAGCTTCTCCGGGGCAGCACTGCTGCCTAAATAAAAAATCCCTGCCATATCCAGAAAGTGAATATTATTGTGCTGCCCTGGTTAGCTCTGGCAGAGAAGCAGCACATGCCTGTGGGCAGGCTGAGCAGCAGGAGCAGTGCCTGGGGTGGGAAGGGATGAGAAGAGCTGGCACCTTTCCCCAGGTGATGTCTTGTCCCCAGCAGGGCTGTCACCAGGTGCGTGCCACCCTGGCTGGGTTTTGCATCATTCAAACCCTGCACAATGGCTGAGGTGATGCCTCCCTCATCCAAGAAACAATTTCATGGGTGGAAGTGTCCTGTTCAGTGTGATACAGGGGAATGGGCTTGGCACAAAGCTTGGGGGTTGGCTGGAGTCCTTTTCCTTTTTGAAATAATACCTGCACATATTCTCTGTGTCAGCACTGCCACACATTCTCCATAGGGTCACAGAGCGTGTTGCCTAATAAAACCAGACCTTCCCATAAAACTGCACTCGCCCTTCTGCTCTGGCAGAGGATGCATCAAAGGGCAGATCGTTTAAATATTTCACTGTGTGGGTCATCAGAACTGGATATATGTAATTTCAGAGGCTTTTCTACTCCTGCTCCTCACATCATTCCAGGTCATACTTCCCTACAGGTGCTCGCTGTTGACTCAAGGACACTTCCAGGCAGCAGAATATCAATGGGACAGGCCAGCTCATCCTACACATTTTAAATTGCTTAAAAAGACACAGAAGGCTTTTTGCAAAGAGAGTCTGTGGCAGGGACTGAAGTCAGTGCTCAGCATGTGGCTTAGACAAACAGAGTGGTCATTAGTGACTGTTCTCATTGTCACACCGGTGCAGACTGTTAATTCAGCACAAGAGTCATTAAAAGCAAGCCTCAGTGGAGAGAGAGGTTTTTGTAAATGCCAGATGACTTGGCAAAAAGTGAAGAAGACCCTCAATATCCCGCACTGCTCTGCTTGTAAATTCTGAAAAAAATCTCCCAGGAATTTGCTGGCGACAGGATTAGGCACTAATTATTTTCTTATGCTGAAAGCTGTTAAAACCCAACCCAGCTTTCCCTCACCCCGTAACCAAGATAAGCTCACTGGCCATTCCATGGGTCCCTCTCTTCCAGAAGAGTGTCGCTACTTCCAAAGCTCTCCCCCGACTTCATTTCTGGGTTGAGAGCGTGGTATCAGCCTTGCACTGATTGATGGCTTTGGCACAAAGTTTGGGGATTATCCATGGACACTCTCCCAGCCTGTCCCCAGCCCTGCTCCAGCCCCAGGGCTTTAATTGTCTGTGAGCTCACAACTGAAGAGCAGCATCCACCCTGCTGCACGGGAGGTGTTCCTCCCTTAGTTCCTCCTACCAGGTGCTTTTAATTTATTTGTATTTCCAGCAGCGATAATTGAGTTATCAATTTTGTGCTCTTTTGGGCCAGAAGCAGAGATCAGAGAGCTATTTTATACGCCTAATTATGGATTATTTCCCATAGCTATAAAACCATGGAGAGACAGATCCAGAAAATATGTCATGAGGTGATCTGTGTCCTCTTCATCTCTACTGGCTTCTCCCTATTGCTTCCTTAAACTCCAGGCTGAATGCCCTCCAGACAAAACAGTTGTCAAAAGCAAGGGATACCTATTTCCCCACAGGACAAAATCTCTTCCCACCCCAGCAGAGAGCTGCTTAGAATTAAATTCAGCTTTTACTGAAATGAGCTGTTTAAACCTTTAGCACCTCGTTGAGTCAGGCTGAGATTTATCCCATTTCTGTGCAGTTTGGCTATAATCTGGCTCATAATGGTGACCCAGGGTCCTGCTGAGGAGTGAAGAATTTGATTTTCTTTCCCACTAATGGTTTTTGGGGGGGTTGAACGGGATGATCATTAAGGTCCTTTCCAACCCAACCCCTTCTGTGACTCTATGAATTGGATGTGGCCCTTCACACCCCCCTCAGCTCCCCACTCCCCTGGTCCAGGTTTTTTTTTCCTGCAGAGCCTCCCTCCATCCCAGGCAGGTCTGAGCTGCCTGGAGATGCTGCAGTGCAGAGCCAGGGCTAAAGTCCAGCAGATCCTGTTTTTATATTTACAGAAAGAGACGGGAATCATCTGTGTGTCAGGATTGGGTTTCTGGTGGTGACATGAAGAGGCCATCCAAGATGTATGACCCAGCAAATGTACTGTAATGCACACAGCACATTGGTTCTCCGAGTAAGTAGATATTGTCTAGGGTATATTACAGCTGTGCTTTGGTGTTTAATTTAATGTGAGTGAACTGCCTTAATTTCTCTAAATTGTAGTAATAAACATAATGCTAACAGTGATATTGCTAATAATTTATTTTGCAAGTGATTAATCAACAATGAACAATTTTAATTACCTGCTCGGAAATGCCAAATTCTAAATTAATTATGTGTCATTATATGAATTCACATGTATAAATATATGCACTTATATATAAATTCCAAGCCTAATTAGAATGAATAAACCATCAGATTTGGTGAATTCACAGAGCTGAGGGAGGATGTGCTCTCCCTTGCTCTTCTGCCTTTTTGCATTTCATCCTCAGCACAAAGAGAATCTCATTCCAGTGCTTTATGCCAGTCGTTTGTGGTCCTAAGACAGGAGGAAGTAGCAAATTCCCTGGGTCCCACTCTGCCAAGAGCAGTGTCAAGGCCAGGGGTGTGGGAAGTGGGAGCAGGGGAGGGGGTGGGGGCTGCTGCATTTCTGTCTGTGGGAAATGCAGAGTGTGACTCTTTGGGGTGATGTCTGTGCCCGACCTTGGAACTCCCTGGAAATAAACCCCAATGGGAACTGGAATGGGGGAGAAGGAGGTGATTCCCTGCCCTCAGGTGTTACCAACAGTTTTGGAGGGAAGTCAGGGATCCAGTAAAGAGATTTGGGGCACAACCAAAGAGTTTTCCTTTTCACCAGGGAGGGGGCTGCATCTGCAGATGCTGCAAGGCACAAAGCTGGCGGTGTGGGGTATTTAGCAGTGGGAACACCCCCAAAATAAGGCTGGGCAGAAAGGGGAGACCATCCCTTTGCAGTAAGGCTCAAGTCCAGAGCTCGTGGCCAGAGCCCCCAGTCATCTAGCACTGGCCCAGCAGCAGCAGCAGTGGTCCCCAGGGGGTTGGTGGCCCCTGTGGCACAGAGAGGCAGGGGAGAGAATCTCTAATTTAGGGGTGGGAAGCGAGACAGTTCTAATGGTTTGTAGCACAGGCTTCCAAACCAGAATGATTAACGAGAGCAATGCCATGGAGGAACCAGAATGTAAGTAATGAGACCTTTATTTGATACATAATACCACGGGGACCTTCTATAAAGAGAATATCAGGAGTAGGGCTAAGTTTTGCTGGCTTGGGAATGCATCAGGAAGGGGGAGAGTATTGCTGACTCTGCAGTCAAATGCTGGGGCTGTGCACAACGGGGCTGCAGTGCTGTTCAGTGTGAGCCTGGGACATGTTAATTCAGTCATATATTTTCAGATGCTGGAAAGACACCCTGATTTAGTGTGCTGCGTGGATCTGTGCAGTGTTGTGGGTTTAAAATGCAGTGTCCAGAGCCTGATTCCATCACCTCATGGTTGAACTCAAGCTGGGAGATGAAGAAGCCATTAGATACATATCCAGAACTTCCAGCCAAAAAATTACTTATGGTTTCAATTGAAGGAGAAGTTGTAGAGAGTTTAGGTATGGATGTCAGAAACACAGCAGTTAACAGCAGAGATGTATGAGAGATTGGGAGGTGATAACTTAGATAAATTGGTGTCTCATCCATATTAAGGAGACAGCTCATCCTCAGTTGCTGCTGGATGACATGAACAGTGGAGCATATATGGATACTAAAATACATTGGTCTTAAAGTTAAATCCCCAAGAACCATCAGAAATAAGTCTCAGAGGCCAAAGTGAGAATTGATGCACACTGCAAAAATATTCAGTCTGTCAGAGCATGCTGCTCTCTCCATATAACTTCCATCGTTTGTGGGACAATTATAGGGAAAACAATACTGTGATCTGTAAAGCAGTTCCTGGAGTGGTTTTATTCACTAACTCAATGCTATGCATAATCATTGCCAGCAACATCTCCAGAGGTGTGTGCATAATAGAGAGACATCAAGTCAATGAGTCAAAACATCAGAAAATAAAATTCAGATGAAGCTCACATTCAAAAATTATATTATCTGTCATTTAACACTGTCTGAAGACCTCCTTATTGAAATAATACATCTAAACCAAAAGCTACCCCAGGCAGTAATACCATATTGTGCTGCTGTGTTTAGGAGCTCCCAGGAACTGGGGTTTCTGCACCTTGAGCTGGCTGCCAAAGGGGAGCTGGGGTTATAAGACCTGAGGGGATCTTCAAGCTGAAGCATCCAAATGACTCTTAGAGGGGAAACAGAGGGCACTGGGAGGGTCTGTTCCTCTCCTGTACCCCTGTCAAAGCCTGCTAAAGTGAGGAGTGGCCCCCAGCATCACCCGTTTCCTTCTCTGTGTAGATGTGTACAGTAGTTTTCCTTTCAACAGCCAAATTTGCCTCTAAAAGAGAGTTTGTATCCAAATGCAAACTCAGTTTGCCCTCGCTGACATGACACTTCACTGGATTAGATCCTTCACGCCTCCCATTCCAAAACACCCATCGAGATAAGAAGTCACCCTTTTTAAAAACGCAGCCTTGGAAGACCTTTAACTCCCCTAACTAAATTCCTCTCGTGCTATTTTCCCAAAGCACCACGTACAGCATTGTCTCTGCACTGCAGCTTGAAAGGAACAATTCCCTGCAGAAGCAGGAGCCCGCAGCCAGGAATATCTGCTCCGGGATGCTTTGGCAGGGATATCACAGCGTGGGCCACAAGGCAAGGATACATACATGTACTATAAAATGTGTATGTCCCTGTATAAGCTGCACACAGGCAGGAAGCGCCAGTGCTGGATAATGAGTCCGAGCTGCTCCAGGGTGTGAGAATGAGCAATGAGCATCTCTGCTGGAAGCAAAATCAGAAACTTGGGTGAGCTTTGCTACTTAGACAACAAATCACTGGGTGTGCTCGAGGGCTCATTTTTCATTGGGAAACACCAGTGAAACGAGTACTTTGCTGCTTATCTCTTTATTGCTTATCAGTGCTTCTTTGCCCTTCATTTCTTGGAAAAGGCACGGTGCTTAAATGGGTTGAAGGGTGGATGCTGTGAAAGAACTAAGCCACCTCTTTAATCCCAGAGGCTTCATCAAGGGTTCATTTTGCACTCCGGGAAAATCTCTGTCTTCCCAGATCACTCGCCTCCCTCTCTCCGCCATCCATCTAGGTTGCTTCGTCTGTATCTGAAGTCATGCTTGCCATCCTTTGAAGAGGTAGTCTCCTCTAAAAAATCAATAGTTAACATTGTCTTTAAATAGTCTGACATTTACCTTTACTGCAGTTTTCATTTCTTTCTGGGATTGCTCAGACATTTGTATTACCCGTGTACATGCCTTATTTCTCTGCCTGTAGCCATGGACCGGGAGCCTTGCAGGGATGGCAATCCTGGTGGGGTAGCTCCCAGCCACAAAGAAGGAGACTTTTGCAAGATAATTGAGAGGACTGGAGCTTGCTAATAGAAGCCTCTTTAATTTATGGAAGACATCAACTGAGAAAAATTACAAGCAAAAGGGTATCGTAAATCCCTGCAGAAAATACATGCTGAATGCAGTTTTCCCAACAAGCAAATTTGAATGCTAGCCCAAAGGTCAAAATCAAAGGCTGTGAGCTTTAACCTCCTGAACCACCCACCTTTCCTTGGGCTTTTGTCAGGAACTTGTCTGGGGGTTCATGTAGAAAGCTGCCTGTTCAGAGCAGGGCCATTTGCAATCTGGGAAAGTTAAGCAAATTAGCAGAATTATTAGGTAAGAGGCAATTCTCCTGCAAAGCAACTGCTTGTTAAATTAGCTCACACGGGAGAATTGCACTGATCGAATGAGGGTTGCAGTGTTTGCAGAGGGAAGACTGTGCAGGCATTTCCTTTGAAATAACGCTGCTCTACTCCAGCTAAAGAATAAAAAAGGAGAGTTTGTGCACATTCCCTTGGCAGGCTCCCTGCACAAATATACTGGAAGATGCCCTTGTCTTTTAAACACATTTCTTCTACCCAGTTCCTTCTGCAACAATCATAATAATAAAAAAATCTAATGAAGAGGAAAAACCCAACCCCCTCAAACCATCTGTTTCTAAAAATAAGGAGGGTTGCAGGAGAACTGATGCCACCAGACCCCTGGAAGCAGGTGGCTCCCAGGCCCTTCTGGGACTTGCAAGGACACCTGGGGTTTTGCAGCCTTGCTGTCCTGGGAAGACTGTGGAAATGTGGCTTTCAGCAGCAGAAACATAGTCCCCAAAGAAGACAAGGGGAGGGTGGCTCACCCGTGGTTTCTGATCTGCCAGCCTCATTTTTATATACTCTTTGGTTATTGATTTGGTATTTTTGTACCTTATATAGTGCACTTAGTACAGGAAAAAATGGATTCACCAAGTAAATGTGCTTTATTAGCAGGTCTCTGATGGAAAATTATGTCAGTTTTCCATTAAAAGATGCATCAGATTAATTCACTCATGAATCAATCTGTCCATGCTTGAAAATCTACTCACACCCCACATTAAATCGTCCGGTGTGACATGGCAGGCTGGAGATCACAACGGAAGTTTTTGAATGATGAAAAGGTATTATTGTGAAGTTTTTAGCACTTCCAAGGCAGCAGGGAATGAAATGCTCATCCCCAAAATGAAGTGAGGATGCTAGACCAAACCTAGCTCCAGCTTCCCTCACAGGAGGTGAAGCTACATCAATTAAAGTAATTTGGTGTGTTTTTTTCTTTCTTTCTTTCTTTCTTTCTTTCTTTCTTTCTTTCTTTCTTTCTTTCTTTCTTTCTTTCTTTCTTTCTTTCTTTCTTTCTTTCTTTCTTTCTTTCTTTTCCTGCTTCTTTCTATGACCAACAGATGTCCCAGCTCAAAGGGTTGTCCCAGGTTTTGTCCTTCACAGGCTTTTTTTGGCTCACAGGGCCATGATCCTCACCATGGAAAGATGGATTACGCCTGTACTTTCCAGGTGATCCACAAAAGGGGGATAGAAATTCACTCCTTTCCCTGTGCTGAGTAGAGGCTGCAAGATCATTCATTATTTGTTCCTGAGTGAGTGCTGCACGGGGCCACCTCTTCTTACTCCTGGCAGGATATCAGCTCATGGCTGGACACTGGAATATTTGGGAAACTCTCAAAGTTTCAAATCTCTCCCTCTCTCACTCTTTCCCCACTCCTGTCCCTCTATGCAGGAGAAAGTAGAAATCATCTGTCAGGCATTGTACAAAATTATTTATAAGATAGGAGGGGAGAAAGAGCTGGAGGCAGATTTTATCAGAGATACTAAGAGATGTGAAGTAACTATCCCACGTGGAATTGGAAAAGAAGCCCATGGTGTTGAGTTTCTTCAAGAGAAAGGCTGGCCATGCTCTGCCCTATCCCTTGGTTACTCAGGTCTTTGCAGCCCCCCTGTAGCAGATGCTGCTTCTCCTCAGCCCCAGCTCTGTGGTGCAATCCCACCTTTCAGCCCTGGGGCTACATGAAGCATCTCAGTGTTTATTTTTGGTGTTGTAGAATAAAAGACAAGTGCTTAGAGCCAGCTGAGATCCCTGGGTGCACATTGGTATCGCAGCATAAGGCAAGAGCAGTTGAACATTAAAAAAGGGAGTCTCTCCTGGAATCATTCAGGTTGGAAAAGACCCCTAAGATCATCAAGTCCAACCATTAAATCCATACCCAGTCCATGCAGGCCAATTGCATAATATAATTTATACGGAGCAGCGACACGCTATTATCTGTTGTCCCTCTGCTTGCTGAATACCTCAAAATGAGGGATTTTATTCCTTGTGAGGAAAGGGAGGGCGTATCCACACGCCAGGCTGGGTGCTACTACAGCTCAGCACTGCTGCAGGAGCTGAGGTAATGCACGAAGGCAGGCTGCTACGCCCGGCCACGCGCCTGCTGTCTGGCCACGTCAGACACAAAGGGAAGGACGTCTGCTCCAACCTCAGCCAGAAAAGGGCTCGTGGACATGGTTCATCTCTGGCTGCAAACAGCTCAGGCTGTGCAGCCATCAAGCAGCTCAGCGAAGGAGCAGCCCGCCTGTAGGAGCTGAGGGATCCTTCCTCTGCTCTTGCTTGGGTGTGCAGGAGATCCCATCATCCAACCCTTTCTTCCTCTGGAAAACATGTGTAGCACATCCTGCTGTTTGTGTTTAATCCAAACTAATGTCCTACGGCTATGATACGCGTGATTATGGCAGTCATTTTTAATTAGGGGTTGTGTCAATGTATTGACATTTTTATCGCTTTTGGGGGAAGTAGAGGATATTTTCCTGCAGGTGAACTCTCACTGTGGTTCTCTATCCCTCCAGCTGCACTGCTTGCTTATTAAAAAATGCAATGTTATTAAGCCCATTCTCTGTGCGAGTTAATTAAGCAACTTACGCAACACCAAATCCAAGGAATGCAAAATTCAAATTCCCTCCATCCTATGGCAAGATTTATAATCTTGTCCTGAGTGCAATATTTATCATTAACAAAAGCCCTGGCAGGATCTGGAAACAGTGTGATGAAGAGAATGCATTCAAAGTCTTGCTGGGAAGTGGAGCTAGACAGGAATGGCTCAAGCCACTCATTGCCCACAGTGATAAACACCCTGCAGAAGATATTGTTCACACAGAAAGAAAAGGGAAGGCAGATCATTACATTTATTGGTCATAGCTTTTCTGGAGTCAATAAAGACCCACTGGAAAAGACATGGTTAGTAGCAGGAATATATATTTTTTGTCTATCTCAAAAATACCTTTGGCTCAACAGCTTTATATAACACCAATAGATGATCTGACTTCTGCCTGATATGTCAGGATGAATCTTTCTCCTGGATGATGGTCCTGGTGTAGATGGTGCTCACATTGTACAGTTTTTTATGTCTTTAACCATCTTTAGCTTTGTATCCTGATAGCCCCTTCAGGCTATATGTCAGTGCCATCTGGGAGGAAAAGAAGAGACTTCTGCTCACTCGCCGCTGCAACGCAGATCTCTTGACTAAAATTGTGCTTCCATCACTTGACAAACTGTCAGCACAGAACAATTATCTGCCTGTTGGCTTGCTTGTCCTTTCTTTTCTCCCCTCTCAGAAAAAAAAAAAAAAGAGAAAGAAAAGAAAAACAGGTGAAGGAAAAGGATGTGCAGGAAAAAACTCCATGGACAGAATCCAGCTGATCTGATCACACCACCTGAGACACTTGAAGAGGTATCAAAGGCAGATGTGGGTCCCTTCTTTGCCACCTCTTTTTACCTTCTCTTCCTATGCTTGACTGGTGAATGCTCTCAGGTCTTTGGGACAGAGAACGTGCCTGGTTTTGTCTGTCTTTAGTGCTGTACAAATATGGATATTAGAGTATTAGTGTATTTAGGCTGATGTGTTCAGCAGCTCTAGATTATGAATTGCTCCTCAAAATAACGTTTGCATTCGCTGACAAAGGTCTTTATTACAGAAGAGGGTCAAGCAAAAAGGATTATTCTTGCTAATTATTCGCTGTTATTTAATATTTGCACAAAAGGTTTGCAGGACTGAGTCCTCAGGATTGCCTTGTTTGAGAAGCTAATAGGGTTTCCAGGAAACCAGCAGTGTCTGGTGAGCCATCAGAGCAGCCTCTCAGTGGATATGGGAAACAATTAGATTTGAGGTAGTTAAAGATGGTTGGCTAAAGGTTTCTGATGACTTAGCCAGGACCTGATCCTGGGATTTTCAAAGTCAGTGGTGAGACTTCCACTCAGAGCTGTGCTTTATGGGAAATTGACTGAAGCAGATACAATTTTCAGACCATGGACAGGTTCAGGATATGGGCAGCTCCCGGCTGCAAAGGGCAGGTACCAGTGAGCTCCAAACCCTGCTGTTGTCTCAGCAAAGATTTGGAAGTGAGCAGGGCTGAAACACAAATTGTTGGGAAGGATATTTACAATGTTTTGGCCCATGCCTCACGTTTGTTCCTACACACTATCAGTCCCTAGAGAGCTCCCCTGAAGCCTACCTGCTGCCTTCTTCTTGGGCCTCATATTTCCTTGACTAGACCATAATGGCTGTATTGTTATAGAAATTCCATGCTAAGTGAACTGAATTTCTCATTCCATAAAGATATAATTAGGCAATAAAAACACAGCCAGGAATCTTCAAGCATGGGTGCCTGAAGGTGGGATCCCCATTTAGGCATTTAAATGCATGGCCCAACTTTTGGGATCCCTGTGTATTCATATCTTCTCTTGCTTCCAGAGAGCTGGAAGCTTCCCTGCTATTCAAGGTGGCTTTGGGGTACCAAACTTCTTTAAGGAAAAGAAAATTCATTTACATTCCCTGGTTTTGTTCAAGTTGCAATGCCTCCATCTTCCCCATTTGACATTTTTTAGTAACTTAATTATCATTACCAAGGAAGAATGTTAATAATAGTGTTGTTTACATTGGATGCAGCTCTGGGGAACAAGAGAAAATAACCCAGATTGTGGGAGCAGGCGGGAGGAGCATGGTATTTTGGAAACCCAGGCCACAACCTGCTGGAAGCATCTGTTTCTACTCAACCTTTTCCTCTAGAGTCCTAACATCATTCACAGACCAGATTGCTAGCAATTAGGGACTTGTGCTGAGGATTTCCCTTCCCTCGTGCTTTCATCCCAAGGATGTTCAGGAAGCTCAGGACTGGCAGTGACAGCACTGAGGTGGTTTGCCTGGACAGTCACTTCTGCCTCAGCAGATGCCTTTGCTTGATGTTTCTGAGATGGGAAATAGGAACTGGGATTGAGCAGTGCACAGAAACCAGCATGGATAACTACAAAGCAATTAATCATGCAGGACAAATAATGTGTCAAGAGGTGACTCAGAGTTACAGAGGTGGTGGCCACTTGGCTGTTTTGCCAAGGGCAGAGCTGTGCTGTGAGGCTTCAAAAGGAAGCAACGAGCACCCTCACTACCCATGGCTGCAAACTGGCTCCATGCTAATACAGGGATTTGTTGGAGCTGCTCCTTTCCCTCTGTTTGCAGGCAAAAACATCAACAAATGCATTTTGCATTCACTCGAGTCTTCTATCAGGCCAGGCCAAAGCCCTTTTGGGTGCATCGTTGGGTGCTTAGAAAGATGCTGCAGCTGTGAAGATAAATAAATTAAAAATAAAACCTGTAATTTCTTTTCATGTTCCTAAGAAATCAGTTGGTGGCGAGAAGGAAAATGGGCCTGATTTGACTGAAGTATATGGGGAACAAAAACACATGTAGACTTGAGTAGGATATCGACATGGATGTTAAAGTGCAGAAAAATGAGCCAGCAGGATCGAGTAAGCACTATTTTCCTTTTAGCTGATGAAAGGCGGTCTTACAGTAACATTGCTCCTCATGTCTTTGCCTTTTAAATACCCAGTGACATAAATATTAGATGCATGTTAAGCCTCAGATCCATCAAACAACTCCTTATCTCGAAGCACATGAATACTCTTGGCCCTAGTAAGAACACTTAAACGGTACCTAAAGGACCACGGATGTGAAATGAAGCAAACCTAATTTCTAGCGTGCGAAAAGAGACAAATCTCTGCACACCCTCATGCCAGGGGTTAACTTGGGCCAGGTGTTGTTAAGAAGTAAAGACATGAATAATCTCCCATCAGACTTTTGCATCCAAATGGCTCATTAAAGCTGCAATATTCATAGCTCGTGAGAGTCCTATAGATTTACGATGGCTAGGAAAGGATGACGCCCAGCTTACTTTCCCACCAATCATTATTACACGGGAAAGTGAGCGATTTTCTTTAACTCCATTAGCATAACATTAGTGCTTATAAGGACCAGACTGGGGTAGAGACTTTCCAAGTCTTTTAGGTCAACAAAGTCAAACAGGGAACTCTTTCTTAGGAGCACAGCTTTTATCTCATTAACAAAAAAGCATTGTTGGCTACTGCAGACCGTGGATATTTGCAGTTTGGTATTCCCAACTCCTTCCCAGCTCTGGTAGCCCTGTAACAGCTCATTTCTTCACTAGAGCTGTTGAAGGAGCACCTCGGCGCATGGTACAAAACACAAGGAGGGAACTTCAGATCAAAACCTTTATTCTTCCTTGCAGCAGATGAAACGCTGAGGCACGGGGCTCCTGGGTGGGCATGAGCAAACACATATGAAAATGCACAGCATTTGCAGTGGGAACACACTGGGTTACAGCTGAGATCAATGGAGGAGGGTGATTGGGATTATCAATCTTGAGTGGTCTCCGTTCGGCAGAACTGACTGGCAACCACATAATGACTCAGGCTCAGCCCACCAGTTTAGAGCCCGAGTGATAGATCTGTAGATGCCAATCATCATCATTTCCTTATCAGCAGTGTTCAAGTGGCCATTTGTCTTCTACCTGAGCCGCCCTGGTTGGGTTCAAGTGTTTCATCCTCCAAGGTGCATCTGAGAGATCAATGCACAGCTACAGCTGGTTGAAGGGGACCAAATCCATTGAACAGTTGATTTGGTTCCATTTTACCAGCTTTAGCAAAGCATTTGGCCTCATGGGCTGTGGCAGCAGAGAAGAGAATTCCTCGGGGTCTTTTCTTTCCCAGCTGCCTGGACCTCTTCTGAACTTGCTGCCTGATGCCGCACTGGTTCAAATGGCTTCACTTTCAGGCAGTCAGGATTTATTTAAGCTTCTTAGAGGCTACGCCTGAAGAGCGGGTCTGAATTAAAGAGGCAGGTTGAACAGCAGTGGAATAGTCTGCAGCAGTAACCATCAGCCTGAAGCATTTTTAAACTTGGTATTTGGCTCTGTCTGTTTTGAGAGCCACGTTGCTATTACAGGGTGACACAGGTAAATGTTAAGCTACTGTTTTCATCCAGATGCTTTAATTATCACCTCCTGCCTCCTTTCCTTTCAGTGTTTTACTGTGTGCTGTCCTCCTCCACGCCCTGTGTTTCAGTGTCTGAAGTGACACCTAACAAGCAGCAGCAGGGATGTCGTCTGCTACAACCAGCCCAGCCCACAGCCAAGGAGCTCAGGCTGCAGAGCTCTTCTCCCCTCAGGGCTCTCCTTGAAAAATGGGAGGGAAAAGGCTGGAACACCTGAAATCTTTTTTTAGAGGTTAGCAAACTTTGCTTCCCTACTGTGAAGCCTCCTGTGTTTTCTCATCTGGCATTAAAATCAGCATTTTCAGGGGGTTTAAGGCCTGCTCAAGCAATGGTTGTATTTGCCATCATCAGAAACCAACAGGAAAGTGGTGGAAAGGAAACAAAAGGGAGGAATGAAAGAAAAAAAAAATGCTTTTCTTTCTTGCAATCTCATAATCTGGCAATTTGTCCCCAGATGGGGAAAGCAAGTCCCCGCTACACCACTGGTGTCCAAGTCACTCCTGTGATGGTTCACGTCTCAGCACTGGGGTGTTGATTTCTCCTGGAGAGCCCTGCAGCATGAACACCCCACTGCTAAAAATAACCCAGTAAATCAAATTTAAAAATCACGGCAGCTCCGATCATTTCTGCACTGGGAGCCAATAAAGTCAGGCCTTTCCTTCTTAACCCGGAGCCACGCGCAGATATTGCACATTGCCATGTGCATAACCTATTTAAAGAATTTATATGCGTCATAAGGCAAAGGTGACTTTTCCCCCCTCTCCCTCGCAGCCCACCACGCCGCAAGATGATACCAGGGAAAAGCACCTGTGCTTGGAACCTCTGCACGCAGAAATATTGCAAGTGGGCCAGCATTTTATCTCCTGAAGAATTACAGGCTTCACATTGTCACGGTAAGCACTGCAGATCACTTAACTGCCCAAACCCGTTACTCTAAGCTGCCTATAAATAAATGGAGAGAGAGATGGAGAGAGAAAGGGAGAGAGAATAGCTTTTTAAAAAGAGCTCTACAATTAATTTAATCAAGTTATCTGTAGGTACCTTTTCAAGAGACAGTCAAGCCAAGGAACTAAATGGAAACTTAGACAGTGAAGACCTGGAAGTATTAAATTCATCCTTTGGTAACTTACGGGAGGCAAAGGAAAGTAATTATTTACTGGTGATTGGGTACAGGTGGAAGTGCCATTAGGCACCAAGGCTGTACAGAGCTAAGTCCTGATGGACACATGGATTTTGGGATAGAGTACATCAAACTGCCTGAGCATCAGCACCTCAAACACGGCCTGGTCCCCAGCTATGTGTGCACTGTCCCAGCCCTGCTGATTTGGGGTCAGTCCTTTGAAAGCAGCACTGTGGGAGACAGATGTGGGGTTACACTGAGCATCTTCTGCTGGGGACCAGAGCTGTCCCCACTCCCCCTTGCTTTGCCTCGGGGAGTGCCTTGGAACATATTTGAAATCAATGTGAGTCGGCGTGGATGTTCTATAACATTTTGTTTAAATTCTCTGCAGTGAGTTATGGGGAAGGTTTTCCTTTTTAGAAAATTAGGTTTTCTCTTCTGGATGCCATTAATCAAAACTAATGATGTCTCTCTGGTGGTGAGGCTTTCCCAGCAGCTGAGAAAGAGCAGCCCACGTTATAAAGCTGGAGAGGGCTGCAACCCACGGGGACTTGTAGCCTCCCAGCAGGGAGGGCCCAGGTCTCTGCCAGCCCAGGCACTGCCAGACCAGGCTCTGGGGCTGTACCAGCCACCCTAAAAAGAGGGATTACAGATGTGGTCAGAGGTCTGAGCTGTGCTGAAGTCCCTGATCTCTCTAGTGGGGCAATGCTCATTTCCAAATGCCTGTGGGCCCCCTCCACTATGAAATAGAAGGGATTCAACAGGCAGGATCTGGCAGCAGACTTTGCCAATCTTAACAGCCAGCAGGGATGGGTGCTGCTCTCCCTTCCTGCCTGTGCCAATGTTGCAAGTGCAGCCTGCAAGAGCACCCCAAACCAGGCCCAAGAACCCAACCATCCAACACCAGCATGGTCAGGTTGTGTCCAAAGCAAAGTCAGGTCCAATCATCCCCCCATGAGATTGGGTCTTGCATTGGAAAGGTGTGGAAGGAGCAGGTGCTGGTGCCTCCCTGCACATGGCCCTGCTCCTGCCCCTGCCATCCTGAGCTGGGCAAAGCCTACGGGAGCTGTGGGATGGCACTGGAGAGCCGTGGGCACGCGGAGTGAGAGCCGGGGGCTAGGGCTGAATCAAAGCCAAAACAGCAGAACAAACACATGCCTGGCTGTTCCCTCCCTGGCCACCCCTGCGTGGTGCCTGTGCCTGGCTGCTGGATGTGCCAGGAAAATGGGCAAAAGCCCCAGTGCTGTGGCGAGTAGGACCAGTAGTACCCAACATGAGAATCTCCTCTATTGCAGATCTTTCCACTTCAGTCTCAATATTCTAATAAAGACGTGTTATAGACAGTACAGAAAAGCCAAAGAATTTATCAGCATTTGTCGATATTCCTAATGAAGCAGAAGATTCAACATGCAATAGAATTAGCCTACAACAAACCCTTGCATGGGGCCCATCCTTCTGAGTCCAGAAATCTCCTGCCTATTCCAGTCCAATACACTTTTGAGAAATGAGCAGCCCTCCAAGCCATTATCATTATAAGCTAAAAGGCCAAATGAGACAAAGTACTGTTGCTCTTCATCTGAATAAACAAATCATTTTTAGATCAAATGCATGAACAATTTATCATTCTAAAATCCAATCAAAAGGAAAAAAACAACAATACAGAACATTGATTTCCTACAGCTTTATCTTAATGAAGTGCACATTCCCTTTGTAATTAGCTTTGGAAGGTTTTTTTCCCCTTTCTCAAAGCTAATGTGTTATTTGATTTCCATCCAAACATTACTAAATTGGAGGAAATTTCCTCAAAATGAAGTGGCTTTTGATAATACAAGAAAATGTCTACTCTCTCACATTGCTATTTTTTTCCCCCAAACAGCCATACTTATACTGCAGATGATTCAACTTTTATTGCATGGTGTCTTTGCAAGGATGTTTTAATCAATGCCACAGTCGCAGGATTCTGCCCAATGTGCCATTTGTAAACCAGAAAATACAAGCTTGCTGCTTTTATCCTTTTCCTTACAGACATCAAATATTAATTGAACTTATATTATTACAGGGAAAAAGTAGACTGTGTTTTATTAACATTTCTAAAATTAAAGATGTTCAACCCAAAAAGTAGACTCCAGACAAGGCTCAAGAGCCTTCTGCTTGGATTTTATTTGACTTAATTAAAAAGCATTCAGTTCCTTTGTGCACTAAAGCAGTTGCTGACATTGCAGTAGCCACTCAGTCTTTCAAACCAAAACTATTACCTGAACTTAATAAAGTGTCTATTTAATTTATACACCCTCATGAACTCACCTGTCTCCAACAAACACAACATGGCTCTTGCTAATGAGCAGCAAAGGCAGCAACTTGACAGCAAACTCACCAGCACCCCGGGGTAACTCAACTGCCCCAAAACATGATTTCCATCTCCTTTAATCTGCCTTCTCCACCACTACTGCTGTTATCCAATATCCCTGAGCCAGCGCTCCCCGTGCAGTGCTGGAAATGCTCTTTGCCAGGCCACCTCTCCCTTCCTCCCCTTAATCTCTCCTTTAAATCTTCTCTTCTTTAAACGGTGCTGACCAGAGGACTGTTGCTTTCACCCTGCTTCAATGAGTACTTGCTGAAATGAAATGGCCAATTTGATAGTCTGGTTTTATTTGGGTGTATTGCCAAGGTACACGACAATATCTATTACAGGGAATAAAGTCTCAAACCCTACAGTTAGCACCTTATTCCTTGGTTATACAGAGCGTCTAAAGTGACCTTTTCTCTGTCTTAACCCAAATTTTGGTCCTAGGCCTCCTGTAAAAACAACAGTCAAGCACGGACCTGCTCTGTTCCGACAACGCAGAGCATCGTTACCTGGAGGGAGCTGGCTCCATGTGGGATCAAGATGGTCCCTCCAAAGCTCTTTTCCCGAAGCACAAGGCTCTGAGCAGGTCTCTGGGAGCTGCACCTCCTGAAACCGGCTGTGGAAATAGTTGTGGAGTTGGATTTTTTTGTTTTGCTACTCACACTCTCAAATGAGAACAAAGCCATCCCCTAATACAGTTTGTGCATTTTATGGTCCTAACAATTAAACAGGTTTTAAAACATGTGCTGACTGCATAATCCCATACAGGGGAGTGCACTCAGCGTTTTTAAACAGCAACTGATACAAGATACCACTTAATAGTACAAAACACCAGCAGTCCCGTTAAAATCAATAGAAAATTAGATTCTATGAAAATGCAATATGTGCCCAATTAGTTATAATTGGAGCAAATGGTGATGCAGATAAACTCCTGGAGGCAGAGGGATTTGTCCGGAACGCTCCCCGCCGGCCGCGGGCGCGGCGCAGGATGGGCCCTGGCGGCTGTGCCATGCCCTGGGCAGGAGGGATGAGCCACCTCATGCAGGAATGTTAACTCTTGCCTAATTACGGAGCTGCTCCCAGCCGGCAGGACGGCTCTGGTGCACCACTGTGCCTGGTGAAAAACAATCGGCTGTCACACGGAAACCTCCCTGCTGGACTTGACAAATTATGCCAGCAAACCTGTTTAAGAACTAAAAAATCCTTGGACACGGTGACAGGCAGAGAAAGATACTGTGTTATTTATTTATTTATTTATTTGCCCAGCAGAGTTTAAGAATTGTAGCTTAGTCCCACCAATGCTCACTTTTTTCCCCCTGCCTGACTGTTGTTGTATCAGTTTAAACTCCTTCCCACCAATTATTTCTCAGGCTTCTTTCAACTCCTAAAAACTCAGCTGCACAGCAAAATGGGAACTAGGTTATGCAATTCTAACGCTTTATTTTTAACATCTTTGGTGCAACATATTGCCCTCCTCTTTGTTTCATCTTATGACTAAAGAAAAAGAGCAAAGATCCCCTATTGCAGCGGCACAAAGGGACATCCCCAACCAAACAGCACTCCAACCCCTTCCTGCCCTCACACTGCATGAAAACACATCACCTGCAGTACAACAATTATTAACTTACAGCAACTTTTTTAATATAAACACTATAAAGTAACAGTTATTTCACCAAAACTATTGGTTCAGAGCTAAGCAGCAAGAACTTTCTCCAGGGGGTTCATGTTTTCTTATTTTAAATTAGTCATTCAAATTATTAAAGACTTGCAGGTACACGGAGAAACAAAAACCCTCATGTTTACCCAGACCTGAAACCTTTTTTGCATTACTGGACACAGTTACTTACACTGTTAAGGGAACTGTCTCTCAAGAAAGGAAAAAAAAAGAAGTGGCAGCTTTTATTTGTTACGCTGACTCAGCCGAATGGTGGAACAAGAAACATTAAGCCCCAATCCATAACTTTTGTGGCCGCTCAAAGGATGTATTCTTCCTCGACACTGATAAAAGTTTAATATGTAGTTGCCCAGGTTTTTAATAAACTTGTCAACAACAGAGCAAGGCAAATTGATGGGGACCTTCCCAGGAATAAATTCAGTTTCAAATAGGCCAAATGAGCGTGGAGGACAGGGAGGGGACGGTGCACAGGAGACTTTTGCTGGGCTTTGCAAAAATGGCACAATAGATTTTAGCGGGTGCATCTTATTGTCTCAAAGACAAGGCTTTAGGACAAAGCTGGCTTAATTTAAAGAAGACAGAGTGGTGCAGCACAGCCCTGACACCATGAGGGACAGAAGGGGCAAAGCCTGGACATAAATGCCCGTCTCACCCTGCCTGGACATCCCAGTCCCCATCCCACAGCAGACCTGCTCAGGGACAAGCTGCAGTGTTGCTCCACGATTTTACCCCCAGTTTCCCACTGCACACATTTCAGGACATCCCTTTCAGGTTTCACCTGCACAGCCACCTCCTCTGTTCGGCCAAACCTTCCCTGCTCCCTGCTCCGTCTTTTCCCTTCAAATACTCAAGGCTGAGCTTAATTCGAGTACAACACAGTCCTTTTCCTCTGCTCTTTCAGAAGCTGTTTCACTTTCCTGCAGTCCATAGCTACAAGCACCCCTCACTTTTAGGGACCAGTTACCCTACGTCCCCATGGCCGTGAGCTCCAGGCACTGCCCACCTCCTTTCAGGCTGGGAGTGAAATGACCTCATGAGATTCATTACTTTCTGCTAGCTTCAATCAAGCTGGTGTCTTAAATTATTAAGACTTGGGGTTTTTTTGTTAATTTGTTTACCCAAAGTAAACACAAATATTAAATCAGAGCTTCCAATAGTCTCACTGCCAGGAAATTAACAAGCAAATTAACCCACAGCCTCCCAGAAGGGAACACCAATCTTTTCATCTCAGCAGCTTCTTGTGACACTTTGCTTCCCGTGTCACCATCTCCCTCCTGACACTTTCCTTTGCTTGCACCAAACAGCTTGAAAAGCCACAAGCCAAGTCCTGTCTCCAATGCCAGGTCACAGCTCAGACTGGAAGCGCTATCCCGGCCGCTGTGGTGAACTTTATTCTCCATTGCTCTTAGGTCACTGGATTCCTGCTCCTGTGGCTTTATCCGACTCCCCAAATGCCAGGGTTGACTTGCCTATGTAAGGTCTTTGCAGGGATGGCTCCCGTCCTTACAGCTGCTGGGTGACTTCTGCGGTTGGTGGTCACGAGTCCCACGCCTCCTGGCTGCCCAGATGCCACCTAATCCTGTCCCCCCAGAAGGGCAGCTGAGAATGAGCACTATTTATAGCAGTTGTTCCCCAGTTCCCCCAGGCTCATCAGTCTGCCCAGGGCTTTTTTAGATAGCGGCACAGGTGCCAGCACAGGCCATATCTGGGCATGGTGAGGCATTTACAGGCACGGCTCTGTGCTTTAGGAGAAAAAAAAAAGAAAAAGGAAAAAAAAGGAAAACCCTGCATCTGTTGGAGATGTCAGTCACCTGCTTCCCTTGAGCCTCCTGAGCACCACCAGCAACTGTTCCAACTGCTAAAACCTTTGACTATCAAATCCTGCTTTAGTCAAGACATATCTGTGTCTGAGAGCCTTCCCCTTGCACACAAGGGGGTCATCCACCAGCGCTGCTCCTCTGTACAGACTGCTCTGGAAAAATACAGACTAGGGATGCTCGCTGGTGCTGCTTACACAGTGCAAGCAAAAACACCTCAACAGCAACACGGGATGCTGCAGTGCTCAGGAGACAGCAGCCCACAGGGACACTGCTCCACCTGTAGGTGCCCACCAAGGTGCTCAGAGCTGGGCATGTACAGCTGGTTAAGCCTGGCATAGCCCAACCTGCCCGGTGCCAGCAGAGTCACCCAGCAGTGCAGGATCACGGCCACACTGGTGACCAGCAAGCAGGCCCGCAGTGCTGGAGCACCCCACGGACCCCATCACCCATCACCCTACTGGGATACCCCCCAGGCATCCACGGCTCCGTGGGCTCATGGCTGAGGTCCAGCCTCCACACCTCACACCTTGCACCTGTTCCAAGGTGTGGGGAATGCTGATGAGTCTTTGCAAGGCAGCACGAGGGCAGAGGGGCACAGTCCAGGCAGGCTGTGCCATCTCCCCAAATACACACCGGGCAGAACCATGCAAGCCATTGCCAACCAAACCAGAACAAACTTGGCCTCACATCATTGCCTCCACCCGCCTTGGCCACCTCCACCTTCAGCCTCACAGTGCAAACACAGCTTCAACAACTCCTCAGCAAGGACCTACTTCGCCTCGGAGGGGAACTGAGGCAGGCGAGCCACACAGCTTGTCTGCAACCCCAGCAACCCAGCAGTGGAGTCCGCGCTCTCTCTTGGCCCCCATCCTTGGAGCACTGGGCTGCTCTCAGCGTGACCCCCTGCATCCCAGGGGGAAGGCAGCTCTCAGCATCGCTGTCCGCTTGGCTGAGGTCAAGAGCAACTTCAGCATCACGCGGCAAACATTTAACCCAGCATCTTCTCTGGGAGGCACCCGCCAGTGCGGCACTGAAATCAGCCCTGGGCTTTCCGGGGAGGGATCCGAGCTCAGGAGCGAGGATATTTCTCTTGCTAGGAACACACCACCCCCTCGCCCACAGTCACTGCTAAGTGCAAGATGTGGTGAAAGTCTTTAAAAATAGATATATTCCCAAGCAATTCATGCCGCTTGCATCTGGCAGGGCAAACCTAGCATGGAAGCTCTTTCTTACTGACTAAAAAGGATTGTTAGCAGCTCGAGGCTCGTGCAACCTTGACTGTCTCCTCCTCTCTTCAGGGCCTTCTCTTGTTCTTGGCCTAAACTAGTCCTGGGAAACACAAGGGAAGCCCTGCCCAGCTAGGCTGGTGTCAAAGGCAGGGAAAGATACTGCAGTGCAGTGCTGATCTCTTCTGCAATCGGACGTGCAGACTAGCCCGAGTGCTGAGTCAGCACAATTTCTTTTTTGATTGGTTGATCTGAGTAACATATTTTCAATGTATGCTAAAGGGGCAGCAATTAGTACCTTTTCCCCCTTTCCCCACTTTCCCAAACCGCTTCGAATCAAATGCACAAATCTCACCCCCAAAGTCACACTCTGGTCCTGAATATTCTGAGGCTCTTTCATTTTTAATTTAGGGCATTAAAAAAAAAAAATTTGCAATCTAAGCGATGCTCACTTTGATCGACTTGTGCTGCTGCAGCTAAAATATCTGTCCTGCAGGTCAATCTAATCATGCTTAATAGCAGTTTATTCTTCAACGCAACATTTTTCACGTTGGGTCGACAGTTTTAAATGAGATTGCTGATGCACCCCTTTACTAATGCTTTTACCAGGGCCAACACATCCCTTGAAATACTTGTGCAATAAAATGCTTTATTGCTCTTGATGAATGCACTATTAAACTTGAATTGCAAACATGCCCCCCCTTTTTAAAAAAAAAAAATTGAGGGTGCTAGAATTTATGGGACCACCTGTCTTCCAACATTAAGTAATAGTAACAACTGTAATAATGGATCATCAATGTAACAAACACACAAAAGTACAGAAAAAAGAAAAACCCGCCAGGGAAAACCGCATGGCACAAATTTGTCCCTGTGCTCTCATGTGCACGTGTGAAATATCCATCTTATACCTGCCGGTAGTTCCACTTACGTGCGGGGAATTCATCTCCAGAACGGCTGGATTTTGTGAGGCATAGAATAGAAAAATTTAACTAATTTGGTCCACTGGATTTATGGCTTTTACAATTCTCAGAGCTCCTGTTTCTGCGCCTGGCGCTGCACAGTCCTCGGCTCGCAGGATGGATGGGCGCACCTGAGCATCCCAGCGCTGCAGGTCCAGCACGAGTGCTCCTCCTATCACACCCACCACGGCACTCAAGGCCAGGAGATGCTCACCAGTTTATAAAAAGTTTAAGAGAAGTGGCTTTAATTTAGCTGTAAAGTAGAGCGGGCCCAGTGCAACGTAACGGCCGCGGTTTTAATCCAAAGAGGTGTAAAAGGGGTGAAGAGCTGCCACGGAGCAGAAGAACGGCGCAAAGTGGTTGGGGAAGGCCTGCGGTCATCACCTGCTTCCACTGGTGTCAACAGCAAGGCTACCATGGCTCTTGGGGGGCCACATCCATCCCATGTCATTTCTAACACCGTCCAAGCCCAGGTGACACTGTCCATGGCAAAGCCTCCCCTGCCACCTCCGCTGCCATGCTGCGAGACGGTGCTCAGAATTATACCCTTGAAAATATTTACATAAAAAATAAATCTGAGCACTTAGTGACTTCCTAAAGTTAGCAATTCCACGTGATTAACAAGCGTATTAATTCAGAGAGGCGGGGGGAAGGAGATAAAAATTGCATTACAAATGCAGGTATCTGCTGTAAATCAAACCGTGAACACCTTTGCAAGGCCAACATGCAGTGGCACAGGAGTTTTAGTATAACCTGTGCTGAGAGGGGAAGAAAACAGAGAGGGGGAGAAGAAAAAAAAAAAATAAAAAAAAAAAAAAAGAAAAGGGAAAAAAGAAAGAAAAAAAGGAAAAAAGGAAAATAGAAGAAAAACAGAAAAAAGGAAAAAAGGAAGGAGAAGGGAAATGACAAGGAGTGGCACAAAGGGTCAGCAAGGAAAGGAGGGGAATTTAATATATAAATTATATATTAGATATAATGTTATGTTATATTCAGAATGGTGAGAATTGTCCTCATTTTTCATCCAGAGACTCAAGGTAACACTGCTGATTTACAAAGGAGCAGAACTGCAGTCCCACATGGAACCAGTGCCGTCCTGCCTGGGTTCAGCTCATTTCCCAGCATCCACCAGTTTCATACTTTAGTCTGACCCCAAAATGGGGCTGGACACCCACAGGACCAATCCTTGTGGGGTCATGGGGGCCAAGGATTGTCCCCAGGCAGGGTGGCTGCTGGTGGGGCTGAGCCCAGGGGTTGCTGCATCCCTGCAGCCGGGTCCCGAGGGACTGCGCCACAGCCAGCCAGGAGCACCCTGGCTTTCCAGGGCCCAGCACAAGCAGAGCATCTGCAAAAGCCAAGGATAATGTGCACACCAGCCATCCTCCAGTGCAAACCTGGCCCTCCCAAAGCCACCTGGCAAAAAAAGCAAAGGCTCCTCCTCTGCTGGGAAGGGGCTCAGCACTGCCCACTGCCCACTGCCTCCATCAGACATGGTATTTAATTTAAACAACAACAACAAAATAAAGCACCTCGATAAACTTCACAAATCCTACAGGTAGGAAATCTCCTCAACAGCCCAACCTGCCTTTTCTCACCCACTACTCACGAGCACCTGCCTACAGTTCAATCCCCCTTGGCGTACCTGGAACAAGTGATGACGGTGCTCACCATGAATAGAGACTGATAAAGACTCCCCAAAATCCAAACTCAGAGCCTCGCCTGTTCCCCATGCCTGGGGGAGGATGCTGCCGTGGGAAAAACTTGATTAACCTCTGCGTGACATGTCCTGGCACCACACCTACCAAACGATGCCTGAGGAGCCCGTGAGCAAGGCAAAGATGGGGTTGTGATTGCAGGGAAATCACTCAAAAGCAAAATGGTGCTCTCAGCGGCCCCACAGAGATGGAAAACAGAGTTTGGGAAACTGAGGAGCGGCTTTTTGAGGAGTTCAGCTTTGCACATCATTGCAACTTCACAGAAAAGTGAGGAAATTTGGGGCTGAAAGCTTTAAACCCTTGGATGGGACTCCCGCCTAGGCAGAACATTAAACGTGTCTTTAAACCAAATTTCTTTTATCTTGCCACATTATTGCAGGATCCTGGAAAAATAGCCAACTATTTTACATTGGAAAATGTTACAAAGGAAAAGGCTTCCAGAATTAAAGGATCTAATTTTCTTATTTTCCTTTGGAAAAATAAGACCCCTGTATTCAGGGCACTCCTCTGGCTTTAACTGTGATCCGCTGACTCGATGGCTCACCACACTGACAAGGAAGGTCTCCTTCTCACCAGTTAAAAGCACAAAAAGTTTGAATGTGGGAAAGATTCAAAAAGCAGAATTTGCACACTAATTTAAAGCTAAAACACCGCACACCAAAGGCACAACTGTTGTCTCCTTTTCCTCTCTTCTTCTCCCCCCACCATCCATCGCCTTTTGTTGTTCCTGGATTTAAAGATCAGCCAGCTTTGTTTGCTATCCAGCCTTATTTTTGGGGTAAAAAGGGTCGATGGAGAAGCAGGAAAAGGGAGGGATTGGCCTGCATCCCTGTTAAAACCCAGGAGCGGACAGCCAGCTTTCCTCTGGCATCGCCTTTCAAAGCCCATGCCGCAGTCAGCATATTGAATATTTAATGTCCTGATGAGCATTTCCACCTGCTGACACAGGCAAAGTGACAGAACAATACACGCGCTGGAACAAGATCATCAATTGACTCCCCAGTCAGTCTGCCGGGTCAGGCAGTTAAAAAAAAATAATAATATAAAATAATCTGTCTGTCTTTCTCCCCCGCCTTGCCCGGGGTCACACATTGCTCCTCTGAGAAGGATTCCCACCTGAAATACATACTTCTTTACATTCCATAGCTTGCCAGGTTCATATGGGCATATAAAGAAGTATGTCTCTCAAGCAGGTAGCTTCAATATGCGCATTTATATGGTCACAGGAGGAAAAATAACGCTGATTTACAATTTACATCCTGAGAGTGAGTTACGGCTCAGTTCAAACCAGCAGACTTTCCTCCTGCCCAGCCCATGTGCAGACAGACACACACCCCAGCTCCCGATCCTCGCCGGTAATGCTGGGCTGAGCCCTCGGCAGATGATGGATTTTGGGTCCTGGGAAGGGGAACTGCATAATTCACTGGCCACAAAGCAGCAGAGGTCCAGTGGCTGCCCTGGCAGGGGCTCTTTGAAACGTAAACGGCACAGAGTAAAAGCCAGCCTGCCACTCCACCTAAAAAGTAGGTGTTTCATTCTAAATCATAAACTTGTAGTATTTAAAAAAGACCAAAATGTGGTTTAGAGGAAAGCCTTTGCTGTACACGCATTTAGGTTTCATTTCAGACAAAGCCATGTGGGAGAAAGTTAAATATTTATCAATTCCCAATTGTCTCCATCCTACAATTTGGAAACAAAAAGCCAATTTGTTTTCAGAAAGCCAAGAATCGAATGGCCAGCTACTGATTTACAAACCACCACCAGGAAGGACTGCTCCATTCGCCAGAGTAAGAGAACTCATCAGCCCCAGACATGCGATTGCTTTATCAGTAAGTAGAGATTAAAGCATAGGAAGAAGAAAGCATCTTACCTACTGAATCCAATGATTTTTCCTCTGCTGGTCACTGGGAGCGAGACACTACCCCGCAGATAAGCAACCCCCAAAAGATAGCACATGCCTTTTGGCGCGTTCAGGGCATTAAAAATAAAAAATAATTAAAAATTGCTTCTAATAACTCATCCGGTTGAGCTCCACACCAGCTAAGGGGCTTTGGGAAGACGTGCAGACATAAAAGGCAGCCAAAGCGAGGTGCTGGGAGCTCGGGCCAAAGCCTTGCCCAGTTCTTCCCGCAGCCCCCGTGGGCTGCGCGCCCTGGCCGGCACCGCGCTGCGCCCCGCGAGGCTCGGTCCCGCACGCAGCCCTGCCTCTGCCCCTCTCCCTCTCCCTCGCCTCCCTCGCAGCCGTGCTGAGCTTTAAAGCTCCCTGAACAATGTGGGCCGAGTGGCAGGGCTGCGCTCGCCGCCCGGGCTGAATGGGAGGCTATAATGGGCAGGATTTAGGCAGGAGCGCGGCGGAGGTCACGCCGGGCGCTGCCTGCTCGCTCAGCAGGGCGGGCACGGTGCCTCCTCACCTGCGCCCGCCGCGGCCGCCGATCGATACCAATTTACAGGCAAACGTGCAATGGCTGCCTCCGTGTTAATGAATTTTACCGCTCCTCGCAATCTTCTAATGAACCCTTTAAAGAGGGTTTAAGTAAACTTAGCAAGTGGCAAACTAAGCACTTTGGAATACCTAATTGCATCGATGCTTCTCACTGGTTTTTAAAATATCACTGCCAGCTGGGGAGCAAATATTTCCCTGCGCCCCATCGACTTCCAGCACCCCTGAAAAGCAGAGGCCGCGTGGAGCCCGGGTGTAAACCCGCTGTGCTCAGCCCCAAGCCCCAAAATCGCTTCACACCCCTCATGAAATGCCAGCACATGCCTCGGTCCTGGCTCTGTGCAGCTTCCCCCTCATTCCCTCAGTTTGTTGGCCCTTCTAACCATCATTATTTGTCTCATTTAAAGGCAAATTTCAACCTTTAGTTTGGATTAAGAGGAAGAGAGATGGAGCTGTGGCACTGGTGTAATGCATGACTGCAGTGAAATTAAAGCAAAGCAGAGCTGAAGAGTGTGAGGGAAAGTCTGAGTGATTCAGATTAAAAAAAAACCCAAACAAACAAACAAACAAACAACAAAAACAAAGTGTTGGTGGTGGGGTGTTGCACAGCCAAGCACTCAATGGTATTGAATTTCCTTCAGACTGACAGCACTAGGACAGCTACTGGACTTCTTGGACTGTTAAACATCTGCACCTTGTACCCAATTTGATTTCCTCAAATGCATTTGACATGGGCTGTCCTAAACAGTCCCCAACTTCTGCAGACCAGCAGGACAGCAGCTGCCAGCAAGCCCTGTGGAAGAGTTTTTTAAAAATGACCTTTTAAATCCTTACTAGAACTGAAGACAATGACACAACTACAGCAGCAGAGTTCATCGTGGCGATTTAAATTTGCTTTGAGGTTCTGGGTGGAATCTTATGCTTTCTGGGGTTGTGCCTTTTGGTGGAGGAGCAGAGAAATGGCCGTGCTGGTGCCTTTAATGTAACATCAGAGGCACCCTGAGGATCCCATCCTCCAGCTACCACCAGGAGTAGAGTGGTGGTGGGTGAACATCAGCCACTATCCTCAACCCACTTGGGCTCGCTGAGCTCCTACGCTTGCTCTTGGCAGAAAAACATGCGCAATAAAACTGTGGCTGTTCTGGAGAGAAAAATGGATGGAGACCTGGATCATGCAGAGGCCATGGGGCAAATAAAAGGGGAGGGAACAGCCTGAGGTATTGCCTGAAGGCGAAAGGGGAAGGAGCAGGGTGAGAGAGATGGAAAGCAACATGCTGTATGTTATATCCCTGCTCTGCCCCAGGCTCAAGGTGCTGCTCAGGTCCAAGTGGCAAAGTCAAACTGAAGCTGTGCAGCACAAACCTCTGGGGACTCTGAAGTCAGCCCCTGTGTAGGGCTGGGCACTGGAGAAGGGAGACACCAGCGGGGCCAGAGTGGAGGCAGGTGCTCGTCCCAGCACAGCCCATGGCAGAGAGACTGGGCTCAGACCTTGGGAGCCACAGACACAACCATCTGCTCGAGAGGAACCCAGCAATTAAACTGACAGCACAAATCACAGATTTCTGCCTATACAATTACACAGTGCACACTCCCTCCGGCACAGGCACACAGATACCTGTATCCACACTCCCCACACAGCCTGGAGATGGGCTGTGTCTGGGTGATACATTACACCTGCTTGCATATAGCATTTATATACCTATGCATAAAGATGCATATAAAATATCCATATGCATGCTATAAAACGTACCTAAATCTGCATGAGTGTGTGTGTGCCACAGTATCCACCTCACCAAACTGGTGTCTATATATTCATGTGATAGGTACCACCACTATCATATAAAATATAATGACCACAGTCAACTCTGAGTTGCAGAAGCAATAACAGTCAATTGATGCTACACTTCATGTAACCTGAATTCCAAACCCTTGCAGGGAAACCTAACTTCTCATCCTCCCCACATTCCCTTTCTGATCATCCACAAACCATGCGCCTGTAATTAATACTCATTTCTCAGCATTTTAACAGTTAATCACTACAGCATTGAGATCATTGCAAGTTAGGCTAAGTTTAAACACCTTTCACCCTTTTGCTCTGCCTGATATCAGCTCATAACACTAGTTTGTTGCAAATAAATAAATAAAGCCCCAATCCCCCCAGGTGTCATTAGCCAGCCTGTGTCTGAATTAGGCATTTAAAGGCCGGTTTAACCTTGCAGAATGGTTGCATGTCAAAGTTCTAACATTTCAGTTCAGATTATTCTAGTGCACTGCTTGCTCTGCAGTTTGTTAGTTTTTGTTTTTTGAGGTTTTTTGCTTTTTTTTTTTGTTTTTTTTTTTTTTTTTATGGGGAGTTTCCCACGGGAA
>VZSE01003962.1:0-67594 GCA_013398275.1 Promerops cafer | reverse complement strand
CGGGCGGGGGGTCAGGCTGCGGGGGGATGCACACGGCCGGGGGGGGCTGGCGGAGGGAGGGGGGAGCTCTGGTCAGGACGCGAGTCCACCTTTCCAGTGCTTATATACCCAACGAAGCATCCCAAACACGCACCCCCGGGCGCGCGGCCCCTGCTCCTGCTCTTCCCTCCCTGACCATATTTAGTCAACCACGGCAAAAAATAGCCCGTCAGCTGGAGCCTGCCGAGCAGGGCTTGGAGTTCAATCGCTCCTCGCAGCCCATTGACTACTGGTCCTGCAGGGTCCTGACTCTGCCTTTTTTTTCCCCTCTGCTATTTTTAGCTAGGCCAAATAAAGAGGGAGCTCATCTTACTACTGTGTGCCGGCCCGAGGTTCCGCGGGGCCCTGGCTATGTTTGGTAAGTGCCGGCGTTGAGAGACACAGAGCGGAAACCTGGTCCATGCCGGAAAACCTCAGGCTGCCTCCCGCTTTGCTCCTTTTCTTCTCCTTTTCTTTCTTTCATTTGTATTTCTTCCTCCATGGTAGAAAGGTTTCCAGGCGAGAAGGTGGGGAAGAAGCTCAAAAGATCCTGATTTCCACCTTACAGAAGGAAGAAGTGTGTTTCAAAAACCTCATGCTGGGGCCAAGTCCTTCACCACAATGTCCTGGGCACCTCATTGTCTGGCCAGGTCTGTCCTCCTGTGTCTCCAAAGGTGCTGAAGGCTGGGAAGGTGTTGGGCTTTCTGCCCTACACGGAGAGCACTGGGGAGCCTCATTGCCAGGCAGGGAAACCTGTCACGGTGGGTTAATGTGCATCACCAGCACAGCAGTGTCTCCTGGACTACGAGGCCACAGGATCTTTCCAACCTCCAAAGTTTCATACAGTGGTACAGCAAGGAGGGGAGATTCTGGCAGTGCAGGCACAGCCCTTGGCTTGTGCCCAGAGAAGCAGGTGAAGATCTCTAGAAATTTGAGTTGCACCCAGCTTCCAAGTGAAGCTGTCCAGGGCCCTGGGGAGGTCACCTGGGGAGAGCAGATGAATGATGACAGACATGGCAATGTCTGCACTCAGCCAACCTGTCCTGCTTGCTTGCAGCAGACCCCCATTCTGGGCCACCTCCCCCAATCCCATGTGCCCCCTGCCAAGCTCTCTCCAGGTCTCCACACCTCATTGAGGCTCCCCAGAAGGACCACGACATCTCAGAACCCCAGGGCGTCTCATGCTGCTGACAGACCAGCGCTGTGGGTGGGTTTTGGGGGATCAGGGCTGGAGGAACCAGCAGCTGGCAATGGATGCGTGGGTGGTGGTGGCTGGATGTGGATCTGGGTTGGGAAGTTTGCATGAGCCTGGTGAGATGCCCAACACCCTCTGCTCCTATCAGCAATCCATGGATGTGGTGTGACAGGGACGGCCACCCACAGAGAGCCGACACTGTGACCCCAAAGGACACCTCCACTGAGGACATCCATGTGAGACCGTCAGGCAACGCTCGTCTGAGGCTGTTAGACTTGCTGGGGGCTGATAGCAAGACATCTAAGGATTGGAAATGCCTGCAGGAACCACTCCACAGTGCCACGAGGTGGGAAGGGCTCCCAGGAGGTCCCGGAGGTGTTTCCCTGTGCTCCCGGAGGTCCCCAGCTCCGAGGACAATGCCAGAAATAGCCACTGCTGGTGACGTGTCTCCTCTTTGTCATGGGCTGCTTTGGCTTCTTCTCTGTCTCAGCCTGAGCCTGTGCTGGGGACCTGGATTCCCCTGTGCTGCCCCCCAGTCCCAAGGACAGGCTGTTCCACGTTGTCACTGTTCGGACAGCTCAGGACAGGTGTGTGGCAGCAAAACCACAAAGTCTGGTGTCCCTGTGGTGCCAGAGCCATCTCTGCAGTGACCACAAGATAGAGCAGCCCTTGGGCAGCTCTGTCTGAGCCCAGGAACCGAACCTGCCACCCCTCATGGGACCGGCAGTGGGGACAGAGATTGTAGAAGAGCCTCTTCCCCCACCCCACTCCTCTGCCCCGACACGGTCCCTGTGATCACCGCTGTCCCCTCTGCACCCTCAGCTCATTTACCCCTGGAACTGCTGGGAATTTCTCCACAATGACATAAACCACCACTGGGTTTTTCTCCTCCCTTTTTCCATTGTTGCAGGGATGTCCAAGCTGCTCCTCCCTGGACATCAGTCAGGACTGTCAGTGCTTTCCCAGCCCGTGCCCTTTCACTAACTGAAGCCATGGAAGCCCTTCTCCACCCTGGCTCAGGATCACCCCAGGAAGGCCTTTACCCAAAATACCAGCTCAGCCAGCACAGGGGAGCATTGCCTGGCACTCCCTGGGGAGCACTGGGGGCTTCTGAGAACCCGAGTGCCAGGAGCAACAGGTTCTCATGCTGTTTTGGGGCGCAGCTGAAATCACAAAGTGCCCGGGGTGTGTGGCTGCCTGTGCCCCAGGAGGACCCTGCCCTGGCTGCAGGGGAGCTCTCAGCAACCACTCACTCTTACAGGCACAACCATGCCCTTCTTTGGGTTGAGTGAGTTGTTATCACATCCCTGACAGGTTCCCCGGGGTTGAGAATCCATCCCGACACCGAGATATGTTGGGAACAGGAGCAAACTATAAAGGGATATGAACCAACAGCAAACCTCTGAGATGTGAACTAAGAGATTGTTTAAAACCCAAACCTCGGTTTTGGACGCAGATTTCTTCTCTTCACTAATTGCTTTAAAAACCACACTCACCCTTGAGCTCCTAATGGGACTAAAATATCTGTGTTCTCTCCAAAGTACGTGGCATCTTTTTATCAGGACTTGGTTTGGGGCTTGTTCCATGGGCTGATAACGCTGGGAGTTTGGGATGCAGGGAGTGCTGGGAGAGATGGGGCCTGGATGTGCAACCACCACTGTCAGACAGGCTTTATATATATGTATATATATATATTTGCATACATGTATACACATATGCCTAATAATATATTCATGTGTGCACATAATAATTCTGCATTAAAACTCCTCTGAACCAAGAAACCTGAGGAAGCTGCTCAGCAGCCTGTAAAACTGAGCCAGTTCAAAGTGATATGTGAGAGATTGCAACACTCCAAACAAAATGCAAGATGTTACTTTAAAAGAACCAGGCTCGGGCTTTTGAATTTATGTAACCTAAACTGATTTTGTCTGTTTAAAATTGTTGTTGCGTGTTGGGAATCTCAAAGAGGTGAGGAGCAAAGCTGCAGACATTTCCTTTGGAGTCCAAGATTACAAGCCCCTTTGCTTCTCCCTTCAGCTCCAAAGCTGTTAATGGTTTGCTTCATTTTATTAACAGCAGACAGGAAAAAAAAATTCCTCCTCGGAGCCTGTGTGAGGTGACAAGTTGGATAATAACAGCTCCTTTGGAAGTTTTTATAGTGCATTAGGCAAACATAGTGGATGTTTATAGACTTTTAAAAATGCTGATTATATAAAAATGCATTTATAGCCTTCTAAAATACCAAGCTACTCTAATATAAATATTTCCAATAATAAAAACTAAAAAAGCGAATTATTGGCTTGATTGGAGCATTTTTAAAATTGATTTCTCCTTTTCTTTGGGCCAAAATCTGATCTCAAACCATAAGACTGGCCAATACCCTGTGAAATGAGTCAGGTCAGTCAGGTGTTCACATCCTGCAGAAGATGCTGCACTGTCCTGGGGTGAAGCCAAACTGACTGAACCATGCACCCCACTCCCCTTTCCAGCACCTCAAACACCTCTGGCTCAAGGGAGCCCCTGGAATGCCAACTGCACCTCCCAGCAACCTGCTGGCCCAGCCACCTTCCCTCCTCGCTGGTGCTGAGGAGGCTCTTGGTCACCCAGTGGTTGGTCTTCCTCTGTTCTCCATCAGAACTTGTACGAATAATTAATTTTTTATTGGCACAGAAGCCAGAGTGTGGCTCTGTCCTGTTCCAAGCTGATAAGGTTGCTGGGGATGTGCCTTCTCCCTTTCTTGTCTTTTTTTTTCCTTCTTTGACATGAAATTCCATCAGTAGGTGGAATTAGCTTTTGCCAATGGCAGTTGTCTCAACACAGATAAATTCTTTCAAAAAATTAAGCTTCTGACAATTTGGCATGTTCTTACCAAAAAATACTCCAAACACTTAGTCAAAAATGAGTTATTCTTTATTTTATAAAAGCAATCTTTTTTTTTGTTTTGCTTTGTCTTTTATTAATAATTGGGAAAGACCAACTCTGGGCTTTGGAGCTGCCTGCAAAGTCCCTGAAATCAGCATGAGATCAGACTTTTACATCATACAATACACAGTTTAACCCAAAAGAAAAGGATCTATTTCAATTTCATCTCCCTGGAGCCAATATTCTTCCATCTGGTCATTTAAGTTCTATTTTATAAATAAAAATCCTTTTTTTTTTTTCATTGTCCCACCTCTTCAGTAACAGAGCCCATTGCAAAATTTCCCATTACTTAAGAAAACCCCAGCCCCACTGGTGAGAAGGATGGAGGGAAGATGCTGCCTACAGCTCTGCCACCAGATGAAAGCAGCAATTGCATCACCATTTTACAACATAACAGTGCTTAAAAACACATCTCATAGCTTCTCCCAGAGGCCAGCTCCAACCTTCTCTGCTGTACACCGACATAACCCATCTGTGTGACACACACAATTCATGCCATGCAATGAGAAATATGGGCTGGGTGGGGTTTTTTTCCCCATAGTTTTTTCCTTTCATTTGGTGTTTCTAACAAGGGAAAGAAAATAAAATTGTTTTCCAAACTAATGACGAAGGGATGTTCATTGACAGCACAGCAGTGACACCTTTTCCCCTCAAAATCCTAACGTGGGAGGCAGTGTTGTGTTGGTCTCCCTTGTTAAATTGGGAAACTGAGGCAGGAGAAGGAGTTGCTTTGCCTGGGAAGGAAAGGAACAGCTGGGGGGTGCCGGGGCTGTTCCCCAGTTCAGCCACCTCACTTATCAGCCTCTCCCTGTTGGCAGATGAAGCAGTGACATGAGAGATAGCTGAGCCAATTACCCTCAGCTGACTTGAGTTCATTCACATGTTGGGGGCTTTTTTTTTTTAAGCTCAGCAAGACGTGAGGGTTGGGTTTTTCCTGGACTTCTCAGAAGCTGTGGAGTCCAGCTGTCGGATGCTCTGGCAAGGAGGAAACACGGCTGTTTCGGGGGCTGCCTGGGAAGCTTTGGCTCTCTCTGTATGCACATGTATGCAAATCCAGCATGCTGTGCCTGCACTTCACATGTGCAGTATCATACTCTTCTTTTGGAAGGTGTTTCCCTATCCACCTCACCTCCTGACACAAATGTTTTTTAATTATTTGAGGGGTTTTTTCCCTTCATTGCTGGAGAAAAATGAACAGTGGGCAAAAACACAGAACAAAATATTTTCTTAGTGCTGAGTTTGCTTTTAAAGTACCCATCTCTCAGATACTTGGCTCTTACTGTAGTTTTAAAAGATTATGCCAACACACTCTGAGGGAAACAACAAAGGACCACTTATAAATTTAACCAAACTCCCCATATTTTCCAATCTGTCTGATGTCTCTGAAACCTAGGATCTTCTTTTGTGTCAGGGACATTTATGTCTTCTCCAATGTCCTTCCAACAATACGTGTTCCAGCAACAGGGATTGCATTATATACTGTGGTTTTGTTTGTGGCAGAACAAAATTAAATGAGTATATAAATTACTCTGCTCCTGGAATAAAGAAACAAGTGAAAGAGCTCTGTTGCTTTTTTTTTTTTCAAAGTGGGGTGGGGTTTTTTTTATAGGATGAGTAGATTTCCTGAAACCATGTGCAAATTAAAAAGTTCACAGTTCAGGCTTATTGCAAAGACTAAATCTCAGCCTCATTTTGAGAGGCGGCGTATTTAGGAAGACACATTGGGATTTATATAAGAACTTGTAATTGGCTTCCCGCATCTTCCTTGAGCAAGCATGCCTCCTGCCCCTCCCAGATTAACTCTGGTGGTGCTTAACAGCAAAAAAGGACACTTGTGGCTGGATACACTCTACAGAAATATCTCCTGATGGTCGTGGAGCTCTGCAACATTCCTGAGAAGACCCACTGCCTCAAACAACTCATTCCTGAAATGCAGCGGTGCCCTTTGCACCCCCAGGTGCAGCCTGGGGCAGGGCACTGTCCTCAGAGAGGCTTAAAGCAGCAAGAAGAGCATCCTTGGAGGGATGAGGGCTGCAGCAGGGACACACTAGTGGAGAGGGCCCAGGTCCCCTTGAGCACCTCCACACCACCCGCTGAGCACAAACCTGCTCTGGTTCTCTTACCAGGCTCCTCCTCCAGTGCAGATCCCAGACCAGGAGTGCCTGGGGTCACTGCGGGTGGCTGGCCAGAGCCTGGGCTATACAGACTGGTTTGGGAGCAGAGGAGCTGGGGGAGGATGGGGAGAAACCAGATGAGGATCTGACACGGGAGATGCACAGGCTGGTGGGAAGAGCAGAGTGCTGCAAGGGCTCCGCGCTTTATTGCTCAAACACATCTTTTCCGTGCGTACAGGCTAAGGTAACAAGACGCATGATTTATTTAGCACAGGGAAAGCAGCTGTTCAGAGGCAGTGCAGGAGTTTTTAGGCAATCATGTTCAGCTCCCGAGGAGTCCCATTTACAAATGCTCACTGCTTCATTTTACCCCCTCCCTGCCTCTGGCTCCCCTGCCGTTATCTGGCCGTCAGGCTGCGCTGCGGATGCCTCAGGCTCTCGCTCAGCCCTTACGTCTGCCTTCACTTCAATTTCCTGAAGTTCTTGGGACTGCCTGGCTCTGAGGGTCACCCCACCCCCGTTATCTAATCTAGGAGACTATTTCTGAGTTTCTCACAGTGTCTGAGCCAAGGAACACCAGCAGCACTGTGGCATTAAAACAAGCCACTCACTGCAGCCAGGGGCATTGTGAGGCTTTGCTGCTTGCCCAGGAGCAGGTGAGACATCTTTGAGACACCTGTGCCAGCAGCTTTGTGCCCTGTGCTCAGATCAAACCCTCTGCAAATTCACCTTTCCTACAGGGTCTGTGTTCCCAAAGTGCATTATACAGGACTTGTAAGTGTGGCTATGACTGGAGGCCAACCTCATCCACACAAACAATCTCTTCCCCTCTTTTGTCCCATTCCAGGGCTGGGAGTGAAACCACAGAACTTCTAGACACAGTGCTGGTGGTGCAGGGCTCACCAGCTCACAGGGCTCCAGGTTTGGGAGTCACCTGGGAAGCACAGCACGTACCCTCAGCCCTTCCGCAGAATTTCTAAGCGGTGTGGAATTAACTGTTCTCCTGCAAGTAACTCACTAATAGACGTGATTAGCAATTAAGAAAAACATTATTATCTGTCACATGGGAATGAGGAAATATTCGCTGCAAACCTGTGCGTGACAGCAGTAGGAAAAGGGTCCAGGAAGGCTAAGAAAATATCAGTGAGACAGTGTCATGGCAAAGGTTATCATGGGCAAAGACATAATGATGGCAGGAGAAGCCAACAAGTTGATCCATGAAGGATGGGAATGAACAACAGTGCCACAGCAGAGTGGGCACTGTGTTTCACTGACAGGAGAAAGTAATTTATCACTAAATATGGGAAAAAGTTCTTCTGAAAGGTCCAAGAAACCTAAGTAAACCAGGTTTAGTTAGGACATAATCCTCATGAGCCAACTTACAGTGGCACCGATGGGATTTTGTCCATTCCTTTTGGTCATGCTTCTCTATTTATTTAACATTAACCAATTTATTCAAGTGTAAGCTAAGAACCGGTGGATTATAATAAATATTTATTGAATTTTAACAAATCTGCAGGACCTGTATGTATATTAATCCTCATTATAAGTGCTGCCACTTGCCACTTAACCTACAGAAGCTCTCTTCCAAATTTATTATATTAAATACATATTTGAGATGACTAATTTACAGCATTAGCAGAATACATTTATGTCACTTTCTATATTTCCTGTTTTTGCTAGCTCCTTATTCCTGAGAATCCCTCAGGAACCAGCTAACAGGCCCCAAAACTAGAACCAAAATGAATATTTTGAGGAGTTCACTGACCACTTTGTGAACCAGGAGACCTAAGAGAAACAAACCCCAGACCTGTGAAGAACAATGTTAAAGTCAAAGGTGTCCTTGGAGGTTGAAGCAGAGAGCAGATGCCCCAACCTTCTCTTTCTGGGGTCATCAGGAGTCTGAGCCTTTTCCTCAGCCACATGTTTTGCTGCATAGATAGAAGTCCAAGTCCTTCTGTCTGCTATTCCTCCCATGAATGTGATTAAATTCACCTTTCATGTTCAAAACTTGGCGAAATGTCCACAGATTGTGAAAGCCCAATCCACCTTCCTTTAGGAATCCATGCCAAGAAGCCTGAGGGTCATCACCCAAAATTCACTGCAGTCAATAAATGGCTCATTTTGATGCCGGTGGCACAGACCCAGATTTCCTAAGTCCAGCCTCTGAAAGCATCTGTGGGTTTTGCACATATCTGACTTGGGGCTACAGTTTCCCAAGCAAGTCCTGGGTCTCTACTTGATTTTTGTCCTGGAACTGAGTGTGTCCCACAGTGAGTGTGCAGTGAGGTGTGTGCCCACTCCATGGCGGGGTGAGGTGTGTTGTTCTGCAGTAATGGCATGGTAACTCCATTAGAAATAATGGTAATTATATTGTGGCTCACCTTAACGCTACCAGATTATATCCCAATGAGTGTTCAGTTAATTCATTTTTATTGTCTGTGTCTTGGAATGGGGTTTTTGGAGTGTGCTGCTAATGCATTGGAAATTAAGAGTGTTCATGGGCCCGTGGGGTGATCTGTACCCAGCTGCGTATTTGTGTTCCTAAAGCAAAGAGGCTGTGAAATCCAAAGGGATTCAGTCGAGGAATAGGAAGTGCAGCCCTGCCATGAGTCCATCAGGAATGTCACCCTTGCTGGGAGGCAGTGGGAAGTGCAAACAAGTTCCTTCGGCACAGAGCTCCCCGGGAAACTCAAGTAGGTGTCACTGGATTTAGGGAAAGTGGAGCAGCAGCTGAATCACTGCCTGGTTTGTAGGGAAGATGTCTGGGACATACACTGGCAGCTGCACCAAGAGAAACTGCCGGGGTCTGCCCGAACTGCAACCCCAGCCTAATACTTTCTTCATTAACCTTTGTGCTAATGAGAGATAACGACCAGACTCTTGGCTGAGGCTGGAGCTGGAGCTTTCCCTCCTGCTACTGTGTTTACCAGGAAAGGGCTCCTTTTGTCTGGTGTCTTTGTGGCTCATTATGGCCGTAATTTATTTGGGGACACTGTTTTTGTAATGTGCAAATTGCCTTCCTCCTGGGAGGACCTGGCTTCGGAGCGGAGTCGCCGCCTCTCCGGCTCGCAGCCCTCCAGCCACCCAGACGGATCACCGCAGGTATTTTTAGAAGGTCATTCCGAAGCAGCAATTTCATCCAGTGATTTTATCTCCTGCCTTTTAGCAAATATTGTTGGTTTGGTCCCCCCCCGCTTCTGTTTTAGATGGTGACAGGTTTTAATGTCAACTTCAAATTACCCCATATTTCTCAGCCCAGTTCCTGCGCCAGGACCTCTGCTGACACACAGAGTCACGCTAGTTGTCATTCTCAGCAGAGGGACCAAGACCGTGTGAGCCTGGATGAATAAATTTCTTCCTTCCCTTTTAGAGGTGGTCCCTCGAGACCATTTTTTCAGGCAGAGGGATTTTCCACTCTGCAGGACAAACAGTGCCATTCATAGAAAAAATATGTTAATGGAAGCGAGCTTCATGCCAGAATCTCTCTGCGTGTGTATCAGGCTCAGCAGCGATGACAGTGCAGCTCCTGCAACAGGCTGCTCCAGCTAGCCAGGCTTGGGAGCTGCTAAAGGAGAAATGCCTGGATTGCTGTGAACCCTAACAAAATAACCCAACGCTTTTCTTTCTATTTCAATCAGGACTTTTTTACCCCCCCATGTTTCTTTAATTGCGGGCATCAAATTTACAAGAGCAAGTTTACTCCCCAAAAAACCCCAACAAACCATGTTGATCTTAAAGAACTACCCTATTTAATAAGAGCTATTTTAAGGTAGGTCAAACCCATGTCCCGAAAACCCTTGGCAGTGTCCCTTTGCTATGTTTCAGTGGCCAGATGTAAAGAGACATATACCTTATAAAAGAGCAGTCTGGGTTGCGACAGCTGATAATCTCATTTTGGTGAAGGACTTCCCTCATGTTGCCTTTAGCTGGAGGCTGAGGTCTCCAGCAGGAGTTGGAGGCAGCAGCAGGGTGCCAAGCCCAGCAGCCACATCTCGAGGGGCAGGAGAATGTAGCCATACATTTGAAATTCCTGCGGAGACACTCAACCAGTCACCCACGTGGGAGGATTAATTCTCCTCTTATTGGTGAGAACAGCTCCTGGAGACAGTCACAGGCAACTCAGGTAAGACTGGGCTCATTTTTTTCTGCAAAAGAAACCCAGGCAGGTGAAACCCCCTTCCCCCTCAGCACAGTCCCATCCAGGATGGGGTGGTGCTGGTGCTGTAGGTGGCCAGGTGGGAATGAGCTCCTGATGGAAAACCCACTCCTGCCTGCTCCTGCCACCCATCTCTCTTCCCAGCGCCACCATGAGCAATGTGTCTTGACCTGTGTTCCCCATGCAGGAGGGTGCCCAGAAGGAGGCAGGGAGGACTGGAGGACATTGTTTGTCCTCCCAGAAATCTTGCAGCCGACAGGTACCACTCCTAGTAGTGACAGCTCTTTGCTCAGAGCAGGGCCCTGCACCACCATGAAGTGATTTTCATGCCAGCAATGTGACATGTACCTCAGTCCTGGAGCCTTTTCCAGTCCTTGGAGCACTATTAACATGGAATTTTGTCCAACATGCCCTGGAGGTATTAGTTACATTTACTGGTCTGCCAAATAGCTATTTCTTTCTGGTTTGGCAGGAAGCATCTCATTCAGGAGGGAGATAATTGCCTGGCTCAATAGCTGATCTGTTTTCTACCCAATGATGGTTTCCCTTTTAGAAAATTGATGATCGATCAGTTATGTTAAGGATCACCAGATGTAGTATTTACCACATATTATGTTTATTCCAGTGTGGGAGGAATGCATTAGGCTTCATATCATTCAAAGGGGATATTTCTGATGTAAAACTGTGCTGCATTAATGAGACTACCCATCAAGATGGATGGGTCAAATTAAAGTAGAACAAATTGCAGACTCCTACTTAAAAGTCACACAGGAACCTCCAGCCTACATTATTTGTAAAATTCAAATTGAGCCCATTTTTGGCTCAGACATGTTTACATTCATACTGGAAAATATATTAAACTGTATTTAATTATATCCATGGGAAAGGTTGTATTTTTTTTTTTTCTTGATGCCACCCAAGATAACTGAAACTCAAGTTCAGAACTTTAAGATACTACTGTAATTCAAATACTGATATTATCTCTGCAAGATAGGTCTGGGCACAGAAGCAAAGCCTTTCCTCTTTTCCGAAGGAATCACAATGATTTAGGAATCATTTCACCTTCTTTTGTTACATTTCAAGCTTTACATTATATTTTAATAAGTCTTTCATATTGTACAGACAAAAGGATGTTCAGCTTCTGCTGTAATTAAAGAAAATCACTGCAATGGATAACATCAACCCAGCAGATTCCAATGATCTTGCTTTCAGCACTCCAAACTCTGCTGCTCTTTGCATACTGAACTAAAACAGCACCAGCCTCCAGGCTGCTGCTCTCAGGGTTCATCTCTCCCAAATCCAGCTCCTAAAGACAGGCACTAAACCAGTCAGAGCCTCACTGCAGGATAATTTGTCCCGTGCCAGCTTAGCCACCTGTGTTCAGCCTGTTAAAGTCTCCTGCACCAGCTCTGGGAGCAAACTGGGCAGGAGGCTGGCAGAGTGTCTGCAGCAACACCAGAACTATCACTCTGATGTGTCCCAAGGAAATTCCACAGCAGAGTAATGCTTTTGGTGCTCCCATTAGCATCCCTGGCCAGTATCCAGAATTTCTCCTGGAATTTCAAACCTAAATCAGCTTGCTAGACCAGAGCCATTCCTGCCTACAACCACCATCACCTGGTCAGAGCATCCCCTGCAGATGTGGAGGAAATCCTTCCAGTGCCATGTACAATAGATTCTAATAGGCAGTGGAGCTCCCCTTTAAGGTTTTATTTCTTTCTCTCCCTTAGACAAGTTAGCCGTGGAAAAAATCACCTATAGTTAAAGTTAGTTAATTGGAAACCGTGAATATTTTATTGTCCTTTGTGAGAGAAAGGAATTAAAGAAATGGATTTGGCCTTGATTTTTTCATTTGAACTTCTCTGCTTGAGCTGCACTTTTCTATTACCTCTGCAACTCTGCCTTCGTTATGTTATTAAAGGAAAAGTAATTTATGATTGCCAGTCTTGCAGTCTCTAATTATTTCTGGCTGTGCATCACAATTATTAACTTGAGTATCCACCCTCTTCCTAACAGGATAAAAGACTTTCAGCCTCTTCTGGGTGAGTTACTCTTAGGTAGCCATGCATCCATCCTTGCAGGCCACTGTCTCCAGCCAATAATCACACTTGTCCAGTTTGATATGTTGCTTAAACTTTGGTGCAAGCCAAAGATTGGATTTACAGTGAAGATGAAACACAGTCACAGGTTACTTGAGGCCTGGGTTTAGCACCTGGGTGTCCTAAAGCATCCTGCACTGTTCATAGTCTCCTTCAAGGGTAGGCAATAAAGCAGCACTCAGCAACAACCAGAATATCAACATATCACTGCTGTTCTCTTTCTTTTCCCTTGGTTGCACTGGTTTTCCATTTACTTCTGGTGGGTAATGAAGACATCTGTTCTCATCCCAATAGCACTCTGCAACTTGCTTCCTGGGAAATGGAATAGCAGCATTTCAGCAATTTTGATCAACTGAGAAAATACTGCCCTGTATTTATGGAGGTCAGGACAGTCATTATATCCAGGACATTTCTGTGAAAAGTCTCAAGGAATGGATGAAGAATGGAAAAATCAGATTTCTGAAACAAGTTTGGATACCCCAGAGATGCTTTACAGGTAGATCTCAAGCAGAAATGCTCTGGCCAGGTTTAGTGCTCATGAAAACAACAAAATTAAAAAAAAAAAAAGACTGAGAAATCCCCCACCTTTCAGAGCAGAAACCCCAGAGCCACTGGGGAAACTAATTTTGTGTCAGTGAGTGTTCCTTCCCCAGCTCCCATGGCCCCCTCCACTGACTTGTGTTGGAGTAAAAGCCTGGGAAGTGCTCTGCTGAATTCCAGGTTTCATCTGTATCAATCATTTTCCCATGTACCAGTACAAAAAATATGCTCCTGGCCCAAATACAGCAATCTAAGTGCTGCATGCCAAACCACACATCTCCCTGAGTGAAGCCAGGCTAGACTGCTTTTTGGGTCCAATCTCTCACTTCTCTGTAACAAGACCATTTGTCTATAAAGCACCTCATTTTTATCATCTTTAAGATAGCCTTTATGGTAGGTGCAACTCCATGCAAAGGAAGGAGGGGAGGGGGGGGAACCCTTTAAGCATTTTGCATTTATAGTTATATGCAGCTTTATTGCATAGTCAGTAAAAATCCCTGCTGATTATATCATTGCTGAGGCAATCAGGTGCCAAAAATATTTTTTTTATTTCATCCGAGCAATAATCATTTTCTGCCTGAACAGTAGACCCAGTTATTGTTTCTTCCCTTATGTTTTCATTAATTAGAAGGAAGTGGAGAGGTAACAAACGACTCCCTGGATGCTGAAGTGTACATTTTTCACTGTCAGGTTATAAGAGGCAATGGGCAAAGACAATATATCCTGTCAGATGTGAGAGTACTTATTGTCAGCAGGGCTTGTAAAAATAGAAAGTGAGGTAGCTTTTCTGGATGGAGTTGAAGCTATCTACGGATGGGGTTTAATCTGACTAATTATAACTAAAGACTTTGGCAAACAGCATCATGTAGCTGCAAGAATACTGGACAGTGCTTTTTTTTTCCTTATCAAATCCGTGTGAATGCTAATGCTTGTAAGTGTAAAATCGACTTCTATTAAATCTTCTGAATTGCCAAGCACTCCTTCACCCGCAGTGCCTCGCTTCTTCAGAGCAGTGCCGTGGAGTTACGGGTAAAAGTACTAAAACTCTCTGAAACAGCCATACATCTTCTGGTTTACAGGAAGAGCTTCAAGTGAAGGGGAAAAAAAAAAAAAAAAAANACAGCCAAGACTGCCCAGCCTGACTCCCAGCTCACTGGGGGTTCGTGGAGAGCCTCTGCTGCTGGAATGAGGAGTCAGGGGATTCACGGAGATGAGTTTTGGGTGGAGTGAGGGCTGCATGGAGGGGAACACTGTCCTGTGCACCCTGAGCATCACCCCAGCCCATGTGCTCTGCCCCAGGGCCACCCCACCACTTCCCCAAGGCCCCCTCCAAGGTGAGCTACTGCAGAATGTGAAAACAGGGAAGAAAACCCAAGCTGAAGCTTTCCTGGCACGCAAACGATAAGTTAAGCTCTGCTTTTTTTCTGCACTGGTGAATCTCATCTTAATTGCATCAAGCTGCTTGAGATTCCCAGATGCAGAAACTCTGTAGCCATAACCATTCCCACCTTTCTTAACCCAAATGCTTTGCTAAAACCACCAGTCACCCAGGTAAGGGCTGAGCAGCCCATAGGAGCCAGGGACAGGCTGTTGTGTTTGGTGTGAGCTTTTTTGTGCTCTTCTCAGAGCACTGTGAGGACCCACTGCAAGAGCACCCCAGTGTCCAACACCCCACAGCCCCCAGCCACAGAGGACTCCTCTCCTGTGCAGGCATCAGATCTAACAAGCTGATCATTAGCAATGCAAAGCACCGAGCCACAAACCAGCTCTGGGCCTGAGGAGAGGAGGCAGCAGAGGAAACCTGCCATGCATGACAGATGGGAGCTGCACCACCCAGTGCACACATGGCAAGGAGCTCTGTCCAGGGTGGGGAACAGAATGGGACAGGACAGGATAGGATAGGATAGGATAGGATAGGATAGGATAGAATAGAATAGAATAGAATAGAATAGAATAGAATAGAATAGAATAGAATAGAATAGAATAGAATAGAATAGAATAGAAAACATTATATGTACTTATTGTGTATCAAGCTGTGCTTTGCAGGTTAACAGCTCTACAGATGTGTCCCCATTTTTAACACATCCTATTTTCTGTTCTAAGAACAGCAGCCACGAAATCCACTCTGTATATGCCAGGAGACAGCTGATGTTTAGGCAGATGAAACAAACCTCACTTCATTTTATTCTGATGATTCATTTTGCCTGTCTGAGGTGGATCTGAAATTTTTTCTTAGTTTTCTAATTAACAGATATTTAGTGACTTAGTACCAATGTTAATATGCAGGAAACAGCAACCAAGTTACAGCTGAGGTGCTCGCTGGTTTAATTTGACTTTTTCTCACTGGCTTCAGTGAGATTAGAGACTAACCCAGCCAAAATCTGGCCCAGCTCTCTTGGCAGTGTCTGTCCATAAATGCTGTGGTAATATTTCCAGTGTATAGCTGTGGGTATTTCACAATTTCACATTCCAGAACATCTATGATGACTGCTGAGAGCTTTTGCTTGATGGCATTGCTGCTGCTTCGATGGCTTTCGGGGATGTGTGTATTAAAAAAAAAAAAAGGGAGAGAGAGAGTAAAAAGAAAATTAAAATTTGTCTGAATTAAATGAAGATTTTATCTCTCATTCTGCTTGATCCTGAATGTGAAAGGTCAGCAAGGACATTGCTATGAAAAGGGAAAGGCTGTGGGGTTGATATAGAGGAGACTACCTGGAAATTTCAGCAGTTTTACATACGGCTGCAGCTCCAGCATGGGGAACTGGGTGACACCAGCCTGAGGGAAGGCCACCACCCCTGATGGTCAGGGAAGCCTGGGCTTTGTCCTGGTGCAGTCTGAGCCTGGGAGTGGAGGCTGTGCCTGGGTCTCCCCACACAGGATCCTGCTTCCCCCTTAGAGCTCCTCTTTGCCACTGTCAGGGCAGCCTGGCATGATCAGAAATACCTCCCCATTCCCAATACCGTGCTAAAATCAGCGAGAGGGACCTGTCCTTGCTGCTATATCATAAAACACATCGATAAAATGAAGGAAGAAGAGAGAGAATAAAACGTGGAAAGTGGCACTGTGGCAGTCGAGCCTTTTGCCTGCCTGAGAAATCATCTTGGAGCTGCCTTTGCACGGTGTGTGATGGGTTTGGAAATGAGGGATGAGGACTGAGCAAACCTGTGGCCATCAGAGTGCTCTTCGCCCAAGGACATCTCTCCCCAAGCCCAGGCACGCCGCTGGCAGCTGCCAGTCACTGTGAGGAGGATGTTTTATGGCCTCACAAATATGAAGTCCCTTGTGGCACTCTGCAGGTTTCATTCCCCCTGCCTGTTAAACACATTGGGCATTGAGGGCCTTTTCCAGTGCCTGCTCAGCATTGCAGCTCCCAGAGCCAGCACTGCCCGCAGTAATAAAAGGTGATTGCTTCCAAAACTGAATACCCCCTTCCTTTGGGTCATTCTTTTAATTGACTTCATTAATAAAGGAAAGGCCCTGTTTAAACATAACTTCATCTTGCTGGCAGAATATAAGCAGATGTCATAAAGAAAACAACACACACTGTTTTGAACTCAAAACTTTAATACTAAATTGCATTATCTAATAACATAAAAACACCAACCATCTGGCTTTTTGGTGGGAGGACTCTAATTCCATTAGGACTTTAATAAATGTACTGCACTGTAGAGACATTTTGCTCTGATAGCCTGGGCAAAAATGAGGAGCGTTTACAAGATTAGTTTACGCAGCAGCCCCGGGATCTCTCTCTTGGAAAAGCTTTAGATGGAGCCAAGAGGACATCACTGAAGGACAGAGATGATGTAAAAAGCACCTGCACTGGGGGTGTATTTGGGGCTCCCAGGTGCCCTTGGGTGCAATGCTCTGGCGTGTGGATGTGCTGCAGGGGAAAGAGCTGGTGGCTCTGGCACTAGTGGGGCATCCAGGCTTTTGGTGGAGTCAGCAGCAAAGATGCAGGAAAGGAGTGGATTGCTCCAAATCCCGACATTTTTGTCTCTCTGGGGTGACCGCTGTCATACCCAGCACAAAGCCTTGGCCGTGCCACAGTGGCTTTCTTGTGCATCACTCTGCCTGCCCTCTTTGTCTGCCCTCCTGGTAAACCCCAAACTCTCCCGGCCCGAGCAGATCACAGCATCAGACAATGCTTTGGGTTGGAGCCTTAATGGTCATCTCATTCTATCCCCTTCCACTAGACCAGGTTGCTCCAAACCCCATCCAACCTGGCTTTGAACACTTCCAGGGACAGGGCAGCCACAGCTTCTCTGGGCACCCTGTGCCAGGGCCTCACCACCCTCACAGGGAGGAATTCCTTCCTCAAATTTGATCCAACCCTGCCCTCTATCAGTTTGAAGCCATTCCCCCTCGTCCTATCCCTCCATGCCCTTGTAAAAAGTCCCTCTCCAGCTCTCTTGGAGCCCCTTTAGGTTCTGGAAGGTGCCATCCCACCTTCTGATCTGAGGCAATGCATGCCAGCTCCCTGTCTGTCTATCCTTGTGCCCACATGAGTCACTTCTTCCCTTTAGGAAAAGGAAGCACAGCAAACGTCACATGGATTGCAGGAAAGGTGGAGCCTGAAGCACACCCAGCCACCAGCAAACTGCATTTCTGAGCTGTGCAATCACTAGCAGCATTCATTTCCCTGCTGCACTGGCAGGACGAAGGAGGCAGAGTCCCATTTTGCTCTCAGGATGTTATTAAGGTGAATTAATCTGAGTATGCTGTGAGACATGAGGGCAATTCTGTGTCCTTCAGTGGGGTTGATCAACAAGCCCTGACTAATGCAACGTGCTGGTTCCTGGCATGCTGAACTTCCCTGGATGAGTACCAAATGGGAATCAGTGAGGGTAAAACCTGACAGCATTATTTTTCACTGAGATTAACATGTGACACAGAATTATAGGTCTTCCTTCACGTCGGTTTTGTTTTCCCTGGCTCTATTTTCTTTCAACACATTCAGAGCAGATCCTCACCTCTCCTTGTAGCCCAGTTCATGCCACAGTAAGAAGGAGTAAGCAAACAAGGCTAAGAACATCAGTGTGTATTATCATTAGTTTTTTTAACAGAATTCATTAATGATGGGCATGTTTGGGTTATTTTGAATAAATTCCAAACTGGCCTTAATGTCACTCGACCCAGCACGATCACCTTGTCAGGGTAATTACTGGAGTTTTTTTAAAAACATCCTCTGCCCAGAAATATTTGTGAGTAAAAGTGCATTTCCATGTTGGTATCTTTGGAACACAAAGTCGATTTGCAAGGAGTTGCAGTGTCAGACGGAGCTTTTAAAAAGTTGGCTGCCTTCCAGATTTTAATTTACATGATCATTAATACTGACTTACTCCAAATATATCAATCAGTTTAAAAAACACCATGTCTCACTCCTTGTTCAGGGAAGAATCCTTAACCAGGTGAATGCTTGAGCATTTTCTTAGCTTTAAGCAAGTGCTTAAGTCATATTGAATGGCTCAGTGTTAAGCACATTTTCCACTGAGAGAGAGCTGGAATTAAGTCTTCAAAACGCAGCACCCAGATGTGGTGTGAGAACAGATTCCCCGGGGAACCCCTGCATGGGGGACGGGTGGTGGTCTGCACTCCACAGCCCCCAAAATCTGAGCCTGAGCCATGCTGGGGCAAAGGTGACGTTTTCCAGGAGCCTGTTTGCATTTAGGCACGCTGCTACAGCCGAGCAGATGCAGCTCTTTTCCTTAATGCTCCTTATTATCAGCTGAAATAATATTTCCTGAGCTGCCAGCGCTTGCACAGCACGGCGTTACCATCAGCCGGGAAACCCCGCAATCCCTTTAACCTGGCGAAGGATCAACCTGGGGTTTTTTCAGATACAGAGAGCTATAATAAAGCCATCCAGAAAATGACAGGTTACAGGGCTCTGTGATTTGGAAACTGCTTCTATTAAGTTGCCTTCTTGTCTGGTGGCGGCGGGAGGGATGGTGATAGTGGGCCCCAGCCGAGCCCTCGAACGCGCTGCTGCAGGAGCGGCTAATGCCATCCTTGTACCCCTGGCTGTTAGTGTCATTTCTCTGTAATACACTGCAAAATAAACACCCTTTGGGTTTTCCACCTAAATCCACCACACAAAAGGGGAGTTGACTTGAATTGCCCAGCTGAATCATTAGAAAATGAATGCTCTGGGGGAGGAAAAAAAAAAAAAAAAAAGAAAAGAATTACATTAGTGATCCCCCAGCTTGCCTTTGTGTCTTTTCTCTTTCAGAAATCTCTCATGTTGCTGCTCTCTGCATTTTTCTCACAGTATTGATACATGAAATAAAGCATAAATAACCTCCCTTTCTATTCTTAAGCCTTCGATCCCAGATCACCCTGAGCCTCTTGCCGATAAGACCATTTTCAGCATCCGCTGGCCTGGAAGTCGGCAGCGACGGTCAATGAGCTTGGGAAATCTGTCCTGTCACCATCCGGGATGTGCTGTCATCCCATCAGGCACCTCTTTGGTCTTCTTCCAGGTGTACTCTGGGAATTTTTCCATCCACGGATGAGCAGTCATGGGATGTGCTCAACCTTTTTGGGGCGTTTCGAGGGTATGGGCCATGCTGACGTGCTGGGTTTCAGGACAGGGCCTGCCCTGCTCTGGTGATGGGCACATTTTGGTCAACAGACTTAAATTAACCCAGAACTGCCCACATAAACAGCTAGTCTTACATTAATTGCACTTTATCCTGCTCTTGCACACAAAGGTTTCAGTTTGCAGCAAGGTCGCTGGTAAGGGTGTAAAACTGATGATATATGGAAGAGGGAAAGGGGATTACTTGGCCCAAGCCCATCCTGATTTTACTGCTGTCCACCCTTTTTGGTGTTTATGTGGAGCTTCCAGAGATGCTGTTAGCTCTTCCAATGAGGTGATTGCAGAATGATTGCTTTTCAAGGTCAACAATTTAAGTTTTACCACCCTTTCTCCAAAAGGACAAAAGAACAGCAGCAGGTAGGCAGAGATGCATAGATTAAGCAACATGATCAGCTGTTAATTAAAGTCCTTTAGGAGGAGGAAGAAATTACTTAACCCTTCCCATCACTGTGTGAAGCCTCTTATTAGGGGCAGTGTGAATTTTTCCTTGCTTGCCTGTCAAAACCTTCTGTTCCTGTGTAGTCTCCATCACTGTCTCATGTGCTTTGCCCCTCGGTTTTCACTAGAAGTTATCACACAGAAACTTCATTTTTACTCAGTATTTCCCAACCTGTTCAGTGTGTAATTGGGTCTCCTCTTCCATTTTGGTGATTGAACAACAAACATTACATATTTTATATATATATTTTGGGAATGGGGTGTATATATTTATTTTTTATATTTTTAAAAATATTTTATATATCCTCCCTGTAAAGCCCACAGGAAACTCATGTCATGGGCCGTGTTTGATGGCACTGAAAAACCAGTTCAAACCACTGTGATTTATATGCTGGTTTAACTAACATCAGAGCAGTAAATTAATTCTGCAAGGGTCCCATCCAAAATAACATTGATTCTGATTTTCTTGAAAATCATCCATTAACCAAGAATTACTACCAGTGTTAGTGGAAATGCTGTAGTGTCATTAATTGGAATTAATGGATGGGTAGTTTTTATAGGAGATTTGAATGAAGGCAATATTCCTTTCAAAAACCATTTTATTAGAAATTTGCTTCCCAGCTGTAAAAGGCAATGCCACAACAAGCCATTCCACAATGCTTTATCCATGGCTTGATGTGTTTTTAATTAAGGGAAAGCAAAGCAGTTTGAAGTGTTTTTATTTTTTAAAAAAATAGCCATATAACAGATAGTTATTTATTTTCTGCATAATGGGAAAGTCAGATCACGAGAGGCTGGGAAGGGTCACAGTAACACTGTCCCTTTTTATTTACTGGATTCTGAATGGTTCTTCTGGGTGTTTGAAAGGACTGCAGGTAATTATTGGTGCCTTGTAAATTGTTCCATTCACACACTTCTCAGGAGTAAAAAATAAAAGAGGATAATCTGCTCTAGGTCTGTCCTAAGAACAGTTTATAACCCTGGAGGGTTAATACTGGAACTGCTGGAATAGCCCCAGTCCTGGCTGAGCTGGGTCAAGCCCAGCTGAGAATGACCCATTTTCTGCCCTTTCCAAGGTGGGCATAAAACAGGAGAAGAGACAAACTGGTGATGCTCCACTGAAGTCAGAGGAGCTCTCCTGATCCACGATGTGTGAACATCTTTTGCCCTGACCTTCTCATCTCATGGGGATACAAGAAGTTCTTTCATACACCTCTTCCATGGTATTTGAAGCTTTTTACCAAGGCAGGGTGGGTTGGTGTTCTCTCTTTATGCTGAGAAGGCACACGTGGAGGAGGTTAAAGGTTTTGCTTTAGACCACAGAGCAGGAGCTCACCAAGCTTGTTATAAAACATTACCCTCCCACCAAGAGAATATGTGATGGTTTCCTACAGCACTTACTTTAGCTTTTAAACAAAAACAGATTTTTTTTTTACTGTTTCAGTGCTACCAGCACACAGCCACTTGCTGTCATTTCTTGCCTCTCGTTTCAACAGGGGCTTATTGATCTGGTTACATTTCCCCTGAAAAAAACCCTCCAGTGGTGCAGCATCAGCATCCTGTACCTGGCTCTGGCAGCAGGAAGGCACATGAGCTTTGTATGACCTGTGTGCAAGGATGCTGCTTCTTTTAAATGTGTTTTTGAAACAGCAAAGCCTGAGGTGAGTACGTGTGCCAGGGTCTGACAGAACCGCAGGCGTCAGGCTCAGGAAAGGACAGCCTGTATTAAGCCATGCCTACACAGACAGGGGAATTGCACTGTGAGCAGGCAAAGGCAGTAGTTTGCTCATCGCTCAGGCGGGTGGCTCATGCAAACACTCTCCTCGAGTCCCTGACCTGCCCTGGCCCGCGGAGCTCACCGGGAGCAGCAGTCCCCAGGCTCCTGCCCACGGGAGCGCCTGCGCTGCATCAGCCTGGCAGAAACCCTTCGCAGTCACGCTCAAGGACACTCACACAGCCCAGCCCCCTTGGAAAGGACCTTACTCCCTTTCCCTTCCACATCGCTCTAGTGCTGCTCTCCAAACAACCTCATTCTCCCCTGAACCCGCACACAAGGCTTTAGCAAACAGCCAGGGACACATGACAGCCTTCATCTCACAGAAACTTCCCGTCCTGGTGTTAGAAAGAGGGGCTGGGGCCCTTTCCTGCTGCCTCGGGGCTCCACACACAGGGGGGATGCAAGAGACAGCAGTGGCTGTCCCTGGATGGTGGGGTGGGCACAGGGTGCTTGGGGACTCAGGCGGGCACAGCGAGCTGAGGAGCCCCTGCCTGCTCCCCCCCGTGCCACCAACCGTGACCCCTCACACCAGAGTCGGGCAGGTTTCAGAGAGCCAAGGGGAAGCACCACAGGAATAAAATGGGGTTGTATGATCAGAATCCTAATTAAGGGCAAAATATTGGAAATATGCCATATTAGAAACGGTATTACGATGAATAGTGACAATACCACTCTTGGGAAATAGGCAAATTTACACAGTAGCTATACATAAAATTTACTTTAGCATATTCCCCTCTCTACCTTGTTTGCACACTGTGATAACAAATTGCTTGTATACTGTATGGTGGTATTTTTTTTTTTATTTAAATATTTGAGCCAGCAATTCATTTTGTGAGGAGGGAAAGGCATGTGGAGGTCTCAGAGCTGCAGAGCAAAGCAAATGATGGGTTGTGATATATTTAGCAAGTGATAATATGAAAAACACCAAACCCCCACCCCCCCAAGTATATTGGACGAGAAGGTAAACACAGTTAGAAAGAGCTTAGTTTGGGATTTCCCTAGCAAGAGAAGAGTTATTCTGCAGGTAAGATGTGAATCTGTCAACCATGGTACCATGTTTGCAAAGTTTCTTTATCCTTCAATTCTTTATTACCTTATTAGGAAAAAAAAAAGAAGGGGGAGCATCAATGAAGTCTTTGTATGGTGTTTCCACACCTACTAATGAAAATATTTTTTGGTGGTAAAAATGACAAAATTATTTACTATTGCTAGCTCTTCATGTCACTTGACTGCATCATCACCCTGTCAGACAGAACATTTATATGATACATTTATACACAGATATATATGTTTACACACCTATACAACATATGCCAGGCATGCACTCCTGTCTCCCACTTGCTCCTCTCCATAGGTACCCCTGGGCTCAGAGAGGAAGGTGGTGTGGAGGATGACACTCATTCATCATTAGTATGGGACAGCTGTGGGTCTCTCTCCTTCGTGGGTAATTAAAAGCTGCTCAGTGCTCGGAGCTGCAGGAGCCAGGAGAGATTCTCATTGACATGCATTCCTGCAGCACACTGCGAGCTGGAGGGCAGCGAGGAGCCCTCATCCCATCCCACCCCATCCCAGGGTGTGCCAGGAAGGATATTCATCTCCACTCTGGGATGAGCTGCTGGGCTGGGTTTGTCACTGTGCTGCCCTGGCAGGGTTGTGGAGACCCTCAGCTCCAGATCCTGCTCCAGACTGGTCCTGGGGTAACTGGTTTTCTTCCAGCTGGTGATATCAGTTGAGAAAGAAAAGGAAAAAAGGGTTTCTCCTTACACAGGAAAAGAAGACAAAGGAGAAAAGAGCACGCTTGACACTGTGCCATGGTGTAGGCAACAGGCAAAGAGGCTGCCTCAGGATTAGTGCCAGGATGAGGCTTTGTTCCATGGAATCAGCTTCATAGGTGAAGTTGGTCTCACCTGGGAAGGACACAAGATGGTCTCTAGACTGTCCGAAAGAATAAAAACTTCTCTGTTTCATCCCAAGGTCCTGGAGAGGCAGTGGCTTGTTGCTGGCACATTCCAGGGCTATTCCACACAAACCTTTTTCCAGACCCAGTAGACCCAGAGTGGTCATGATGCTGCATTCACACCCCAAGCAATTACTCACACCAAAATTGATTTCCCCTTGGGTTGTTAGGGGACGTCCCGTTACCCAAACACGGCCAAAAAGGAAGCACCTAATCCTCATTGGAAATGCAGGACAGATCCCCAGCTGGTGCAAGCTGTCAGAGCTCCCTGAAGCCTGCAAAGGTTTTATCATTTGGATCAACTATAGATTGCCCCAAAGGCTTTAAAACCAACAATTCTCAACACGGACACAATGCCCGTAACTGATCGCTCTGAAGACACCCATCTTCTTATTTAATAAAGCCTTTCAAGTCGCTTTGTATTTTATTCATAGGAGCTGTAAAAAATCCAAGAACCCGGTATAAAGACTCATTTATTCTCTTCTACATAGCACTATAAATTTACACTGCATTTGCAAACTAAGAGCCCATATCTTAGGGCAAAGCAGAGCTCCAAAGTGAGAGCAGGAATGGCTTTCAAAAGGCCAATCTGTCCCAACTAGAGATTGTGTCGAGAGCTCAGATTTACAGCCACAAACCCTGAAAATGAGAAATTAGACATAGAATTTAGTTACTTTGTTAGAACTGCCTTGGCTATTTAAAATAAAGCTAACACCAGCTTTTACCAGTTTGCAAACGCAGAGCATTGATCCCTCTCATGTGTAGATACACAGTGTGGGAAAATGGGGCTGGGAAGGTATTATATGGGGCTGGGAAGGTATTATATGGGGCAGAGACACCGAATGCCCAGTGCCATTGGGGTAAATCCCACTGTATGTTGTTTTGCAACCTGTGCACGACAGTGACACACAGGTCTAGCTAGAGGAAAAGGAGATGCTCTTCGTGCTGTAAATACCATGAGGAGGCTTAAAACACTCTTTACCCTTCTAAGAGGTCTCTTTGTCCCCTCTCACTTCAAGTCACCAGAAAGTGTGACACAGGAGCCACATGCACCAGCACTGGGCTCTCCAAACAGAGGCACCTTCAGCACTCAGCCCTGCTGTGCTCCCTCCTCTTCACCTCCTGAGCACTGGGGCTGTTTCCAGCTGGCCTGAGCATGGAGCCACTGATACCTCAGTCCTGGCTGCCCTTTCTCTGCTTCAACAACCTGCTGCACCCATGAAATTCCCCAGGCTCTGCTGCTCCCAGCTCACGCCTTCAGCTCATTCAAGTAAGCCGCAAAATGGCACAAATCCAACGTGATCAAATGCTTCCTTAGTGTCAGTCTTTTCTTTCAAAGGACAGAAAGGAAAGGGTATGCGGGGGGATATTTATGAGCCTGTCAAGCTCGCTGCTCTCACCAGAAAGTGCTCTCAGGTTTCCTTCCCCGCCGGGGAAGGGACAGAGCAAGTGCTGAGGAAGGGCAGCCGTGTTTGTGGGGGCTGAGCTGCCAACCATGAGGCATCTCCTCAATTGTCACAGGCACGGTGGCATCACACAGAGTCACCCCAGCTGAAAGCCTGGCCCCAGCACTGACAGGCTACAAATCTGGGAGTTTTTTGAGCAGAAAGGGCTTGGGGACTCAAGTGCTGCTCCTTCTCATTTCAACCATGGCATCCAAGCAACTTTCTGCAGGACACAAGGAGACAGGTTTGAATATTGCCCTGCCAGTTTGTTTTTCCCACTTCCTTAGAGGACAAGTGTATTGTGGAATGCCTCTTACTGGCTTTGGTTTTGAGAGTGAAGTGCCACATATGACTGAGAAAACCTGAGCAGGGACTGTGCTTCGTGCTCCAGTGGGAAGGTGGCACAGTTTTTGTTAGACTGTACCTCCTAACTAGCCCTTTCTTCAAACCAACTTGCTTAAATCTGTTCAGAACTGGGAAAACACTCTTTGCTTCTCATCTGTGTGCAGATAGTTTGCCATGTTGCTCCCCTGCAGGAAAATGATAGAAGCAAATTATAAGTGGTGCCTCTAAAACTGAAGGGCAGATCCTCATCGGCTGCACATCGGCGCAATTCCTTTGATTTAAACACACGTTTATAACTGCTGAGGAGCCTCCAAAATGAGAGGACTGTAATTACAGCTGTGTGATAATGCCTCCTGCCACGTCAAGTGGAGGACTATTGACAGCGAGCAAAGACCTGAGAAACACTGATAAGAATGAACTGCAAGCCAGGTCCTCCAATTTATTCCCCACGACCCATTTTGATTTATGAGCCCAAATTAGCTGCCCTGTCTTCAGGAGGAATTGGCCAGGGGTGGTTTTCCTTGGAGCACCGTGCCAGGCAGGTGCCAATATCATACATGTTTCTGAGTGGTATCTGACCTGCCATTGATCTGTCGGGGTCACAGATGTCCTCTGAAAGATTTCCTTTAGGCTCAAGGAGAGAGGCATAATTTGCTACAGTGATGGTTGTCCTGCTGGCTCCTCATCTGAGGAAAAACAGCTACTCCTTTAAGGCCATTGCCAGGGGACATCAGAGCCTCCTCCTGACCCTTCTGACCCACTGTCTGCTTTCCATACCCTCAGGGAAGGTGGAAGGAGCAGGTTTTTGAGCAGTCATGCTGGGTTTTTTTCTTAAGCGCTTGTAAGTGTGCTGATCTCTTGGCCAGCTAAGGTCTAGGGCATGTTGATCTGACATTTCATAGGGAGAAGATCAGATCACTCCTGGAGTCCCTGCTGGCAGCTCACAGTTCCTCCCCTCAGGTTTGAAGCAGTGTTGGGTCTCCTCAGCCAATTATTGGGGCAGATAAGATCTTCTCAGACAATCAACTTATCACTTCTTTAGTTTGAATGAAGAGGAGGATGGCAAAATATTTTTGATGAGTGGTGGCCTTGGACACTGAAATTTTCCTCTCTTTTCATCCAAAACCATCTGAAATGCTTGGCCTTGGTTTACCCCTCAAAGTTTTTCTTTTCCCCTCCATTTTTAAGAAAAAGGGCAGCCAAGCCTTACTTCTAACAGGCCAGGGAAGTAATAGCTTGTCATTTGAAAAAGGTTTATGAGCTCTGATTAGTGACCCTTTCTCTCTTGTACATGTGCTTAGGGGGAAAGGGAGGAATTCATGCAATGGCAGAGAAAAGGCTCACATTCATTTCAACAGAGCTGGCACTGTGCTGTTAAAGAGAAAACCCCAAAAAAGGTAAAAGAGACCCTAACCATTTATTCAGCATGTGACCATGCTGAGAATACAGTCAGAAACACAAAGAGTAAAATTCCAAGATTTATTAATGCTATCATGCTTTCCCTAAAAGGATAATCGATGTACCCAAAGTCTCTGAATCAATACTTGTCCTTCTCAGGCAGGGTATGGTAAAGAAATATTCCCAAAAGCACTCACTTCTGAGATTTTGTCTGTTGCATAACATTTCAGTCAACTGCAGAATGTCTCCAATAATGATGATAAATAAGTATAAAGCCTACAGTGGTCTGTCTTATGGAGGAAGTAAAATAGACACTTATGTGCTTGGTAACAAAAGTTCAGCGCCAAGCAGACCTGACCTCGTGATCTTTTAAATGTATGGCAAAGATTTTATCCACTAGATTTAGGTTAACAGCTCTGGGAATTTGCAGGTGTTAAATTAACCACAAGAGACAGTTTCCTAAGTGCAGCAGAAACACACTGAGCATGATAAGGAACAATAATTAAAAATTGAATTAGAGGGCTGTAGAGTTTAAGGAAAAATATGTGGCTTTGTTCGTACCGAAGCGGCACATACTCAGGAAATAGGTCTGATGCTGTGTGATACCCCAGGGCAGTAGTTCAGGTGCAGCTCCATCATCTTCAGCAGAGACGTGGCCATGGCCCATCTGCCAAGGCAGAGACCTCCTTCACCCAGTCTGTGAAATCAGGACACCCCATAAGCCCCAGGGTGTCCCAGGTGCTGCACTGGCAGCTCCCTTGGGAAGGGGACTGGGCTCTCCAGCAATATGGACTCCATCCCACAGTGCAATTTTGCTGCAGCTCTGGCAGAGCCAAAGCTTTAACTCCTGCCTCCTTCCTCTGAGTCCTAATGCAGAGTAGGGCACCCACCCAAATGCCTCTTAGCTCTTTCCTTGCTGACCCATTGACCTGGTTTCTAGGTTCACTAAACATACGAGTAATCAAACACTGTTTCATTTCAGGCACAAAACCCAAAGTATATGAAACCCTACAAATCATTATTCATTTCTTTTTCTCACCCACACACAGCCTTCTCATTTTCCAGCTGTGCCTCTTCCTGCAAGCATGCTCAGCATGAGAGATTATACATTTTTGCAAGTTTGGCCAAGATTTAGGCTTACAGATAGTGCCCAGTGCTATCAGCTGAGCTGGAGTTCTGCACAGGTAATTATTGCTTTAGCAGGGTGCTGAGTAAGGCTCCACAGAGATTCTCCTGCTCTTGGCTCCTTGCTTGGCTCCTTCAAAGCCATCAGACTCAGGCACTCTCCGGAGGCTGATCCAGGAGCCAGAGTGGTTGTTAGCAGTGAGGAGTGTGGGGCATAAATAGCCAGCTACAGGGATGAAGGCCAGCATTTCTCCTCCTGATGGGCAGCAGCATCTCCCAGGGCTGGTTGTGGAAACCCTCCTTGGAGGTGCTTAAAAATGCACTGGACAAAAGTAGAAAATGAATTGGTGGGATTGGTGCTTGGAGCTGCCAGGTCATTCATTCTCCAGTATCCATGATTCATGTATCCCAGAACGTGACAGTCTCCCTGGCAATCACTTGGTAAATGATATTAGAAGTTGCCTGGTTATTGAAGCCATAATTACTACGTAATTTGCAGCTGTAAGATCTCATGATAATCCTCTCCCTTGCAGACAGGAAAAAATAACCTGCTGTTTTATTTACCCTGTCAACATGTGGAACTTGCCTTACAGTGTAATTACATGGTCAGTAGTTACATGGCTCTCTGGTTGATGGTGTCCTGTAAACAAATAAAGACCCACAAATTCCACCTGTGGGGATTCAGGCACTCCATAAAAATGACAGGATTTTTAAAGCCTCCTCAGTGTGTGCAATACTGCACTGAGGAAACTGCATGCCCAGATCTTGCCCTTTGCTCCTGGTGTTTGCCATGCAAACAGCTTCTCCCTGCAGCACCACCTGATCTACCTGGTCTGTATCTCACGTGTTCAGTGTCACAGCATCTCCTTCAGACCCCAAATTTAGGTCAGCATCCCTCTCTCCGACACATCTGTGCTATAGAATTGAATCACAGAACCATTTAGATTGGAAAAGACCCTTAAGGTCATCAAGTCCAGAATTTTGTGTTTGTGTTCGCAGCCTCCTCCCCAGCAAGACAACATCCTACTAGTTCATCTAATTTACTGATGCAGAAGGAAGTAGCTTCCTCATGGCCCCCAAGGACTCACAGGAGACTTGAGACAAGGACCTGGGTTTCTAGAAGCCAAATCCAACCTCTTGACCCCCCAAATTCAATCTTTTTCTCTGCTGGGATATTGCTTTTGGTGACTCTGCTCCCTGCTTTTGAAATCTGCTTCGTTGCACATCCTGGGATTGTGCAGCGAGTGGCAGGGGGAGGGCTGGGATAAATCTGAGGAGCTCTCTTGCTTTGTTTATTTATACGACCTTAAAGATGATGTCTGTGCATAATGTTGAACATGACGGAGGGAAGCTGACAGGGCAGTAAGTTCTGGCTACCGCAGAGCAAAAACAAAATTACATAAAAATATCAATTGTAAAATTGCTCAAATCCATTAGCTTAATTAGCATCATTAATCAAGGCAAAACATTTGATACGTCATGTACTTTCACAAGAGATAAATGAGCCTTTGATGGAAGCCCAGCAGGTTGCCCTGCTCTTGGATGTGCCGGTGGCTGCGTGGATGTGGAGGTGAGGCTCAGCAGGCGTGGGGCACGCTGGCAGCTCGGAGCAAACGCTGTCCTCTGAGCAGGCTTCCAGCTCAGTGAGGGGCTGGCAGCACACTGGGCCAAACCTGGCCAGGGTTTCATATTGTCAGGCCCATCTGCAGGAGTGTAAAATGGCCTAAGGGGCTGCACCGTGCGCTATCATCCCCTGCTTGATACTTGGCTGGTTCTGAGGCAAGGTTAGCAAGGGTACAGCAAGGATATCAGCAATTCCTGTAGCAGGTACAATAATGAATCCAAGGACTGTGCTGCACTGTTTTACTTGGTGAAGGGAGGTTCACTCAGTTCTTTCTTTTGTTTAGGGTGATCTCTGGGGAGAGCATTATTTCTCTATCCGTAAACCCCTCCAAGGAGAAACACTAGAGAGATCTTGATAGCATGAAACAGCCCATCTGCAGATTCCCAAGATCATATCTGTCTTGGAGGGCACTCTAGGCTCTCATCTTTCCTTTTCTCTCTGGGTTCACACTGCTGTGGTCAATCAGGTCTCCTGTGTGCAGTTCAGGGCATTGGTGATTGCTGCATGACTTTCTTCCCTTTGCATCAGCACTCAGTTGCTGCTCATTCCCTCTCCCCGTGCCAGGGCACATAATTGAATCTTCTCTCCTGCTCCTTGTAACAAGACCCAGCTACAAAGGCTAAATGCTTTATTCCCAAGAAAAGCCTTAGAGATAAGATTCACCAGCTGTGGCAGCACGGTGCGGGCCTCAGTAAGAGAAATAAATGTCCCTTCACTCCACCACTATCTTCCCAGCACTTTATCTGCAATAAGCCCAAACACAGTTCTCAGCTATTTGTATTGCTAAATATAATAAAGGAGAAGTCAGCAGTTTCTGAGGGATACACTTCCATAAAAAACAGTTCGATGGCATTTTTCTGCATTAAACACATTATTCAAGGGCTTTTCTCCTTTCCAATATCCAGTTTCTGCCGGGTGTACATCTGGTTGAAGCTTCCTTCAACATGTGAGACACCCAGACTGAACAGCAGAAAGCCTCGTCCAGTTTTGGGGCTAAAGTTGGATTTATTAATCCTCTTTGAGGCTATCTGGGCACTAATTGGCAGAATAGTGATGGGGAAAGGATGAAGTGACTGAGAGCACTTCTGGCTCTTTGATGTTTGCCTTTTTGTTTACCTGAGCAGTAGCTGATCTGGAACCAGCAAGGAAAATCAGACTGGAGGAATGCAGGGTTTTAAAGAACTCTGCTGCAGACTTGCAAACAAAAGACACAGACGCAGCCTCTCATCCCAAGAAGAGCTTTTCTCACAACCTCTGTCCCTTTCCCAAGGCTCAAAGGCTATGAAGCTTTTCTCCCTTGCTTGTCCTGAGCAGCACTCAGAGACAGATGAATTTTGGGCTCTGCTTTGCACCTTCATGTAAACACTGTGATGATAAAGTAATCAAAAATGGGTATGCTTGACTGTAAGCCTTAATTAACTATTAATTAAATTTTATTAACCCACTAGTAAAACTGATTATAGCAAGCAGTGACTAAAAGGCTGCAGTCAAAGCAGTCAATGTATCACTCATTTTTATGTGGAAAGAGGGCTCATCATTTTCCTGAGGTGGCCAATACATAAGGATCCCTCCTTGCTAAATCAGTCTGGTCGTTTTCCTACATGCCACTGATAAGGAGGTATTTACGAATTTATTCCTAAATTCAAAGTATACTTCAGGCCTTAATTTACTGTCGTAATTATATCACTGGCTCAATTAGTCCCCAATAAAAACGTTATGCTATTGTATCAAAGAAATGTAGTACCTTTGAAGTAAATGGATTCACTTGCAGAGTAAGAAATCTTCCCTTTTATTGTGTTTTCTCATCTGCTACTTACAGCCACCCTTGTCTTAAATTGCCCTTTTTATTCCGCTGCTTGCGAGCGCGGTTTGTGCCTGAGCTCGTGTGCAGTGAAATACTCCTCTTAGCCTTGGGGCTGCATCGAGAAGCTTGGTGGTAACTTTTTCTCGTTAGAGCCTTGCCAGCCTCATTTGCATGCTGATTTACATGCGATGTTTGCTCTGCCACACAAAGACTACGGGGTTTGTGGGTTTTTTTCTCGACTTCCCTGCTTTGTTTCCTTCTTGGCAGTGATGGGGCCGTGTTAGGAGCTGCAAGGAAACGTGGCTGTGCCTTCTGTACTATGGATTTTCTCCTGCTGCATTTGACAAGCCCTGGCAGTGCTCCCCACCTCCCTCTACCTACCCCAAACCAGCTAAGACTGACACAAGAAAAGAGTCCCCTGTGTCTCTGCAGAGAAATCACTGCAGAACTTCTGGGTGACCCATCCACAGGGTTTGGGGACAATGTGGGGCTGCAACGGATGCAAAGTCCTTGTCCCAGAGAGTTCACCCTCCAGACAGGGCAGGAAAAATGGTGAAATTGGACAAACAGTGTGTCAGAGGGATGAGGTAATAGCACAGCAAGGAGAATTTGGCAGGAATCTATGCTCTGGCTAGACAGCACAGGACACAGATCCGTCTAAGAAATGGGAACGCGTTGCCGTGAGCAGGGTTCTCGTGGACATGGAGCTCTTTCAGACATCCTTTGGCATCACTGCCTGTCCTCACTTCAGCAAGCCTCTGGAGGCCTCTGGGCTTGATTTTCAGACTCAGGGACTAAAGAGCCATCCAACTGTTCATCCAAAACGTTGTTCAATGGATCTTTGATTGACTTCTGAATGCGCAACAACAAGATCACCTCCAGACCAGAACTGGGCTCAAAATCAATGATAAAATTAGCATTTTCTGAGAACCTTCTACCAATCCAGAGCTCTGAACTAGTTGACCTTGGAGGGGCATGTCCCTCAGCAGCCACCAGCCTGAGATTTGCTACCTTCCAGCTGCAGTATAAAAAGAGGGTTTGCAATGAGCCCATTAAAAGATGTCCCCCCCCACCAAAATCATTTCTCAGTTCTGGCCAGTGCTGTTTGCACAGCCCCAAAGTGTGACAAAGACCAAATTGTGTCTTATCTGCACCTCTAGCAAAAGCTTCTGCCTGTGGTTCGATGTGTTTCAGCTGCCAGTGTTGGTGTCTCCAGTTTCTCCCAGCCCTGGGCAGGGAATGCCATGAGAGCACCAAGTCACACACCAAACACAAATTCTTCATTCTCCCCATATAATCAATCCAGTCATACTCCCAGGATGGGCTGGGTGTCTGGTTTATCTGTCTCTGGAGTGGGTGTCAGAGGTCTGTTCTCCCAGTCAGGCTGGTGACCTTCAGCCAGCTTCTGCTGTTCAACAAGAAGTCACCCCTGAACTCCTGTAGAAAGCAGTCCCAAGTATCCCTGCTTGTCCCTAAGAAGATCCATGAGAAATGGTCCCCAGGTTTGTCCACTGGCAGTGAAGCTATAAAGAGGGAATAGCCCCGTGTCCAAGTGCACAGCATGTGAGATTAATACTTCCTCTATTGTATTTATCAAAACCAATGTATTTGGCATTAAACATTAAAACCTCTAAATATTTTAAACTCAGAACACATTCTTCATCTTCTTTTCACATCTGTATGGTAGATGAAATTATTGAACCCTACCATTTTCCCTCACCTCACACAAAAAAATGCTGAAAACCAAAGGAAAAAGAAAGTGAAATTTCTCTGCATATACTGTTTTCTTAATGTCTGACTTATTTATTGTAGCTGACAGTCTCTGTGCCCAGGTCCATAGCTGCTCTCTCTGTTCTACCTGTATTTATCCAGGTGGCTTTGTGCCTATTAAAAAAGGGAATGTAGCAAAATTAATGTATCTTTTACAGCAGGAGAGCTGAATTTATTGGTCTCACCACAGAAATTAATTTAACACTCCCAGCTCCCCCTCACTGGACGATAAAGACACAAAATGAAACTGCCACACAAAGTTTTGACAAAATTCACAGTTAAATGAAAAAAGAGAAGCTATGGGTAATTTACCACCAAATCTGAATCAGCCTTTTATGCCAGTGATGCACCAGTGACACCATGAAGGGAATTTCTGCCCAGTGACAAAAAAACTTACCTGGAGGCTATATACAAGTGCAGGATGGAAAACAAACAAATTTATCTTAATTTTTTTTCAGATTGAAGAATAAATTTGGGTAATAATGCAGACTATGGGGCTTATGGAAGGCAGCATCCACTGGCCTGATGCACCCACTGGTGTGTGACCAGGGTGATGGTGGATGTGTGGGGCCGAAGGATGCTGCACCTTGAGGTCCAGCAGTGGTGGAAAACACAGCTCAGAGGAAGCAAAGGTTGTTCTGCATCTCCTCTGGTCCCACACCAGGAAGAATCAAGGAAGCAAAGCTTGTTCTGCATCTCCTCTGGTCCCACACCAGGAAGAATCAAGCAAGCACATCCTCTGGATCAATACAGAATTTACATGTTGGTCCCCACCTCTCTCTCTGCACCCTTGTTTTAATGTTCCCTAAATATAAAAATCAAATATCTACTGGGGGGGAAAAAAAAAACCAACAAAAAAACCAAACCAACCAACAGAACAAACAACTTTTTTGTATTGAGGTTGATTGGGCAGTGGGTGGTGAAAGATTTATCCCGGCAGTAAAGCTGGAAAATGGCTATAAACCTCAGCAGAGTGTCTGTGTGCTGGGTCCGAGGGAGGCTAATTGTTTGTTTGTTCTTCGTGTTTATGGTTTATCTGCAGCTCAGCTGACAGGAAACCTAAACCTGAAGGAAGCAGCACATCAATTGCCATCATCTGCCTTCTGTGCACACACCCCAGACAGAGCCAGGCACGGGGGCAGCTCACACACCCGACCCATGCAGGTGCCAGCTGGACCATGCCGTGCCCTGGGGTGCACCAGGGATGCAGGAGAAGGAGGGAGGGGAGAGCATGGACCCCCCACCGTTGAGTTCACCCCCCTCCTGAGCCCTCTGCCACAGCGAGGACATAGGTGCTGGTGGCACAGGAAAAAAGGCAATGGGATTTTTCCTGCAGTACTGCCCTCAAAAGAGAGAAGATTGTTCTGAAAGCGACGTGCGAGTGTCACCAGCTTTGAAATTCCCTTGGGATTTCACTTCAGTGATTTCCCTCACCCAGAAGGTTTTTGGGTGGTGGAGTGAGTTTCATAATTCAGTGTTTTTAGAGCATGATAAGCATTAGTACAGTCAGAGCAGTGCTGACCACTGTCCTTGTCACCTCCCAGCCTTGATGGGATCTGTGGTGTCTCTGTCAGGATGCTCTGTACAGGTGTGGCACACAAGCCCACCTTGCTGAAACCAGCCCAAGCCACCACTGTGGGGCTTCAGCCCCTCCAAGGGTGAACATCCTGCTGGAAGGAACACAAACTCCCTTGCCTTGCCCTGCCTGCAGGCACAGAGGATGGAAGCAGGAAAGGGCTAAAGGAGCTAACCCCGGGGGAGCATGGCACATAAGCCTGTCCTAAAATAGTCCAGAGCACAGTTACATCATCTGAGCAGGTTTATATCCCTGCCAGGAACACACATCTCCCAAAACATCAGCCCCACACTGCGCTGCACTGGCCCTGTGCCTCTTGCACTGCTGCAGAGATGCTCCCACAGGCTGGGACACCCACGCTCCCTGCCAGGGCCCGTGGGCAGTGAGGACAGAGAAGATTTGCTGCTCCATAAACGTCTCTTTAGAAATCATTCTCTGCCTCAGTTTCCCTGTTTCTTCCTTTCCTTCCCGCACTGCGTCACTGCAAATGCTCTGAGCAGGGGCTGGATCCTGGAGCAGGGATGTGCAGTGCCCCACACACCCGAGACCTGGAGACACTGTAATAATGATTATTGATTTTCCAGTTTCCTTCATGTTTCGTAGGGTGTTTTGCTGGAAATGATATAAATAGCTGTCTCTGTCCCTATCCCAGGGCATGATACAGCAATGTATTTTTTTCACAGTCCAAGGAAATAAAATGCAAAGTTCATTTCGCAACGATTTAGAAGTTATATTAAGGTCCAGGGCTGGATGAAGCAGGAGCAACGTGCCTGTAACTAGATAACTCCAGAGCAGGAGTGACCGCTGGGGTAAGTCACAGCTGCTACATTTGATTTATCCCAGCTCAGGAGCTCCAACCCTGCAGCCCAGGTTTCGTTTTACAGTAACTTTGTGCTCTCCATCCTGCAGCAGAACCCACCCCAGTAACACACCCAGGGAGATCCAGCTGCTCTGCAGCCACTCCTGGTCCAAAAAAGTGCTCTTTGGGGAGAGCAGCTCCATGCAGGAATGCACTTACTGTATCTGTGCTAAATATAGCAACAGAGCACACAGGGAGTGTGGTCCCTCGCCCCTGAGAATTGCAGGAGAGATTATTCATTTTCACTCTGTTGTACCTTCACACTGGCAGGAATTACTTTAGCCAAGGGGATTTAATAAATGATCTGTTCATAAACAACTGATCATTTTTCCAGCCCCGCTGCTGCTCACATCCCAAATTTCTAGAGGATAAGGGGATGTGAGCCCAAGCACAAGCAGTGACTACAAGCCCAGAGAGCCAGGCACTGGCACAACCTTGCTCATTATACTTCCAAGGTATTAAAAAGTCTGGGTGTGATAAGGAAAAAGGAGGCTGTAAAACTTCATCCTTACCTTCCAGATAGTGGAACTGATCTTGCTTTTATTTATGCTGGTGTAAAGCAAAAGTAATTCCATCAGTGCTGCTGGTGCAGAACCCGAGCAGGTGATCTCAGAAGCGTGCCCGGACTCTCGGCTGGGGTTTTCTACTTTTAAATCTATTAATTTGACAAAGATTTTCCTGAGCTGCTGGAACTGCAGATCCAGCCTGCAGGGCTCAGAGTGAAGGGGGGTGAGAATGAAGCCACGTGTGCATCTTTTCTGCATCTTTTATCATCTCCACTTGCATTGTTCTGTTTGATATGATTTTAAAGACAGCTGACCAGGTTTTTCCAGGTGGGAAATACAGATGGAGTGGACATGCACAGCCCCAGCATCCTACATGGGAACATGGGTATGTGCTGGGGGTTACCCTGCCAGCAGTGGATTAGGGTCTGGGGGTAACCAGAGTTAAATGTGCCCAGATGAATGCATGTTCCCTGCTTGTGGACTTATTCTCCTCTCACACTTTTTTCCTCTGGTGACAAGAGGAAAATGAGTCAAGATTTGCATGTGCAGAAAGCAAAACAAAATCATATCCTTAACTCAATGCAGGCAATCCTAATTATTAGTCATTGTTGTTATGTTAATTATTATTACTGCTGCACAAAAGCAATGCAAATAGATAACATCACCTTTTTTTTTTTTTTTTTTCACCATGTAGTAGGCTCGTTTTTTTTTTTCTCCCTGGCATTTTTCCTTGATGGTACCAATTAAGAAACCACAAGACAAATGTTGGGGAATCAGCTTGCGGGTGGTAATTTCCTTGCCAGCGAGGACGCAGCGCAGAGCCCGCAGCCTGCTGCTCTGCAGGTACCGCACGCTGCAGTGCTGACAGCAGTAAAAACTTGTCTCTGACAGTAAACTAAGCATGTATGACCCGGAAGACATAGAGAGCAGATAAGGGCAGGAAGACAGACTCCATTTAGTGCTATTAAAATGGTTAAGTAGACTTACGATCAGAGATGCCAGGCTGAAACTGGAGACGCTCGGAAAGCGAGGAGTGGCAGATGCGTGGCCAGCAAGTCAGGCTGCAACTTGGGTCCCTGCAGCACAGACGACTTGTGCTGCGTTTCCAGGCTGGGAAATTTTACAAAAAAAGAACATTTCACTAGGAGAAAGTGGTTTTTGCAAAGCAGTATTTCTGGGAATCTTAAACAGCAAGGAGAAGCAGCTTCAGCATCGCTTTGTGGGACTCTGACAGTCATTGCAGTGAGTGAAAAGGTTTATTCTTGTTAAAATACACAGAGACACTCACAGGTACAAACCCACACTCTGCAGCACCATTGACCAGGACGGGACACCCGGAATTTTGAACAATTCCTTTTGGATCTGGGTTGTCTGGGGAGGTCTGCAGTGGGCACTGGCCCAGGACTCAGCTGTGACCCTTGTGACCCCAGTGATGCTTGGAAGAGTCCGTGACTCTTCCCCCCACTCTCTCCAGTGCCACGGAGCTGTGCTGCCCTCCCGGGACCGCCAGGGCAAGGACCACCGAGTCTGACATCCAAGCAGAGCTATAACCATGCTGCAAAACCCACTTGTGTGGTGTTTGAGAGAACAAACACCTCTTGTTTTATTACCATTTATGTGACAAATTGATTTATGGTCGATAGTGACAGAAAGAGCCTGACACAGAAAAAATATTTTTTTTAATCAAGGAATGATCGCCATAAAGAATGTGCTATATCAGTCAAATCTATCCAGCTGCAAATACCCTATATGGTAGCATTAAGAAGATGTATTTATTATAAACAACTTTTTAAGGCGGCTGAGGCTTGGAGGATTTTGACACAGGAAAGGATGAGAAGTATCATAATTCCATATGTGTCCAGGCATTGTGGGCTTCTTAATGAAATTTCCAGGGTTTGTGGGAGCTCTTGATATACACCCGTTACACCTGTCAGGAGTAGTGCAGGTCCTGAAATATTTATTTTTGTTTATTTTTTGCCCATATCCCTCTTGCTTCCCTTGTGCTCCGTAACACTAAGGTTCCCTGACGATCATCACCCATCCACTGTGTCCCCTTCTGATGGTTTCTTTCCCTTCTGTTCTCAGCCTTCCTTCTTTCCAGGAGACTCCAAGGTGCTTTCAGAAGGAACCTCATGTCCCACAACTCAGCAGCTTCCTCTCCTTGTCCCCTAGGTCTTCAGTCCCATTTTCCCATCCCTTTCCTCCATTACTTTCCATCCCACTCTGTGGATGTCCAGAACCCTGGCAACTCCATTGGGACAGCAACAAGACAGGAAAAAATGAAGGAATAATGTTCTTCAAAGGGTCACTCAGCAGGTGGATTTTCCTGCTTCCACCAGCATCTCCCTCCTACTCCTCCCATCCACTGGAGTGTGTTGCCTGCCTGCCATCCCTTCCCTCCATCCTATTACAAACACAGCAGTCCATCATTTGTTTCCTGTCCTTGAGGCATTGCCAGTGTGTGACCTGCCGAGCTGGCTCCAATTCTTCACTCTCTTCCTCGTGGCTGGTTGTCTCCCCATGTCTCTGTGCAGCAGCAAACACACATCATCCATGGCTTCTCTCTGTGTTTTTATCTTCCACTCTGTCTTCTGAAGGTGTGTTCCTTTTGAAATTCACATTTATGCTGGTTTTGAAGGTGGTCTGTAGAAAAAAAGCTGGAGTTAGTTAATGTCAGGGAGGTTTGCTCTGTAAATGCACAGAAGTAAACGAAGCCACCAGGTAATGGTAAGAATCCAGACTAAGGCAAGGAAAGAGGAGCAGGAAAAGTGCTTCCTGCTAGGGACATTTGATCAAATAAGTTCTTTTTGATCTTTCACCCCTCCTAATTTTGGGGAACTTGTTCAAAACAAAAATACCCTAATTCATGAGAACAATTCACAGGCATAAAAGAAATGGAAAGGCTGCTGTTTCCTCACTTACAGTGTTTATTTTTTGTCCTCTCCTTGTTTTATATTGAAAACAGTGGGGGTGATAAATAAGAAAGAGAAAGAAAACTGCTTTGCTTTTTTTTTTTTTTTGCTCTTTTCATAAGTTTTTTTAAGAATTTTGGCTCAGTGTGTTCCTATTGATGCATTTTCCCTGTGCCCAGCAGAATTACTGCTACCTCCCTGAAAAGCAAAGCAGGAATGGCCCCAGGAGGGAGGAGAAGTGACTCTCCCCAGACATCATCTGGCAAAGGCAGTAGCTGTTTTGGGGATAAACAATGATGAATTGGCTCCAGCTTCTTGCCAGAGCATTAGATAAGCAACATAGGACTGCACAAATCAGCTGTGCCTATTCCTGGTTGCATTTGTGCCCCTTCACCTCTGAAATTTGCCAGTGCCCGAGGTGCCCTTTGCTGGCTGCTTGGGTATGGATGGCGTTGGCTTAAAATGGACGGGGCCAAAGGCAGACAGATGGAGAGGAGAACACGGTGCTGGGCTGGGCTCTGATCCTCCCCTCCAGCCTCCGGACCTGGTTCTGCAGTGTCTGTGTGTCCTTCGTTTTCTGCAACCTGCACTCAGCCCTGCATTGCAGCAGCAGAGGAGTCCCCTCACTGCGCGGCTCCCGGAGCTCAGCGGGGGCTGCACCAACCTGCAGCTCGCTCTGGCAGGGGGAAAAAGGGCAGGGAAAGGTCCCAGGGCCCCCAGAACCTCATGTCTCCAGTAGAGGTTTCCCCAACCCAGCTCTGAAGGCTGTGGCAGGGTGTAGAGAAGCCCCTGTGTACCAAAGTGACCTCTCCAAGTAAAGAACCCCATATTTTCTACCAGCCCTGGAGTGAGACAGTCTCTGTCATTGCTTCAGGATATAGATATATATTTATTTAGGATCATCTGTATTTCTGCGTGCTGCAAAGCTCCTCTGGACAGACAAAGAGATCCTCATCTGGCAGAGTCATTCCAGCAATGAGATCCCAGGCTGACAGGATTAAAAGCTGTCATCCCAGGTTTGGGGGGTTTTCTGTCAGATGTCCTTCCTCCACACATGCACCCCCTGAATGGAGGAGGGAAACCAGCACAGTCAAACCTTTGGAACAGCCTCTCCGTTGTGGCTCGAAGTAGAAAACGTTGGGTGCCAAATTTTTTACTGCAGTGTAAATTAAAATGCCTGGACGAAGATGATAGACACATCGCATGGAGATCAGCACAGGCTCCTGCCTGGTCAGAGGCGTATTAAACAGAGAGCAAACGATTCCCAAAGGCATTGGCTGATTGAGAGAAAAAAATAAAATAAACCACAGCCAAGGGGGATCAGGACTCTGGTGCCAAGGCCTCTCAGAGCCTTTGGGAGTTTTGAAGGAGCTGGAGGAGGCTTGTGGCTCCCAAGCATGAATCCTGCCCATGCAGACATGCTGCAGATATTTGTCGCTCCCACTGTGATTACACTCCAAAAAGTGACTTACCATTACTGCCCTTGTGGGATTTGGGGCTTATAGGCTCTAGTTAATTTTCCACATTAATAAAAAACCCACATGAAAAACATGAAGGGGTTTTGTTTCTTTCTTTTGTTTGTTTGGGATTTTTTTTATTTTGCTTGGTTGTTTCCTTTCTGGAGGCTCAGTAAAGTGACCCCAGGCTCTGGGGTAGAAGAGCCTTAACTCTTCCCATCAGTGGGACAGAGGGAAGGGAAGGGAGGCAGCTCCTGCCCTGAAATCACTGCTGGGTGGCTATGCCCTGCTTATACGGGCAAAAGGTAGTAAGAGATATATTTTATCCCTAAAGTCAGCAGATCTGAGGATGAACACGCAGATCTGGAGGAAGCTGTTGGTTTTGAGGGCACCTTTGATGTGTGACCACACTTTAACCTGATTGGGTTCAACAGCAGGACGTGGCAGGGACCAGCTCTTCTGTGGGCATTTGCAGGGGATGCTGCTGGCACAAACCTGCATTAACACTTTCCCAGAGTAAACAAGTACTGCTCAGCAGGGAAAGAGCCTTTCCTCCAGACAGGAGAGGAGTCAACGAGAGTTTCCAGGGTTTGTGCTTAACTACATCACAGAGTTTGGGCTGTTTGGGTCATTTCTCTGATTAGGTTGCTCAGGGATGATGCTCAACTCCTCTAAAAGAGAAGGATTTTCTATGGCTTTGCTTCAGGTCCTTGAGTTCTGTACGATCCCTGCAACTCCCAGCTCCCACTGAACCCCTGAGCTGGTCTGAGAGCAGGAGTTGTCCCCACCAGTGCTGGGCACAGCAACTCATCATCCCTTAATCGCTGTTTCTGCCCTGGGCATGGTTTCTGCCTGGCACTTTTGGGAGCAAAGTCCCATCATGCAGCCTTGCACACACGTGGAATTCACAAAACCAGAGCAAAGAATTTAGCAGGAGTCCTTTTCAGCCACGCTGCATGCACCTGTGTATTTTTTCATGTTTGCATACAGTGTGCTCTCTGCTGACAAATAAATGTATTTATTAATTCACACCTGGCTTGGTCCCTGCTCTGTGCTGCCCAGCCCAGCCATGTGGGTCAGCAGCAGGGATCAGTTTTTAGTATTATTTCCCCCAGTCGTGTGTGAGCAGCACTGGCTATAGAGGCTGCAGCCTCACACTCCCAGTGAACTGTAAAACCAATTTAAAAAAGACATTTCAGGAATTAATGCAATGCCCACTGCAATCACACGTTGGGCTGCTGAGGAGGCATATTCCAGCCTGGAATTTGTTACCTGGCCAGACCATTTATCATGGCACAAGAAGAGAAAACTTCCCCACCTTAAAGCCCCTCTGTGCAAGGACAAGGTAGAAATTCGGACAGGCTGGGGTGTGTTTTAATCCTGCTCCCATTTCTCTGTAGTCAGTACCATGCTGTGCTCTAGGTTTGCAGGTAAAAGGGGTTTTAATAATTTTTTTAGCTATAATCAGCCCTTTGATACCACCTCACTCTCCCACCACGGCTCATCTGTGGGAAACCACAAAGTGTTTCACAATGCATGTAATTCAGCTGTTGCATGAGGAAACTGAGGCAGGGAGAAGCTGCCAGGACCCAGGGTGCTGGGATGGGGCCAAGGGCTGTGTCTCCCAGGGGAGCTGTGCTGCAGAGCAGCCAGCTCGGCACCGCCCTGCTCCAGGGTGCTGCTGGCAGGAGCATCCCAGCTCCCAGGAGCCAGATTTCAGAGGCCATTAGGTGCCTAATGATGCAGGCAGACACCTGGTGGCATTTGCACTGGGAATGAGGTGCTTTACATGCCTCGGCACCTCTGAAAATCCCACTAGGCACCCACCTGCAGCTGTAAGCGCCTGCAAAAGCCAGAATATTTTCAAACTGCTGCCTGGGAGGCTGCCCTGGGCTGTACAAAAGGCTGGTTTGGCTGCAGACCTGGGTCTTCAGCAGGGGAGAGGAGGGCTGGAGGGCACCACGTGTCAACCAGTCCCTTACAAGAAACGCCCATTGCCCCAAGCTTCCCCCTGGCCACCACCCACGGGGTCCCCAAGCTGGGCCGCTGCACACAGAGCTGTCACCACATCTCACCCACTCCTCCAACATTGCCTTTGGGTGAGTTTAATAGTTTCTGAAGAAGAGTTTAGCACAGTCTCCATCCCGTTTGCACAACCACTCCACATCTCTGCCCATATCTGCTTATAGCTCTTGTACCTCTGTGCACAAGGTCCACCTCACTTGGCAGGGCAGAGGCAGGCAGTGATCCCTGTGGACAGGAGGCTGCAGGGATGGGCTGGCTGGATGCCATGTCTGGGCATCCTTCACGTGCCCATAAACATCTTGCTGGGTTTATAAACATTGTGGGCAGCAAATTTGCCAGAGGTTCTCAGGAGACCTCAGTTGGAGTAGGGTTTGGATAACAAATACTTGTATCTTGGGGGATGGAATGGCTCAGGAAGGGGCTGTGTGGGGGAGTTTCATACGTGCTCTGATGCTCCCATATTCCAGCAACAAGCAAAACCTGGATCCCCCACCCCAGCTTTGAAAAGGCTCTCCCAGCTTTGAATCTGCTCTGAGCCCCTGTCAGACCTGAGCCCAAACCTGCCTTGCTGGAGCTCCTCCAGCAAATAATCCAGTAATTTATTCTTAAACCAAATATTCTTAGCTGTCTCCCTTAATAATGAATTTATTTCCATGCTATTTGGCAAAAAGCAGAAGTCACAGCTCCTGGTACATGGTTAATTTTCCAAGTTTGTAGAAAACAGGCAGAGGAAACAAATGGCTCCAGTAGCTGTAAAATAATCTACAAGGCAGAGTGTGTCTCCTCATCTTCTTTCAGAAGGTTTTATTCAGCTCAGGCTTTCTATACGATCTAGTGATGAATGAAATACCTGGGAGCAGCACAAAGTAATATTATTTATGGAGAATAGTAAAAGAGCATCCCCTTTCTTAGCATGCAGTTTTGGTAACAGCAGAACTTGGAGATTTAAATTAGATTCCTCTCACCTAATTTCAATTCATCCCGAACTTAAAAACAGGTCTAGTGCAGAACTGTTCTCTTGGTCTTCCCCATGTTCCTCACGTCTTTCAAACATCCATCCCTTGGTAAAGGCTGGAAGACCATGAACACAGACTGAGCACCCTGGCTGTCCTCTCCTCTACACATATTTTCTCCTCAGTGAGCCCAAATCATCCATAAAGTCACAATCCACTGTCATTTGGGACACAGAAAACTAAATTGAATGAAGAACTGGCCTTTATCACAACTCAGTAATTTGGTAAGGCCAAATTTTGATCCTTGTAAACAACTGCCAGAGTGCCAAAGATAATTTGGCTGGTCACTGCAAGCATCTTGTGCTCAGAGTGGGCACCTGCCTTTCAACACTGCTCCTCCTGCCTCCAAATTCATTAACTCCTTTACAAACACGCTAAAAGTTTGTGCTGAGTGGTGCCAGCTGACTTTGGTGGAACGTGTCTTGGTACCTTGCTGAATCAGGGCCCCCACTTGGAAGGGCTTTATTTAGAAAATCATAAAATCATAGAATGCTTTGGGATGGAGAGGTGCCTTAAAGGGTCACATAATCCAATCCCCCTGCAGTGAGCAGGGAGACCTTCCACACGCCTCACACTTGCTAAGCCTGGCATCGATGAAAACCCTTTTCTTTCTTTTTTTTTTTTCTCTGGTTTGAAATGGTTTGTTTGCTAGTAAATTCACAGTACGGCTGAGGTAGCACATTTGTGTTGTTAGGTACAAAGATAATGGAGGATTAAAATGCTGACAAGTGTGTAGAGAGGAAAATGATTTGGTTTCCTCTTAGCGATGCAGCAGCAGCTGGAGTGAGCCCTGCATCTGTGGCTGCTTCCAGGCAATTACTGCTTCCCTCCCAGTGCTCCTGACAAATGCTGCTGCTCTCCTGCTTTGAACTGTCAAATGCAAAAGTTGCCATGAGAAGTGGTTTCCCTCCTTTAGCCCTTCTTTTAGCTTTGCTGTGATCCGTTTGCAGTATTTCCACAGGGAAAAATCCGAGCATTTTTGTGGTGGAAATTCCCCAGGCGGGAGGGTGAGACGAGCCTCGGCGCTCGGCGCCTTTGTGAACTTCACAGGTTTTCTGATAAAACACACCAAAGTGACTTCAATACAACCTTTAATTCGACTTTAACAACATCTCCAATTCCAGAGCGTGGCTTTCCCGTATTCCCCGCGGCTGTGCCAAGAGCCCATTACCCTGGTGAATGAACTCCCCTTTGGGCTGGCCATCGCCTTCCTTCTGCCACCTCCAACGCTTGTAAAAACAAACACGGGCTCCCTAAGTGCAATTAGCATCCGAGGAATGCTGAGAGAGGGAGATTAATCATTCATAAACTAAACAAATACTGTTCTGATCCCATTAGCCAAGAGACAGCGTCTCCCGTTAATTTACTTCTGTTTGAGGTGTATCTATTAACCCCTTTTAATCAGCTATTATTCTAGTTAAACTCTTAGCTGGGCTTGGTTATCAGAGGATGGGACCCTTCTGACATGAGATCAAGTTAAGATTATGGAAAACTTGTCAGGAATGAAGAGCCTTGCATCCGTAATTAAGTTATAACCTAATTTAAAAAAATGAAGTCTGCTTCTGAGGAGGGCCCCGCAGCACTGCTTCTCCTGAGCATCCTCTTCCCTCCATGGAGGTCTCTCTGCTGAATTTTGTCAGTCTAAACTCAACCAGACAGGTGTCACCATCGTCTGTCTTGATGTGCTCACCCCCTGACACGTGCAGCTCTTCTCTGTGGCTCCCTTTGTACCTATGACAGAGCTGAAAATTTAATTTTTTAAAAAAATGTCAGAGAGGCACCTGAAGTTAATACATTTACCAGTTTGCAGCCCTGCACTTGAAGTCAATTCCTGGCAGTGGATCCGTGTATCCCAGCAGTGGGAACGTCTGTGGCAGGATGGGCTCTCCCATTTAGGGAGGACACTGTGGAGGGAAAATTTAATATTTGAGACTGCTGGTAGCAGTGTATTAGATCTCCAGGTTTCTGAGGTCACCCTCAGTGAGCAGCTTCCTTCTGCCCCCACCCACGAGCAGGAGCAGTTGGGAGCTGGGAAGAGAAGTGTGTGCCCTGGAGATGCTGCTGGCAGCCCGGGTGATGCCACCTGGTTGTGGCACTGCTGCTGGGTGAGATGGAGCAGCCAGGCTGGGAGGGCAGCAGGAGGTGCTCTGCTGCTTTGGGATCACTGTGCTGTGTTTAATGCCATGAGGGCATGCCAGAGGAGCAGGGAGTGGCCAGGTGCTGGTGCTGCTCCAGTTACTCAGCCCGAAAGTGAGCGGTGAGAGGAAAAGGTTGTGTCCTGTGTTACGAATGCCACTGCTCACCCAGCACCCAAATTTTCCACTTTTTGGGTGTATGGGACTGCCAAAGCAGAGCTGGTTTTGTCTCAGTGGGCAGCCCTAAAGTGGCTGGGGCTGAGCCCTGGGAAAAGGCAGCCCTGCACCCACAGAGGCAGAGCTGATGCTCTGGAAATAAGAATTTTGATTAAATTGCTCAGTTTCTATTTTAAGAACCAGAACAGCTCAAATGGATTTCATTTTCCTCCAACTGAGAACAGAATTTTAAGAAAAATTTGCAATTTAAGCCTGAAAATCTTAGTGCCAATTACATCCATTTCCACACTGGGGATCACTTCCATGACAACTCCACGCAATCAACCAAATAAAGGAAAAGGAGGAAAATCTCACCTGAGCTGCCCATCTCCCAATTAGCAAAAGGTAAATAACTCTTATTTTCTCTCTCTTGCTTCCTGGGCTGTGATGGCTGATGAGAGTGGTGAGATGAGAGCCCTCCCTGCCTTCTTCAGTGCATAAATACTGCATCTTTGGGGATTCACTCCGGTTAATTTAGGAGCTGCTTAAACTTTGCTTAAAGGCGCCTGCGTGTTACTATCCCTTGGAGTCGCCCGATGGATTTGTCATAGCTGAACCTGCAGTTCATTAGAGGTACAGAGTCAGCTAATTACTCCCAGAAAATGTAGTATAATTTTATGAATTATGCATAAAATATTAACTACTTGTGAAGTTCACGGATATATGTGTAGGGACTGCAGGGCAAACGCTTCCTTGCTTGAGGGCTAGATACAAACTGGAAACAAATAATGCATGTATTTACTCTGGTGTTGCAGGCAGGGTGGCAGCACCCCAAAGAGTGTCGTGGGGATGTGGGGTCCCCTCCAGTGCTCAGCCCAAGGAAGCAGCTGCCAGGCTCAGCACTTCTCCAGGAGTTCACAGTGAAGTCCCCACTGATGGAGCCTCCCACTCCAAGCCAAGCTGATTTGGGAAGGTCTGTGCTGAGTTGCATGGGTCTTGGCCAAAATACTGCCTTTTGCCAGCAGAGAGGTTCTGGTGCACTGGATCTGTAGGTATCCAGCTTTCTCTCAGGCTGGGTGCACTGGGAGGACAAAGCCTCAGCACTCTCAGCCCAGGGGAAGCCCTCCTCTCCCGCAGACACGGCAGCGGGACGTGATCCAGGATTTGATCCATGGACATGCTCTTCAAAGATGCAGATCAGCAGCAGCAGTCCTCCTCTGACAGATACTCATTTCAGAGTTTGCCAGCATGCTTTGGAGACATAAAAATCAATAGAAGAGAGGGAACAATAAAGTTTCATTGTTCAGTAATGAGGTAGACGGCATCTATCACAAACTCCCAAAGTGCTGCTCACTGCAGGATTCTCCTCCACTGTCTCCTCCTGGCTGGAGATAAAGAGCCTCTGGTGCTGGAGCTGAACCTCAGCTAAACAGAGATAGGCTTAGCTGGGAGAAAAAGGAGTTCTGGAAGCTGAGCATCCCTCCATGGCCAGACTTGACTGCTTCTTCCTCTTGTGTGCAGTATTGCAGCAGCACCCTGATACTTCCAACTCAAGGTCTTGAGAGAGTTGCTGAGCTCCAAATCTTGATCTCCAAAGGGATCAGGAGTTCATGCAATTGTTTAGTTTATTCCCAGCACGAGGGTGTCCCCATCAGCTTTGGGAGGGTCACACAGGCTCTGTGGACACCTGTGTCAAGGCACTGGCAGGGCTGGGAAGCTGTGGCTCCCTGGACGGAAGGGAGGACACCAGAGGAGCCACCTTAAACCCTTTGAGTCCCAAGATGCTGATGCAAGTTCTCAATTTTTTAAAACAGAGGACTCCACTATGTGTTGTTTGGGAGCCCATGAGGTGACAGGGTGGTATTTCAGAGCTCAGTGCAGGGCTGGGGATTGGCAGGGCAGGTTCAGGCTCCTTTCAGAGCTAATGCAGGTTCAGGCTCTCAGCTCCATCCCTGTGGGTCCCCACCTACCCTCCCATCTCCACCACGAGCACCACCCAGAGAAGCATTTCTTCCCTACACCCACAGCAGCTTTTATAAAACAAGCTGTGCTTCATTTAGTATTATTTTAACATAACTTTAAGTCACCTGCTTTTTTTCCTCTTCTATTTCCCCCCCCCCCCCATGCTTTTTCTGCTGAAGAAGTGGAAATGAGCTGCTGGTTGAGTGGAATTCTTTATGCTTTACCCAGAAAAACCTCTAAAACCTGAGACAAGGTACATGCTGCAGTGACCAGGGGAGCACAAGCTCGTCTCTTCCTGGTGACCAGCTCCCTTGTACTGTCACGCTAACAGGAAGAAATATGCAGTCACCCTTGCTGCATATTCTGGCAGGGTTATTGTCAACTTATTATTTTTTGACTCAGAGCCAAAAACGAAGGGCATTTGCATCTTGCAATTTTGCTGTTTGCTTGTCTTGCTTATGTTGCTGGAAATGACCTACAAGGAGTCAACAGCAGGCAGCTAGGACAGCACAGGAGTGGAAAAGAGATGAAGCTGGGAAGTTCATATCTCACCCTGAAACATCCCACAATATTTAGTTAGTGAGAAGAGAGCAATTAAAAAGCACATGGATGTTACATCTATAGATTTATTCTGATTTTTCAGGGGTTTGTGTCATAAGAGAGGACATATGGGATTTGGATTTCTCCCTGAAAAAAAAAGCAACCACACAATTAAAATAAATATAGCAACCAGATGCTAGACCTGTACATGGAGATGACTCTCATTAACATCCATGCAGTCAATGCAGAAAAAGAAACCACCTTGCTTATTTTCCTTTTTTTTATCTTATACCCTCTCTTAACAAAATTGTTTTGCATCTTAAAGTCTGAGGATACAATACTGGAAGAATTTACAAAGATGTGATAATGAAACCACACAAATATTATTTACTGTAAGTGGCACCGAATTATATAAGTAAGAAAAGGTGAGGATTTTTGTGAATGATTGCTTGTCACAAAAAAAAAAAAGAAAAAAAAAAGTCCTAAGAATAATATCTTCTTAAAGACAGTTTTGCATAATTGCTCTGCACATCTGAGAGGGCTGGAATATACTTTTTCTTTTAGGTGTCAAAGCCTCAGCATTGACTGAAAGAGTGGTGCACTCTGCAGTCTTTGGTGCAATGCCTGGTGCATTACGCTCACGCTGAGACACCTCCTCTCTGCTTATGAAATGGTTAATTTTCAAAGATAAGAAGAGTTGCTGTACAGCAATCAAATGGAAGCTAATGCACACCTAAGGCTGCAGGCAGCAGCTCTCTGAGCTGCAGGCATCGCATGGAGAGTGGGGGGGAAAAAAAGAAATAAAAGAAACCTGAATGTTAAATGTGTGAAGAAAATATTCTCCATCCACACACCTCTGCTCTGGTGACAATGAAACTTTACACACGTGTTGGTGTTGGCCCATAGACTTCCAGCAGCATTGTAGGCACCAGAGCACCTACACCAAAAAGAGGAAAAAAAGACTGGCTTTGCAAGAGGGGAGTTCCTTCTCACCTGTCTCCTTCACAGGAGCAGTCTTATCAAAGTCCCTGGAGATATTTTCCTGCATGCAGGCAGAGGGACTTGATGGAGGAGGAGAGCAAAAGGGACAGACAGCCTGCAAATGATGTGGGTGCAGGACGTGTGGAGAGCCAGCCCCGCTCACTGCAGGGCTGGGATGCGCTGAGGCACCGACGTGGGTGCAGAACACGTTAACTTCATTTACTTCCCTGGCTTCAGAGGCTCTAGGAAAGCAAAAGCAGAATCCAAGCATTGCAAACACTCTCTGAGTGCTCTAACCCCCTGTTATCAGTAAATCTCTCCTTGAAATGTCCAATGTCATCAAAGGTCCCTCTCCAGGTCGCTGGGGTTGTCCCCTTGTGCCACAACCCACCGAAAGCCAGTGATGCTTTGGTGACCTTTGTCTCAAGGTCACAGTTTTATGAACTTGGCAAATGTGTTTCTTATTCCTCTTCTTTTGAACACTTTTCTGGTGACAGCCCTGGAAGGCAGCCTTACACTGCAGCTGTCTTTTGGGATTCATCTAGAGGATTTTTCAGGCTGGGTTGCTTTTCCCAGGATATAGGGTCCGTGCTGGATGGCATCTTACCGGGTAACAGGGTTGCGGGGCAGGTTCCATCCTCTGTTCCATGTTTGAAAACAACTGGGAGCAGGAAGCAGTGAGAGGCTGCTAAACAAGGCTCTCACACCTAATTATCATCAGGCAAAATTAAATAAAAGAAAAATGTTTATGCAGTCAGTAATTACTGAGCGCAACATTCGGGGAGCAGCTTGGGCAGATCCCTCCAGCCGACGCAGAGGCTCTGTAGCAGAAACAAAGTTTTTAGCTCTCTTCTTGTGTGAATCATTCTCTGTACCCTCCACTTGGTGATTATTTATTTCTGAGGTGAGTAATTATCAACTGTAGAGAGAAAGCTGCTGCAGTGTGAAGTGCAGTGAAGCTCCGAGGGGCGGGAGGGATGCACGCATGGACGTTCCCTGCCAATGTCAACCAAGGCCACCTGCAGCTGCAAGGCTTCTTCTAAAGAAAATCAAGCCCAAAAACGGGACAAAAGTGAGGGAGCACAGCGTGTTTCTCCCCTTTAGAGCCAATGGGAGGCTAAAATGCCTGCTCCACCTGAGGGGCAGGGATGCTGAAGCATCCCAAAAGATTTTCCCTGCCCTTTAAGTGGAGCAGGAAGACTGAGGCCGTTTACACTGGATGTGCACAGCTGTCCTCAAAAGGGTCCCTCCCCCAGCTGATGAAAGCACGGTCACACACAGGTCACTGTAAAACACACCATCCATACGTGTCCCTTCTGAAAATAGCAGCTCAGAGGAGCAGCACCTTATCTGCCCACAGGCATGTTCCTGGGTGGCTCCCTGGGGAACCGGGACCAGGACCAGCTTTGCAGGCAGCCCCCAGACACCCATCACTGACTCAGCAACTTCAGGCGGCAGAAAAAAATTATTCCAGGAGGTTAAATTGATTGCCAAGGAGGTCCAGCAAACCCGACAGCCTCCGAGTGGCTCAACTTCATTTAAGTTATTTCAAGGCAATTCCAGGAGGGCAAAGAGGAGAGCGGCACAGGGAGCCACCGACGGCCAGCCTGTTCTTAAAGAGCACAGCCACATTTTCTGAGGTCATTCTCTTTTCTACTTCTTCTCCAAGGAATAAATTTTTTTGCAGAATGAAAGCTTTTTCTTTTCTGGTTGGTTTTTTTTTTTTTTTTTCCTTATTTTTAATGCCTGGGTGGCTGCCGAGGAGGGCAGGAGTTGGCCCAGTGTCCAAGCTCTGAATCAGGGAAGCAGGAGCAGCACTGGGTGACTGCATTTCAGGAGGCTATGGCAGAGCCCACACGCAATTCCAGAAGCACTACAATTAACTATTGCTCTGTTGGGTGCCAAATAAATTACCTGAGTGGCTGCTCTGAGGCACTTAGGCTGTGGAGCAAGCAGATGATGTACTATTCACCAGATATTTTCATAAGTAGGAGATAAGAGAGGCTGGAGGAGAGCAAATCAATGTCTTTTTTAGATCTATGGTGCTTGAAGCATCTGTCAATGGTGAGGAGTAAATATTTACTTTTTAACATAAAGTCCATATAATCACTTTTCTATCAGTCACTTACTGCTCCTGAGTGTTTCTTACTACAATGTTGATATTTGCATTAGCTACTTACCCTGGCTCTGAGATTCATAGAGTTGTCAACTGCATTTAGACTTCAGCTGAAAATCCCCGGGTCCTGTACCACAGCTGCTGCCATTGCTAATGGCAATTGAACAGAGAAAGCAGTGATATTTCCTACAGCAAATAGCAGGCAGAGATAAAGACAGAGCTATGGCATGAAGGTTATAATAATAGGCTCCCTTGTGCTTATTAAATTAGGGATCCCATTGGATTCACAGTGTGCAGTTGTGGGCAGGACATGGTGAAGAAAACTTAAATTTGGAGAAAGAAAATGTTATTAAGCCCATTTTATTGCTGGGAGAACTGAGGCACAGAGGTTGAAAGTGACCTTGCTCAAGGTCAGAGGCAGAATTGTCTCTAAGATTGAGAAACTGAACCCAGGTCTAAAAGCTGGGGGATCTGCAAATTGCTACAGGACCATTTCTGCTCCTTGAACACTCAGAACTGACAGGAAATCACCTGTGCAAATGATTTCAGGTAGATGGAGAGAAGAAGCAACGTTGTTTGACTTTAAAAATAACCAGGGCTCAGTCTGGTACAGTGGGGAGAAGGGAACCACAGCCAGCATCAGGCACGGGCGATGGCCAGGAGTGGGCCCTGCTTCAGCAAAGGGTCCACACTCAAAGATATCCAAGGAGTCAATTTAAAAGCTTCAGAAACAGCTCCAAATATCCTGCAAAAAGCCTTGAACAGCAACTCCCATCTCAACCATCGGAAATTACTTTTCACACTTTGCAAGCAGAGGGAGAGCCAAGGGCTGATGGGGCAACTGGAGGCAGCTGGAGTGGGACAGAGGCATGGGGTGCCCAGCTGGGTACCCTGTCTGAGTGACACTGACTTCACACTCCTGCATTTTGGAATACACAGAGTGAACCACGGGGTCTGTGCATTTTCAGGACCAGATTGTGATTGTGCTGCTGTGTAAGGCTGTGGTGCAAGATGAATGATGCCCCTGGGCCTCAAGGCTTTTATTTTTTCTCATTTTTTACAGCACAGAGAGGAGGTGAAGGTTTGCCTGAAGGGTGGGTGCTTGTGGGGAAACCTCAGCACAGCTCTGCCTTGCCCACTTCTGCTCCAGAAGCCAGAGAGCTCCCCCAGCATCACCCAAACAGCGGGGCTGGGAACCCAGGAGAAATTAACCCTGCTCATGGCTAAAGGGTCAGGTTAATTCTGAAACTTGAGGGAAAAAAAACCTCAAAATCTCAGCCAAAGAAATAAACATGGTTTATGGTTAAACAGGTCCCCACAATCAGCTGTGCTGGGACGTTCATCTCAGCCCACACCTCTCCTGGCCGTGCTGCCGCGTGCGAAACGCCCTGGGCCGGATTCCGGCTCAGTTACTCCTGCTCGCTCCCTCCTTGCTTTACAAGCAGTAATTCAGGTTGATGGAGCTCTTCGCACAAAAAGCTGCTCCTCAGTGTGCGGGGGGCAGGACGAGCCCAGCAGATCAGCATTTCGTGCCTGCCCGCAGCTTCCCCCCTTCTCGTCCCTCTCTCCCCCCATCCTTCCCGCAGCGAGTGGTCAGCGTTCTCACCGCCCCGGTGTGTTGACATGCCAGAAATATCTCTGCTTCACTGCCTGTGCTCTTGGAAGTATTTTGCTGCTCTCTCACCTCTCCATGAGAGAGACACATTCATCTGTCAGCTTATCGGAGGAATTTCCAGCAATCTGTGGCAATGCTACGAGTCTCAATCTTGCTGTAAGTACCTAAAGCCAATTAGCATACAAGATGTTTCCCTCTCACGTAGTGCACCACTGGCCTAAGGGCTTTTTTTTTTTTCTGTACATCGGGATTTTTTTCCTTTTTTTTTTTTTTTTTTTCTCTTGTTTTTCAGGGCTTCAGCAGCACTCAGCGGCATCCTCCCAGCATAGACGGGGAATGGGAGAGGATCCAAATGGATCGGCGAGGATTCATGTTCTCCTGATGAATCCCTCAGCCGGTGGCAGAGGGACGTGGGGAGCCGGGGGGATCCCGCTGCCCGGAAGGAGGAGGCGGGCACAGGGAGATTCCCCTTCCCGGTGGCGGAGGGATGCGGGCGGCGGAGGATCCCGCTCAGCCTGGAGCAGAGGGATGCGGGGGATTCCCGCTGCCCGCTGCAAAGGGATGCTGGGAGCCGGGGGCTCTCACTGCCCGGAGGGTTCCGGCGGTGCGGGGCGGGGGATGCCGCTGCCCGGGCTGGGAGGGATGCGGGATGCCGGGGCCGGGGGAAGCGCTCCCGCTGCCCGGCCGGAGCGGCTGGAGCTGCTGTTTCCCACGAGTGCCCTCTCCTGGAAAAGGCTCCCGGACACAGTGACGGAGGATGCCGAGGTTTAAGAGCGGTGAAGTTTCCCGTCTCCTCCCCCTCCCCGTTCCCTCTGGCCCGCGAGCTCGGTGCCAGACATCCTGCCGGTGGTACTTCTCTCCAGCCGTACCCTTACATTTATTTTGGGGCATAATTAATCCTTTTGGCGTGCCAGCTTTCTCCTGCCAACGGAGCCCAAACGCTGTTTCGGAAGGGTTGTCCTTGCCCATGTGCTGTCAGCTGGGCCACGGCCAACAAACTTTATCCTTGCTATCAGACATCCAGCACGCCTTGGGTATCCTAAAGGATAAGGGACACCTACATTCCACATTCCTGGGTGTTTTATTTGGAATAGATCCATGCATTTCCCAAAGCTTGGATTTAAAGGCTCAAAGCTGCTGCAGCAAAGCTGGCCCACAGCCCTGCGGGGCGTTTCTCACAGCCCTGAGGATGCTTCTCATCCTCCTCTGAAAACGAAGCTCTGATGTGGAGCACTGCTCCTGGAGTTGTTTTCATATGGATGAGGTCTGGGATATTCTTTGCACCTCTTCCCTGTAAGAACCTCTGCCTTCCCACCTGTGTCACCAGTCAAAGGACAGCGAATCCTTAAAAAAACCCTTTTCTTTGAAGCTGGGGCATAAGCACCTTTACCGTGGTTCCATCCAGAGTTATTCCCACAAGCAATTAAAGCAGCCAGTGAAGCAGTGGCTGCTCAGGAGACAAAGGTCCTTCCCACCACGACATCCCGGCAGATGAACCAGTTAAGAGGAACTCAGGCCAATTTATTTCTTGATAGATAATGATGCGAGTTCTCACCAGGGATCTGTAATTTTCTATTGATGAAAACCTGCCTTTTCTGATTTGCAGGGTTATCTGTCTTTCTCAACTTCAGGCTCTTGCCAAACTCACAGGCAGCCCTGTGAAACTGCTGTGTCCCACAAGAGCCATGTATTTTAATATGATGTAGTTTTCTTTGCCCTGGAACCAGGATCAGTTCTCCATGCTGACAATCCATAAAAGACCTAATGACCCATCTGAGGAACATTAACCAGTGCTGTGGCCATTCCAGGCACAGTGTTTGTTTGTTTTTTGCCCCCCTGCGTGGGAGTGTAATTTCTGGAGAGGATCTTTGGGGGTGAATTGGATCTTCAGAGATCTTTTAGTGTTGAATGACTAAAAATCAGGCTGAAGGGTGGCTTAGCCTTTAAATTTAAAAGCCTTATTTACCATGCCAAGCTTTCTTAAGAGCTGCAGTGGGCTCCAGCAGGGTCAGCAGTCTGAAACAGCCTCCACATACCCTAAAAAGTGAATTTTTCAGGCAGAAACACATTATGGCTTTCACCAAGAGCTTGCAAAAGTGACTGCTAATTTAAAGGAATTTTTGTCTTCTAACTTAATTGTCTCTGCTTATAATTTAGTGCCTTATAAAAGAGAACTATTTACACCCTGCTGTATTTCATGATCTATAGTTAACATTTGTGTTTAGCTGGGAATTATGACCGTTTGGTCTCTGCGAAATGGTTGAAAATATTTAAATGCCAAAGGAATCTTCCAAGGTCAGAGCCTTTCTGCACTGCTGGGTGTGGAAGTGAGACAGAGAGGATCTCCACCATCACCACCACCAGTGCAGAGGGGAGGGCTGAATTTGCAGGGGAAGGTTTGATCCTGACCACCCCACCCACAGCCAAGGTGGTTTCTGGTCTCTTTTTTCCTCCCAGATCATTTTTGGCTGCTGTCAAAGGGGTTTGCCATCAAAAAGGTTTCTCACTGGCAGCCTGAAGAGGTGCTCAGGGTGTTGAAGCCCCAGGTGTCCCAGCTGAGAGCCGAGGAGTTCGTCTCACCTGTGATCATCATCCCCAAGCTCTTGGCATTTTACAGCCAGCACCAAGACAAAAGGGTTTTGCATCAATCCCCCAAGATCTCCCCTCACTGCCTCTAAAACAGGCTTAAAATCTGCTTGTTCAGGTGCTTATGACTCCTCCAAGCCTTCAAGAGTCCTGGTAGACACTGCAGATCTTCCCTTTTTAATTTTCCCTTTTATTCCCCTTCTTTTTCTTTTTTTTACCTTTTTTTTTTTTTTACCCTTGGAGTGCCCTAATTATACAGAGCATTGATTTTACAATGCATTCATGGATTGATTGTACTGCCATGCTCCTCCCACAGGAAACAGCTTGCACACGAGCACTTTTTGATCTCTCCAAAGTATTCCCTAAGGTGAATCAATGGCTCTTGCATCTTGTCTCTTGCTTTAGTCTAGGGGAAGCTGGAGATGTCTTGCTACTGAAATGAGCTTCAAGAAAAATATTGGGAGGCAGAAAAAGAGAAGGAAAATTATTCACTTCTTCCTGCCCAAAAAAGATTGTCTCATGTAGAGCAAAATATGTTCTTGTTAGCATAATGTTCTCATCCAGCTCAGCCAACTGCAATCTTGGAGAACGCATGGGAACTTCCATATAATTATCTTTAATAAACTGGCCAAGATAAAAGTAATGATATCTTAAGACACATGGTGCATAATAAAATATCTATCTATATAAAAGCCTATCTATATCTATGAAATGACATGCTAAAATGAGGAGAAAGAGGCAATTTATGTGTTTTATGGCTTTGGCACCTCTGTAACAGAGATCTTGGATACAACACTGTTAACCAGACCAAACTTTCTTTTAAAAGAGACCATCTCTTTTAGCCTAAATGGAGGGAATTAGCTCCTGTTCCCAGTGATTCCCTGTGAACAGGCTAATGGATTAGACTCAGATTCAGGCTGAAGGCTCTAATCCCTGTGTTTTAATGACTGTACCTGCCACCAGCCACAGCCTTGTTCCAAACCCCAAATCCATGGAGATCCCCAGGAGCATCCAACCCTTTTTGCATCCAATGCAACCAGATTTAGCAAAGGAGAAAAAAAAAAAAAAAAAAAAAGCCTTGACCTTGAGAAATTCTTCCCAAATTATAGATTAATTCAGAATTAGGGCTGAGACTTTTGCTGGATAATAAGGGGGCAATTCCTGCTGCCAAAAGCTTTCTCTGAAGGGTTTGATTTCCTCTTAGGTTAATCCTGGCGAGTGCACTCCTGCCCATTAGGATGCTCGGTATTAATTTCAGTCTGCACAGAGTTCATTTCAGCGGGCTCTGCTGAGAGCTCCACTGATTGCAGTGCTTAATTACCAGCTGAGTATCATCTCTTTAGCATGTGGTGGCTTCGTGCCAGCCCCTGAGGGGTCTTGAGCCCTGAGTAGGACCCCAGAGCACTCGGGGATCCTCATCCTGCCCCAGCGCCACGGCCCTGCCAAAACTGACCGTAAGTTTTGTGCTTCCCTTTACTCAGCAGTTTCCAGAGGAAAAGCTGGTAGGAGGGAGAGGAGGAGGAGGCAGATTCCTCTTGTTCAGCAGCTCACCAGGGTCCAGCCTGGAGCTGGAGGATGCCAAATAGCAATTTTTAACCTGGGTGTGCCCAAGGTTACGATGCTCTGCCCACCCCTCCCTGCCATGCTGCCTCCAAACCCTGCATTGCAGCACAATGTTGGGTTTCTCCATCAGTTTTCAGGAACACAAACACCCACCCTTGGAGCACTGCTGTGCAGGTGTGTAGGTGCATGCAGAACGTGCTGTTATTTGTAAAATATAGATATATATATATATGCATATGAAATATAAAAGGAGGTTATTTCTTACTTGGCCTGCTGAAGGCTCTGATTGCTGGGTTATGTGAAATATTTAGATCATGCACAAGAGATAACTCACAAGATATAATGTCGATGTACGATGGGAAGCTAGTCTTTATTATCACAGGTGTAAATTTTCACACCTCTGTTATCAATTTTGCAATTATAACTGGGTTTCCCGGTAAAGTAATTTACTACTCACTACCATATAGGAAGAAAATGATCATTTATCCACCTTCAACTCAATTAAATATTCATCGTTCCCCAAAAAAGGGGGGGAGAGGATTTAAATCACTTCCAAACTGTTCTCCAGGTATTTTTTTTTTTTTTTAAAGAAGAAGTCTGCCTTATAAAAAGCATAGATTTGATGCAAAAAAAAAACAATAGGAGCCTAATACATCCAGGGATGCAGCACAGATTTGGCTCATCAGTCATTTGTGTTATGGGAGTCCAAAACAGTAATAAAATCAACACAAATCCAACTTCAGTAGGAGAAGAGAGGCTGATTCTCGAGTCAGATGAAAGCAGCATCATTCCAGCTCTGATTAAAGCAAGCAGGTTGTGCTTGTAGAGAGGAGACCATAACAAAGTTTGTTCTTGCTTGTGATTTTCAGCACCGAGCAAACATTGCTCACTTTTGCCTCCTTTGGTGACTAAATCTTTCATACAAGAAATTTGGGATTACTTTGCGGGTAGAGAATTTTGGTGCAAAAAAAAACCCTCATCTCAATCAGCATTAATTCCTCAGGAGCTTCAGTCTCAGCACCTTTCTCCTCCTGTCCTGTTTCTCTCCTGTCCTGCCTCTGCTCTGTCAAACCTTCCATCACTCAGTCTGTGATGTCTCGTGGCTCCAAACACGCTCCTGTTGTTGGCTAATTCTCAGTGAGACTTTTATTCCAAAGGCTTCTCCAACAGCCTGATTATATAATAACAGCTTGCTCATTACCCCGAATATAAATAGTTGAAGTATCCCCCGAGAATGGACACAGCTGGTGGAACTTCCCATATTAGCACCGCATTAATATTTATGGCAGCACTGTGTAAGTATGCAAAATATTGGCATCCCTCCATGCAAAAGTTTACACATCTGTCATTAATGACTCTGCCCCAACATCACAGGCAGGTCAGGCAGCGGCAGAGGGGAGCCTCAGTCCCGGCTGAAATCCCGATGAGGCCGCTCCAGCTCCCACCCAGCATCATTTTCTGTGTCGCAGAGTCACCCTCGGTTTCCGGGAGGGGTGACAGCCGCCTCGTCCCAGCGGTGCCCCCGCGCTCCGTGCGGCCGCCAGCTGATTTGCCGGGGTTTGTTTTGGCTTATGAAGTGAAATATTAAAGGGCGTGATGAGAACCAGCTAATTGTACATATAACCTTTAAGATGTCTCGGACAGGATTCCAGCCTTCACCTCGGGCTATAAAGAGAAAGTAATGGGGCCATAAACACACATTTAAGTGTGCCTTTAAAGTTTAAGGAGAGTTTAATTGCGGGCGCTGGGGTGCCTGGGAGCAGACCCGACCGCAGGTAGTGTTTGCTCGGGAGACACTCAGCAAGGGCCAGGCTCAGCATCGAGCTCTGAGGCTTTGCTGGCCCCGAGGGGAATTGGTTTGTGCTAATAAATGTCCCAGCTGCAGGTCAGATTGTAAATGAAAGTGATATTTAATGGCCCAGATCTCCCACTGGTGTAAACCAGCCCTGTGTGCTGCTCGCACGGGCTCTGGCTCGGTTTAAATCCAGGTATGACTGACCTGCGGGCATGACTTTGGGAAGTTCTTTGGAGCCTGATGCTGGTTTATAACACTCCCAAGGATGGAGCAGTTGCAAGGAGCCAGCCCCTCCGGGTTCACAGCAGCCTGAGCAGATGCACAGGCACCCCTCCGTGCCTGCCTGCTCACCCCAAGGCAGGTCCCAGCACCCTGCACCCTGGGAAAGGGAAACGGAAGAGAGGGAAGGGGAGCTTTATTTATTTTCCTCACGGTGTGACTTTTAGTCGTGCAGATCAAAACACAGATGAATCTGTGGCCATCTGCAGAGCTGGTACAGTGCCCCAGGGGGCTGTGCTGGGCAGCAGTGGGTGCCCTTGGGGATGTCACAGGCAGCAGGACAGAGCTGTCCCCAGCCTCGTTAAGGCAGTGGGATTCAGCAAAGCATCAAGAAGCAGGAGCTGGGCAGGCTCAGTGACAGCTGCACACGTGGTGCTGCAGAGCAGGGATCAGACAAGCTGCTGCTTTATTACTTTTATTTAATCTACAAGAAGTTGTCATTGAGGGGAAGTAGAGTAAAAGAAAGCAGAACAAAATCCAGAATACTTTTAACAGCTACTCATCCGTGAACACCCTGGGATCCAGTTTGGCTTTCCCAGCCTGTTTGCAGCTTGGGTGCAATGAACTCCCACTTGACAGCCATCTGATGAACCTTGGGGCCCTGATAACCCTGACTGACCCCTCTGGGGGGCATGGAGATGTCAATGGTATGTCTGATGGAGCTGCAGGAGGACCACCAGCTGAACTGCCCTCTCAGGGGTTGTGGTGTGGCTGGAGAATAGAACACTCCAGTTGTGTTCCCAAGCTGGTGTCCCACCAAGCTGCTGCAACCCCACGATGCAGCTCTGAGCTCAGCACTGCTGTTCTGCAGTTTCTCAGGTACTGCTGGGGGTTTGCTCTGCACCAAAACCTTCACGATTTTCAGAAGAATGGATATCAACTACACAGCAAGTGGAGGCCAGCTGGTGGTCAGCTGCAGGTCTGTGAAGTCAAGGGAAGAGACATCATCCACTAGTCAATTCCACCTTCCCCTCAGAGCCAGCACTGGGGCAATGGACAGTCTGCTGCCAACTCTACAGACAGCACAGGGGGTCTCCACCTTAGGAACATGGGGAGACACCCACTGAAGAGCAAATATTTGGGAAGAATACCTCACAGAAAGGTGGAGGCTCAGCCTGTGCACTCACAGACTGTCCCAAGGTCCCTCGAAGTGCAGGGTGATGCAGGATGCAGGTGACGTGACGCTGCACTGGGATGGGGAGGTGACAGGCACCCAGCCCCAAGAGCCTCTGTCCTCTCCGGGGCTGTGTGTAAAATTAATTGATAAAGCATAATCGCTGTATCAATGCCTTTTTTAGAAAAGATAAAGTACACTTCAAAGCTAATTTAGGCCTGCAGACAAATGGCTTAAAGAAGAGCTACTGTACTGAAAAATGGTCGTGTCATTTTTTCCCCAAATCATAGTTTCAATGCACACAGCCTCAGCCTGACATTCTGAATTATGGCTTTTATTAAACATTAGTAATAGAGTGCACTTAAATCATGGTTTCCCTGTAAAAGAGAGATGTGTTCAACTCAGATCTGCACATTTTAATGCCATATTTCTTCCTTTTACTCTCCCCGCAAGATAAATTTACTTACTCCACAAAAATGTTTTGCTGAAAAGAATAATTCATCCTTCAGTGTCCATCTAATGCACCTTGTGAGTAATGTGAAACGATGCAAAAATTACAATGCACCGGCCATGTCTGGAATGCTTAGATGCCTCCGAGTTAGAGGTTATGCACACAGAGTATTGAAATTAGATTTAACAACTATCATCTTTTACAATGTTGCCTTGATGATTTTTTTTCCCCTTTTATAGCTTTGATCAGATGCCTTCTGAATACATTGCCGGTAACAAACCTCACAGTCTGCTGCTCTGCAAGCCCTGCTCAGCTCTGAGACAAGTTGCCAATAACTGCTTTTTTTTTTTTTTTTTTTTAAGTGAGAATATTTGTAGCCACAATTTGCTCTAGCAGGCGAAATTCAGATTATATTTTTCCTCCGTGAGTAGATCGATAATAGCTGGTGGGGTAACCAGACAGCTGTGGAAATAGCATCCTCTAGGTACCAGATTTTGCTGTGCTGAGCCCCCAGTCCTTGCAGAGCGAGGGCATACCTGCACCCTCTGGCTGGGTACCCCAGGAGAGCTCTGCACCCTCAGCACAGGGTGAATGGACCACGGGCTCCACCCCCACACACATCCCCAACCCTGGCACGAGCACCAGGCACGGCACCTCACTCCAGCTCAGATTCCTGGTCCAGCCATCCTCTCCGGGTACACACAGGCAGAGCCAGCCCTGCAATGTGACCTTTGTTTAAAGGACAGCAACTGTACCATTGAATCGATGTCCCTGTGCCAGGAGCTCTGCATTGGAGCTGCATTGCAGTGTCAGCAGCAGGGCTGCTCCAGCTCCAGCTCTCACCTGAATCCACCGGGACCCGCTGACACTTTGGGCAGGGTGGTGCCCCAGCTCTGCACTGCTGCTTGAGGGGGACAATGGGTTTGGAGATTGCCAAGCACCTATAGACCCTGGGGATGAGGGTTTGCTGACAATCTGGTGCTGTTAACTCACTGTGGAGTTTGACTAACAGGGAGAAGATGGTATTTAGTAAGCACTGCAAATATTTTGCTTTATTTATTGGTAGCATGGTAGGGATATTAACTGATTGGTCCCCCAGGATTCCTCCAATGTTGGTAACAGAAGCAGCATCCCTCTCTTTTGTCAGTTCCAGGTCCCTGGGGTAGGAGCAAACACCATTCCCAGCAGCCCTCCCTTGGGACTTCCCAGCCCTGGAACTCACACTAACACACCACAGGAATATTTATGATTTATAAGGGGTTTTTGTGTTGATACCTGGGGCTCCTAGCAGGGTTATGATCCCATTATACACAGCCAATAGGAAAACCAGTCTTGCAGATTGTTTGCAAGAGAGCTATAAATGTGTGACTAAGAGGAGCAACTTCATCTATCCCATTGAGCAGTTTAGCAGGGAAATTTCTAATGGCACCTCTATCAGCTCAGAAAGCCTCAGAGAAAAGGTTTGTCTGAGTTAGCTGCTCTAGGATGAGTCCCCAAAGAGCATGTAAAGACTTCTCAATTTGACCTGCTGAACTGAAGTTGTTATTAAGACCTAAAATTATTGCTGTGCTATTGCTGTTTGGTGGATGACAACAGGAAAATCGCTGGACAATGGACATTGGCAATGACTTTATTGATATCTTGGTGACTTTGGCTGTCTTCACTATGATCCCTTCCACTGAACTTCAGTTCCATTCAAATTTCCTCTCAAAGAGCCTAAATGCTTCCAAGCAGAAGTGGAAAAACCTCCAGCACATTAGCTAATGGCACATCAGAGGAAGTGCCTGGCTGCGACTGTAACCTCAGTAGGCATCTTTACATGGGAGGACGTAAACTGTCTCTGAATTATTTATTGAATCAAAGTCATCAAATTGGACAATTAACCTTGAAAACTTAATTTAAGCACCATAAAAGAAACATCTCCTGAAAAACGTGTCCTTAATAAAAGCCAGAAGCACAAACTGTGGCGGGTTCTGCCACGCTCCGTTGCAGGAACTGGGAACTTCAGCAGGTTTGTCCCTGAGGAGGGATTAGTGCTGGAGGTGACTTGGCAGAAAGGCAGGAATCTGGAGAGCAGAGCAGAGCATCCCTGGAGCTCTGAGTGCTGCTCCAAAGGATGCTCCTCCATCACCAGGGCTGCAGAGGCATCCTGGGCAGCCACAGGCTCTGTCTGCCCTGCCCAGCCCCAAACCCCACTGCTGTTCCTGAGTGCCCCATTTCCCCACAGGGGTGGAGACAGCACAGGAATGCAGTGAAGTGATGGAGCTGTCGGGTATCTTCACTCCCTTCTCTAGAAGAATCAGATGAGTGGAGTTGTTCCAAAGGATTTTACCACACAAAGGATTTTACCTAGCCTGGAAACTCTTTGGAAGCAAAAGGCAGTTTCCCTCCTCAGTGCCCTCTGCTGTGGATGAGCTTCTGCTCCAGGCTGGTGTCTGCTGCGCTCTTCTGACACCACTGAATGAGAGAAGCTGCAGAAGGCTTCAGCAATTTATTCTGTTTAATTTCCTCCACAAAGGTGTTTTATCCTCACTAATAAAAAGAGTGGAACTTGATCATTTCTAAAATATTGTCCCTTCTAAATCTTTATGGCTCAAAGTGGACTGAGATCATTAGAAGTTACTTTATGTGCAGCTCAATCAGCTCCAAAGGGCTATCTCAGTCACTCCGTGCTTGCTGAGAGCAGATCCCATTTCCCAGAGGCAAAAGGACAATACTTAATCACTTCCTCACTTGTTAGGTGTTTTAACAAGTTGTATTAAGCTTCATCAGTTGGAGCTTTCATGCCAGATTAAAAATGACAGTTCACTTCTCTGTTATTATAGGACATCATTTGTTTTCTTTTATTTTGCTGGGCACTTGCATGCCACTGTAATTTCACATGAAAATATATGACTGATGTCACCCAGAAGTAATTAGGTTTTAAAAGCCTTGATTGCAATAGACACGGACGTTACGGCTTTATGGTGCCAGTGCTTTGCCATCCACTTTATGGCTGTTGATTCTGCAAGTATTTCATAGATCTGTCAATAGGAATAAGTTAGCTGATGTTGACTGGAACTATTAATCAGAAGGAAGGAAAATATACATTTTTATTCCTGCTCTCAGACTTGATAGCTCAGTAAAAGCCTCCCTACCCAGCTTTGCAGCACTCCAGGGTTCCCTCACTACTGAAATGAGGGAGATGCAGGGAAATCCTGGGCTGCTTCAGATTTATAAACAAATCGTTTTAACACACTGTGTTGGAGAGACCTGTTCTTTGCCTCTGTAGATGGATATGGTATTTTAATGCACAGGGAAGAACACATTTGACTGTTCTAGCCTTCCAATAATATTTTATAGGGATCCATCTGACTCCAGTGAGGGAGGAATGGAGCTGTTGCCTTCCTGCTGTGCTCTAGGCAGAAAGTAGGTCAGAGTCAAGAGCTCAGAGGGTTGCATTTACACCTCAAAACTCAGCTCTGGTAGTGTGGAATTAGACCACTCACGTTAAAATGCATTTCTGTGGTCATGACAAATCTAGGAACCTTCTGGTTTGGCGACCAGCAGGGAAACAGTGTGGAATACAGGAAGGTGAGATCCTGGTACTGCTGCAGGTGGTTGCACAGCATCCCTTGACCTCGGTGGGACTGGGAATTTGCCCAGTCAGCTAAATGCTGATTTAGGTTTCAGAAAGACTGCAAAGCTTGGGAAACTAGGGAGGATTATTTAAAAGAGTTTGTGTGCAGCCCAGCAGTCTGAACCATTTCACAGTGATTAAAACCCCTCAGGCTTTTGTCATGAGAACCACAATAAAGAGTTCAAGTGCTGGTTTCACTTGTGACTTCAAGTTCCTCATTTTAAACAAAAGCTGGTCCCTTTCCACAAAAGCAGAAATTACAGGTTTTGTTTTTAATGGGCCTTTCCTCTGATGCCACCTCAGTGATAAGGTGCTCCTGTAACAGCAGTGAAGGTGCCCTTGGGTAAGGCAGGCCCAGACCATTCCCACTGCCCACTCTGAAAGCCAGCCCCATGAAATGGATCTGCTGGGACCTATCCCAGTACATAAGAATGTCATCTCGCCCTGGTTACATCAACCTTTTAATGAAACCTTGGGCGAACGTCCCAGGTGGCAAGAATGGACTTTGCTGTGCCAAGAACAGCAAGTCCATTCCAGAACTGGGGACTCGATCCCACCCAGTCCACTCCAAAACACGTTGGCTACAGCTACAAAACCCTTTGAGTCCAGCAAAGTGTGGAAAAGTGGAGCTCTTCTCCGGATTGCTGTGCTGTCCTTGCTTTTCCAGAGCTGAAGCCATGCCCAGAGACTGACCACACCATCCTTGGGGGGTTCAGCCACCCAGGAGGCACCAGGAAAGTCGGCAGGTTCAGGTGCCAGCTCCTGTGCACCAAAGAAAGTCGTGAGGACACTTCTGTCTGCTCGTGTTTAATGGAAAAATGAATTCTCCTGCACTGTTGCCTTCATGAAAGGAGCTCTGCCTTCCCTGGGATATTTGATGGTCCCAAGGACTTCACCGTGCAGGGAAGGCATCTGCTGGCTTTTTCCACGGTCTGTCTTTCATCTGCCCTGAAGAATCCTCCACTTGACTCCTGATTAAATTATGGGCTGCTTTACACTTTCCTTTTCCTTCTTTTTTTTTCCCTCCCGCAGAAGAAAATTCTAGACAGCAAACACAGGAAGAAAAAAGGCTGAATTGCCAGCAGATAAGCCCAATTTCACTTGACCCCTGAGCTCTATGGGTCACTCCTAACAATGGGATGTACTCTTATCTCAGCACACCACTTAACACCCATTAATGCTTTGGGGAGTTAGCCCAGCTCTTTAAGATCCCCATGTAAGGATTTATTTCAAACACTGAGATGAGTGGGATGACTGCCTTTAGCAGCTGCAATCTGAAGTGCTGGTCTGTCCTGCTCAGTACTCTGTTCACTGTAAAGCTTTAACCCAGTGGATTAAGGACCTGTAAGAAAAAAAAAATCACTTAGAGCAGATTTGCAGCTGGTTTGAGTTGGGAAAGCTCTGCAGCACACCCTGGTACCAGCTCCCTTGCTGCAGGAGCATTGGCATTGCTCCACAAATTAATTCATCCAGGTTCATTGCCTGATGGTTGTGTTGACTTACATGAGAGGAAAGTCTGGTTCCTCACCAAGTCTGGAAACCATTCCTGGGTTTGGATGCAAATTCTGGAAGTTTTTATTGGGAATTTGGAGTTTCTCTGAGTTGTCTCCATTTCTTTTCAATCTGCAGGAATGGCATAAAAATTCAGGCTGTACTAAAAAGAAAAACTTCTAAAATTATTTATTCGTCTACTTATCCTGAAGTCATTTAAAATTAGATTAAACTAAACGTTGCTGCAAACTCTGCTATGTTCAGAAATCTCCACGGAGAGTTGAGACAGATGCACAGGTTTTTCAACCTCTTACAAGTTTGTTCACCACTACTGGGCAGAATTAAGAACTTCATTGCAAGTTTGAAATTTTGACTTTATAACAGAAACAAAATTAAACACACATATAAAACAGAGCAGCCTTCCCATATCCTTAATTACAAGGATTCCAACCACAATTTGGGCCAATACAACTGCCTTCAACAGACCCTTCTCAAGGAAAGATGGGCATCAGCTGAGAGTTCCAGTGCTGCTGGAGAAGGGTTCCCAGACTGAAAGCAAAATTTTACTAAATCCTTGTGGAGGAATGGCAGAAAAATTGGCTTAGACCACTGCAAAAGGAAAAATTACACAGTGAAAATAAAAATGATAATGAAAATTTTTCTTACTGATTGGGCTGGAGTAGAAGAGCCTGAAAATTGCAGAAATGAGCTCATCTCTACTCCATCTGTCCCAGCTGACTCTGTCCCAGTCAAAATCTGGAACAACCCTCTTCGTATTTCCAGCTGGTCTTAAGTTTCTCATGGATCTTGACTGAATGCAATATCTGACTCCAGCAAAGTGTGTTTTCTTTCTAAAACGCTTTTAGCCCTGATTCATAACTGGTAGGAAAAAATAATCTATGGAATGAAATATGCCGAGGGTTTTAAGCAAATATTTAGGCAAAAAGCAGCTGGTAAATCTCTAATGAATGGCTGGATGTAGAGCCAACACATAATTCATGGCATGCCAGCCAGAAGGGCCTAATCCATCTCCTCTGCTCCTACCTCCTCATGACATCCCGGGAGCTGGGGCTGCACTGTGAGCACCCAAGGCAGGCAGCAGAAAGGAGGTGCTTCCTCAGGCCTTTCCCTGCCAGTGCTGGGCTCTGCAGCCAGAAGGTTGTTTTCCAGGGTTATTTTCTCTGGTTCAGCTTCTCCTGCCCCGGTTTTAAGGACAGGCTGTTGTACGGGGTCACTCAGGTGACACAGGTTTGAAAGGACAAACTGATCACCCTTGGCAGATGTCATCACTGCTGCATCCACCCATGCACTCCCATTCCTCTCCACACACAAGAGCTTTATAAAATCCCACATATCCTATAAAGAATCCCATTTTGCCTTTTACTTCAGTAACACTTTAAAATAATGGGACATTGATACTGCATTACGAAGCAATTCCCCTGGATGGATCCATGGCACGGTCCTTATCAAGTGAGTTCAAGGTGATTTATGTCATCATGGTGATTTTGCATCTT
>VZSE01003957.1:3024-89139 GCA_013398275.1 Promerops cafer | reverse complement strand
GCAGATTCCCATCCCTGCAAGGATGAGGGAGCAGCTCACATCCCTGCAGGACCTCCCTGCTTGGCAGCCAAGCGTGGCTGGCTCTGGCTCACCCCAGAGCTCGGGATGCTCCCAGGGCGGGCACAAGGCTGGGACTCAATCCCTGGGGTCACAGCCAGAGCTGGCACCAGCCTGGAGCCACCTCGCCCCAGGGCTGCCCTTTCCCAAGCTCCAGGAGCTGCTTTGTTCCAGCCCTTTCCCAATTTCATGTCATGAGGTTGCAGAGTGGATGGAGGAAAAGCTGGCATCCCACGGGAACCACCCCGAGCAGCCCGAGCGTTGTGCAAGGACAACTTTGGCAGCTTCCTCATGGATTGCTTTTGTAATTTTATTTTCTCTTAGAGCCCGAGAGCGCCGTGGCCTCGGCTGAAGGCACAGGTACCTTCCCAGACTGGGTGGAAAGATTCCCTGGGATTCCCTGCAGCCAGACCAGGACTCTGCCACTGGGAGCATCTCTCCAGGGTTGGGAAGTCACAGCCCCACTGCCCCTGCCCAGACCCACCACGGAGCAGGCCCTGGAGGAGCCCAATTCATTCCCTTGCCTGAGCCACCCACTGGGAGAGGAGTTGGACAACAACAAAGCCACTTCCCAGGAGTTTCAATCCAGCTGAAGGGCCTTTAAAGTTTGTTCAACTGTGCCAGAGTCCCTTTGAACTCCGTGGCCACCGAGGGGGCCGTTCCAAACAAAAGCCTGTTTACCAGAACACGGTGTCTGAGATGGAAAACACTGCAAATTCTGCAGGAAGTTAAAACAAAAAAAATCATTAAAAATCCACCAGGATGACACAAATCCCCCTGGTTTTTGCAGGGCTAAGCAGGGCTGGTTCCCCTCCCAGCTGGAGGAAGGGGTCATTTAGAAAGAGGAACCCAACGGGTACAGAAATGCCTGGCCAGCAGCTCCTGCTGTTTAGCAATCCTGGCAGGATGCAATTCCGTGAACACCCCAAACAACTGCCAGCCTGGGAGCCTGAACTCAAAAACAACTGGAGAGGAGCAGTAACTGGAAGCTGGGGTCAGTTTGAGGAGCACGGGATCACGGCTCAGCCACGGCGCCGCCGTCGGGCTCCGTGACCCTCAAGGTTCTTTTCCAACCTGAATTCCATGGACAAAACAGCTCCAGCTGTACTTGCAGGGAGCTGCCAATGGAACAGACTCCTGTGGGACCTCCTTAGGTCACTGTGGTTGCAGGGTCCTTGTGGGGAGGGTTCACCTCCCTCCCTGACCGACCAGGGGCTCCAAAGAGCACAACAGGGAAAATCCCACCTCCAGTGCTGGGAGCGATGGGGAGCTCTGGGCACTCTCTGTCGCTGCCCCTGCCCTCCCTGACACACCTCTCTCCACGTCTGAGGAACAAGCAGCAAGGATGTCTTTCCCAGGGGTGAATTCTCCCTTTTCCATACCCAAACCCATCGGGACAGCGCAAGCTGAGGGATGCTGTTGCTGACCCAAGGGAAAAGCTGCCATGCTGGACAGCAGAGGCTGTGGCAGCCATTTCCATGGTTGCAGAAACTACTTTTTGTCTTTTCTTCCTAAAATGAAATTCAGTTTTACCCCTGCCCTCATTATCTCCCAAACTTTCAGGGAAAACCAACCCAAGCTCTTCCAGCTGCTCACCAAGCTCTGGTGGAGAGCAGCTGTGGGGGAGCAAAGACTCCAGGGTGAAAGAAATCAGCTTTTTGGCAGATAAACTTTGAGATGTGAGCTGTGGCTGATCAAATTCAGCCTTTCTGTGGCTCTGTGCTGGTACCTGGTTCAGTTTCTTCCTAAACCTCTATTGCCAAGGAGATGCTGATAGATCCCCACGAATGTGGGATCAGTGCCAGAGCCTCAGGTTAGTACAAGAGACAGAACTTCAGCAGCAAGTGAAAAATCATGGAGATCCACGAAAAGCAAAGCGAGCGAGTTAAGGATTTAATTTAAATCTGTTGATTGCTTAAAAAATATTTTTTAGTGTGACAGCTCCTCTTTCAAACCACTGTGAAAGGGTCACCAGGAGGACACTGTGATGGTCATCACCTGATGGACAGAGTGTCCAAGCCAACCTTTGGGAGGTCTGGCCCCAATCCCGAGCTCTCTGTGGAGGGCCCTTGGTGCCAGCTGACTTTGGGTTGAGTGGCTGAGATTCCAATGCCTTTGCTTTGCATCCCAAGGAATTCTGCTGGTGGGTTTTGGCACTGAGAGCCCCCACGCTGAACCCAGGCCCTGCAGGAGCTGCCCTGAGACCTCACAGCCAAAAAAACCTGCAGCTTGAGTGGCAGGTGACAGACTGAGGTCCCCTCTCCATGGAACAGGTCCAGCAGGAGCTGTGATTTCCCATCACTGCTCAAAACCATCTCAGCCTTCAGCTGGAAGAAGCCAAAACTCGAGTTCAGGTTTTCTGATTCATGACCTTAGTTATGCCAAAGCCTCTCCACAGGCATTGGATCTGAGATGCTCCAACTCATTGCACTGGCCAAAATCCTTGGGTTCTGCCCTCTGGATACTCCCAAACCAGCTGCAAATCCTCATGGATTAACTCAGCTCCTGGAGAGCTGGATTGGGAATCTCCACACTGTCACTGAGCTGATTTGGGAATCTCCAGCCCAGCTGCCATGGAATAAAGAGCTGATTGTCTCCCCTGTTCCTGCCTCGGAGCAGGACACGGGGCTGGCAAAGTGGGAGTGTGGAGCTGCACCTGGACATGGTCCCACAGCTGGGACACGGTCCCAGCACAACCTGCAGTGCTGCAGAACTTCCCAGGACAAAGCCTGAGTACCGTGGTGCCCTTAATGCCCCTTCATCCCAAAGAACTCTGCTACAAGGAGAATCCAGCGGGAAGCGACAGCTCCCGGGGCACCCCGGCTTCCCAACGGCCAAGTTTACAGAAAAAATGGGGAACAGTTCATTCACCAAGCCACCTGCACAAAGCACGAGCACAAAGATCTGCAAGACAGACAGCAAAGCAACTCCAGTGGGGAAAAGATCAGAATTCCAAGTGATGTTGGAGCGCAGAGGCACAATGAGCAAATGGGTCAGGAACCGCAGCTTTGCAAAAGGCTGGACCAGAGAAAGCAACGTGTCCCTAAGGGGACAGTGCTGCCTGCTCGGGAGCTCCAGGAACTCTGGCTGTGCTCAGGGATGGGAGGGCACCACCCGTGGCAGCAGATCAGGATTTCACATGCAGATCATGGACTGTGCCCAGGGATTGCTGCTGGAATGGGAGGGTGGAGCTGGGATCTCATCAAGCCAGAGCTGATGCACCAAGGAGGATCAGGCCCAGAGCAGAACTCACTTGCATTACTCAGAGGTGGGCAGGCCCTGGCACAGAGCAGCTGTGGCTGCCCCTGGATCCCTGGCAGTGCCCAAGGCTGGGCTGGACAGGGCTTGGAGCAACCTGGGACAGGGGAAGGTGTCCCTGCCACGGCAGGGGTGGCACTGGATGGGCTCTAAGGTCCCTTCCCACCCAACCATTCTGTGATCCCCAGCAGCACGAGGTGACCCCAGCCAGCCAGGACATCTGCCCTTCTGCACACCCCAGTTGGTCCCATCTCCGTGGCACATTCCAGGGGAAACACAGCAGGACAGAGGGAACAGCACATGGAGAGACGCCAGGGAATGTGCCAGGGCAAGCCCCACCCTTTATTTCCCTCTGCAGATGGTTTAGGGGCAAACATGGCTCCCTGAGCCGGGCCATGAGGAGAGAGAGCATGGAGCTCCTCATGCCATGCTGGGTGAAAGCCTGGCACAGAAAAGCTTGGAATGAGCAAGCCAAGGACTTGGCCTTCTGCTGGCTGCAGCTCCTGGGTTTCTCAGGAAACTCCCCCCTCAGTGCTCATTCCCAGGGATGGGCATTGTGGGGAAGAGCATCCTGGAGGACTGGCTCAGCAGCAGGGAGCTGGCTTGGATCTCAGAGTGGTGATCCAAATGCAAAGGGTGGCAGGGCCCCGAGTGAGGAACACGGTGACACTCAGATGAGGCCCCCCCACGTCAACCAACCTCTGCTTCCCACCCTCCACCTGGGCCAGGTAAGGCAGCTCAGGACCCCCCCAGGCACTGTGAACACTCCAAGCAGGCTCCAGCAGATCCCAGAGCCAAAGCAAAGGAGCCCCCCAGAGCCAAGCGCAGCCCTCACACACAGAGGGCACAGGCAGCACCCCCTGAACTGCCCTTTGGAACTCCTCCTCCTGGCTCGTGCTCGTACCAAGGACGTGGGGCTGCTCCGAGGGGCTGCGGGGGGTGAGCAGAGCCTCGGGGCCGTGCTGGCAGTGGGAGGCAGCTCCGGTGCCTGGGATTCAGGAGCGAGGGGTCGGGTCCTTGTGTCATCTCAGAATAACTTTGTGCGTTTCCTCGAGCTCAGGGTCCCTGCTTTTCCTGCCTAGGACTCCTGAGGAACCACTTCCATCAGCTTCTGGCACAGGACGGTGGCGGAGACTGCGGAGAAGGCAAAGGAAAAGTCAGGGATCACCCCCAGCAGAAATCTGGGTCCATGAGGGAAGGGCTGAGCCCTCTGCCTCCCCACCCTGAGTCCAAGTACAACTGAAGGCTTGGAATATTCCATGGATACTCCCTACTCCATTCATGGGTAGTCCCTACTCCACTCCCAGAATTCAAACCTCACAGCGGGAGCTCTGCTCCTGCAGCAAGGACCTGCCCTGCTCCAGGGCTCCTGGACACAGCTGCTCCTTGCCTGCTGATACAGGACCCAGCTGTGGATGCTCTGAGTGTGAGCAGCCAAGACTGAGTCAGGAATGGGCATGGAAAACCCAAGGTGAAGCTTTTCCTTCCAATTCTGAAAGCCACGTGAGCCCCCAGCCTCTCCTGGAGGACAAACCCACCAAAAGCCCCCTGTCCTACACACAAGGCAGAGGCCACTGCCTGGCCCAGGGCAGGTGGGACCAAAAGGACATTCCACCTGCAGACTTCCCAGGAAAAGGTGCTCAACTGGAGTAATTTTATTATTCCATCCATCCAAACACCCCTCTGCTCCCTGCTGCTCCACTCAGGTTGGAGATCACAAAATATTCCTGCATGGCAAAACTAATTCTAAGCACAGCCAAGTGAGGCTCAGATCAGCTGGAGGTGATCAAATTACCTGCAATGTATCAATAAATCACTTTTAAATTTCCTGTGTTTCTCACTGGACATTTGCAGGATTATCAGTGTCTGCTCCCAGAATATTTTCAATATTCTCCTTACAATCCTTTGGTGGAGGAAAACAATGAGTATGGTAATTTACCACCCAGGCATTGCAAAAATGGCTTTTCCAGGAACTGAGCCCAATACCCAGGATAAAAAAGTGAGTGTGGGACAGAGGAAGAGAGAGAGAGAGAGAGACAGGGGGAAAAGAAGAATAACAAGTGCTGAGTGCTGCTGAAAGCTTTTTTCTTCCTCATGAAACACCCAGCTAAGGCTGGGCACTTCTCCTTGCCTGCTTTTCTAGGTCAGCCCCTTGCAGGAGAGCGGGGAGGCAGCTGCTGAGCTCAGTTACTGGGGCAGCAAGGATTGACTTTCTGGGCTCAGTTGTTGAGGCAGAGGATGTGCCAAGCACAGCCTTTCCATCCCTCCAAACACACCCTGGCCTGGTGGCAGCTGGTGGAAAACCTTGGAGGAGATACCTTAAAAATAAACCTGAGAGAAAACATCCAGGGGAGCTTCCCTTCCCTCTGCTCTGCTGCCACAGGGGGATGCCAAGGAAAGCTTTGCCTGGATCCCAAATGTTAGCACTGCCTAAGCCATGGATTGGGACTAATTGTGGGGTTTCAGCTGTCAAACTGAGGCCAGCTGTGCTCAATCCTTCCTACACCACTGGGAAGGGATTCTTTGCTGAGCAAAGACTTGGCCCTGGGCTCTTCCAGAAGCAGGGAATTCTGCTCTGCTGCTAACAACCTCTTTGCCAGGATTAAAACCCTCAAAAACATGGTATTGGTCCCAAAGTGCCATTACTGCAAATCAGGATGCATTTTGGGTGCTTGGCACACATGGTAATCATCAGGATAAATGTGTTCCCATGAAAGAAGAACGGAGCAGAGCCAGGATTTTGGAAGCTCCTCCACAGGGAGGAGAGCCAGCTGCAGCACAGCACTGGGAAACTTTCTGGGAGCTAAAGCTGCTCCTCCCTGGAGATACTCACAGATGCCTTGGAGAATCCACTTGGGCTTGTTCTGCCACCAGACCCCAAAGAAGTAAATGGGGATCCCACTGAGGATGATGGCAAAGCCGATCCCACATTCCTTGGGCGTCATCCAGAAGGAAACGGCGATGAGGAACAGGCAGGCCAGGATGAAGAAGATGGGCAGGCAGATGTTCACCTGAGCAGGGAGCAAGGGACAGCTTAGGAGATGTGCCAGAGGAGGCTTTCCAGGAGTTTATCCAGCCTGGGGAGGCACAGAATTATTGTTGCCCCATGGCCAAGAGCCTTTCTCAGCACCTTTAGGGACCTCAGTTCCGTAATTCCAAATCCAAATCCAAATCGTTAGCAGCAAGCACCAAACCCAGCAGAGGCACAGCACAAGCTGGGGCTGTTCCCCAGGGGACTCCAAGCAGGGCACCCAGCAGAGCAGCCCAGCTTTGAGAAGAAGCCCCAAAACCTAAGGGAGCAGCTGGCAAAGATTCCCTTTGGGAAGGCACCACTCCAGGCCCGTGGATTTGTTTCCCTGCGGGTGCTGCTGCCTGGCATGGACCCGAGTGTGCCGTGGGATGAGGGAAGAAGCTTTTAGGGGAGAGGCACTGGGGTCTGACAGGATCTTGGCCTCCCCCCAGATGGGACACGGGGCTGCCAAGCTGGCCAAGGACACTGGGGACAGAGCTCGGCACGGGGCCGGCTGCTTCCACAGAAAACTATTTCAGGGGAATTCCATGGGGGCACAGAGTGTTACACTGGGAGCCACAGCCTGGGACCTGTCCTGGTACTCGTGGAGAGTAATCCCACCACAACACCCTGTCCCTGCCACCCAGAGCTCCCTCACTGTGCTGTCCCCACGGCAGCTCTTTGTGCTCCTGCACGGATTCAGCAGCAGGGACACCTCCTTTAGCTACGACACAACATCTCCCTGCAATCCCAGCCCCTTCTCCATGCAGGACCAGCAGCTGAGCCTCCCCTGGTGCTGGGAGGGGAGCTGGGGAGGGGTCCCCTGGCAGTGCCCACCCCGTTCTCACCTTGATGGGCCTCTCCAGCTCGGGCTTCTTGTAGCGCAGCCACATCATCCCGATGATGGCCAGGGCCACACACAGCCAGTTGAAGAAGCTGAAGAAGTTGATGACTGAGAAGATGTTGTTGGAGAAGGCATAGAGCAGGGTCATGACACACTGAATCCAGGGAAAAAGCCATTAGGAAAGGGAGCAGGCAAAACCACCTATGTTACAACACTAACGGGGGTATTTAGGGGAAATACCTGCTAGGAAAGGGATCACATTGAGTATTTTTTACTTATTTAAGCTATTTTCAATTGGTGCCTGGAACCATTTCATAGGATCATGGAATAGTTTGGGTTGGAAGGACCTCAAAGCTTAAAGGACCTCCAGTTCCAACCTCCTGCCATGGGCAGGGACACCTTCCCCTATCCCAGGTTCCTCCAGGCCCTGTCCAGCCTGGCCTTGGACACTTCCAGGGATGGGAAGAGTTCAGGGCAGAAGTGGACAATGAGGACACGATGGGAAGGGTCCATCTCCTGTGGGCACACGCAGGAATGGCTGTGGCTCCATTCCAGTGGGATCCAGCCCTGGTCCATCCCCCAGCCCAGCCCCAGGGCTCACCGTGAACACGAGGGACGGGACGGGGGTGAGCAGCCGGGGGTGGATCATGGACAGGATGGAAGGCAGGTGCCCCTCTCGGGATCCCACGAAGAACAGCCTGGCAGGGGACACAGAGAGGGGACACAGTCCAGTCACACCCCTGCAGGGCTCTGTGTTCAGCACAGAGCAACTGGGGCCAGCCCGAACTCAGCCCCGGCGGCCCCGAGGCACGACTGGAACACCAGGGCTGGAACACCAGTCCCTGACTCACCAGGGAGGCTGGAGATGGCCAAGGAATGCAGGAAGGATGGGTTTCTATCCTGCTCTCCAGGGATGAAGTGACTCCTCAGGCAAGTCAGGGATGTGTCAGAGCCCAGCCATCTCAGTCCTGCCCCTGCCCAGCCTTTCTCACCTTCCCGAGGGATTCTCATCCCTGAAGTTTCCCAACTTCCTGCTTCTCAGGAAAGCCACTTTCTCAGCAGCCCCGAGCCCTGAGCCTGGGTCTGCTCTGTTTATTGACCTCACCAGGACCTTGCCTGAGGAACAGAAGATTGAGACCACTGAAAGGTTGCCTTTAATCTGGTTTTAAAGTCTGACTTTGTCTTCTTGCATTCCCCACGTGGCCTCCAGGCCCTCCAGACTTTGTGTCTGCCCACAGCCACTCTCTGGAGGAGAACTCCAAAGGATGAGGAACTGAGCACAGCTTGTGCACAAAACCCACAGGATTGAGCAAGGAACCTACCGGGAAGAAGTGAAAAGAGATCCATTGACAGAGCCAAAGCACGAGAGCCCAACAAAGACAGGGATGATCCAGGACATGACACCGAGGTGGTAGTTCCCAAAATCCTAAATGGGGGACAACGAGAGACATTTCACACTCACAATGTCCCAAAAAACTCCGAGCTGCCTACAAAGAATGTTTGGAGAAACCTCAACAAATGCCACAGCTCAGTGCTGAAGCTGTGACGGAGTTTCCCACATTCCCATGTGCTGAAAAAGAAGATTGTGGAACTGCTGAAACACATCAGCAGCCAGCCCTTCCCTCGGGGCCAGGACATGACATTTATCCACCAGCTATCAGAAAGTTCAAGACCAAATGGAAACTGTGAGGAAACTCGGACAGCAGCTCATGCCAAGTGCTGAGTAAGGAGCTGGGACACAGCCCTGGGGACACGCAGGGACCTGGCCCTGCAGCTTTTTCCCGCAGGCTCAGCCTGAGCTGCTCCACTGCGCGTTGGCACCAACAACACGGGATTGATCTCCAGCCTCTGCTGTTCCAGGAGAGCCTGGGACAGGGGAGGGTGTCCCTGCCTATGGCAGGGGGTGAATGGGATGAGCTTTCAGGTCCCTTCCCACCCAAACCATTCCAGGATTCCTGCAGCACAGGCTGTGGCTGGAGCAGGGCCCTCAGTCCCAACCTGAAGGATGGAGCGGGGTCACCTGAGGGGCTCAGCTCATCCTGGGCTGGGACATTCCCCCTGGAGCCCTGAACAGTCCTGGTCAGGCTCACTCTGCAAGGTCTGCTCCCTTCCGAAGCCATCAGGGCTCCTGACCACACTGGCATTTTAACTAATAGAAGTATTATTTTTCTCTCTTAATTAAAACAAGGAAGACACAGAGAGAGAACAATCCAGTTCAGTGTTGACTGAGTGACCTTTCCCCATAAATATCAAGCTCTGGTAACTGCTGGGCAGTCACAAGGCCAGCAGCAACCTTCCCTAGCTCAGAATGAAGAGCAGCACTGAGAGCCACCCTCACTGCTGCCCAGGATAATCCCCTCGGGATCACGCTGTTCTTCCCTGCTCCCTCCACGGCTGCTCTTTATCTCCTGCTCAGCATCAGGGCTTCTGCAAGCAGCCCTGACCAGCCTGGAACAAAGCAGGAGATGTGTGCAGCCATTCCAAGGCTGATTTCACCTGCCCTGGGATGAGTCAGGCTGGAGCAGCGGGGATCTTACCACGGCCACGGCCTCGGACGTCAGCATCTGCTCGGTGCTCAGCGTGGTGAAGTAAGCCAAGTTGGTCAGCACATACACCAGAGTGACGACAGGCAGGGAGATGATGATAGCCAGGGGCAGGTTTCTAGGAAAAAACATCCATTGTCCTGGAGCAGCTCGGAGCAGGGAGCTGCTGATGCCAGGGATCACCACCCTCCCGAGCTCGCTGTGAGCCGCTCTGTGCTCTGGCTCTTCTGGTGCCCAGTGTCCCAGGCACACCCTGCTCCCAGGGCAGAGGGGATATCCACAGGGGAACAGGCTGCCCAGGGACAGGGGGACTCCCCATCCCTCAAGAAACACATGGATGTGCCACTTGAGGCCACGGTTAGTGGTTCACAGTCTTAAAGGTTTTTTCTTAAAGGTTTTTTGCGTGGCTCCCTGACCAGCCTGGAGGCTGCAGAAGGAGAGGGAAGGATGATGGCAGAAGGGATTGTTTGCATGGAGAGGCCCTGGCTGCCCGGGCAAGCAGGAATCCAAGATCACTCCAAAGGCATTGACTAAACTGCGATTAATTAAAATACCCAGTGGCACCAGCACGGGGATTCTCTCTGGGCAAAGGGGCTCCCTTGTGCTGGGGGGATTCCTGGGGGAGATGGGAATCTCAGGGATGCACTGGGCAGTTTTAGGCTCTACCTAAACTCAGCTGTCTGGACTAAGGGAACTCAAAGAAAACGAGTTCAGGCACAGCCCAAGTGGGTCTGTGTTGGTACAAATTTGCCTTTCCCAACAGTTTAACTTCATTTGTGAACAGAAAGTACAAAAGGAAACCCTGCTTGGTGCCACTCTAATTGCTCCAGCGGAGCCCCAAGCTGCAGGAGCAGAGTCAAATACCACGACTGCATCCAGCAGCCATGAAAATAATTGCAAAATGCAGCCCCCCTTTTGCTGTTTCTCGGGGAAGGGGCAGATCCAGCCCTGTGCTTCCCAGCAGGACCAAAGCAGGGTCAGCCAGGATGGACTCTTGCACAAGTGTCCCCCAGCCTCGTCTCCCAGCAGCTCCCAGGCACCTTCCCAGGAGCAGAAGGGATTTCTCAGCACTGTCCTGCTCTGCTGAGGGCCCCAAATAACCCCAAGAGGCAGGGGCAGAGCAGGAAGCAGCTCTTGCTCAACAGGATGGGAAGAGCACGAGACAAACACATGGAGAGCAGCACAAACACATGCACAGCAGCACAAATGCTCAGTGGGAGTTGAACCAAGGCAGCAATAAAGCCCTGAGTGCTCTTTCCTGGCCCATAACTCACAGAGGTGTCAGGCCAGGGAAGCAGAGATTTCTCGCAGCGCTGATAACACGGCATAGGAGAGCAGGGAAAACAACAGCCCTGCAGGGATTATTGTTCCCTTGCCCTGATTCCAGGGAGGTAGAAGGTCATTAATTCATCTTGTTTCCTCTTTTTCCACATAAAGACCTTGGCCTCCTCCTCTGTTAAACACACGAAGAAGGGGCTTCCCCAAACCAGCAGCTTGTCCCCCAGGGAAGTCCTGCCAGGACTCACACCTACCTGTAGGGATTTATCATCTCTTCTGTCACAAAATTCAAGTAATTCCTGTAATTTCAGAAGGACAGGGGTTAATTCTGGCTAAAATGGAACCCTCCAGTTCAACTCATCTGCACAGGGATTCCGGGAGGGGCACAGGCACTGATCCTGTGGGAAAACTCAGCATGGCTGATGTCCCAGGCCAGGCTGGACAGGGCTTGGAGCAACCTGGGGCAGTGGAGGGTGTCCCTGCCCATTGGATGTCCCTGCCCATTGGATGATCTCGAAGGTCCCTCCCAGCCCAAACCATTCCAAGATGAGGATGGCTACAAGTGGCCTGTTGTCACAGCAAACGGAGCAGCAGGTGCTCAAAGGACTGCCCGAGGAGCCCTGCAGGAGGTTCAGTTTGGAACTGAGCTGGAATTGAGCTCAGTGGGCAAGGAAGAGGGGGCTGTGCCTTACCATCCTCCATAGGCAAAGAGGCCGCTGTACAGAGCCAGCACGATGTTCCCAACGCCCACCTTGGTGCCCTCGAAGGATTTCTCGGGGGTCAGGTTTTCCACATCACCTGCAGGACACAAACCCCGCTCAGTGCCACGGGCTCTGAACCCCAAAGGCCTCCAGAGAAACCTGGAGGCAAGAGCTGCTCTCAGGATTAAATTCTTTTAATTATCACCCTGCTGCTTTTTGGGTTATGCTGAGCACGGGCACGTTTTCCCTCCAGTTTTCCAGGGATCAGTCCAGCTGGGGTCATCCCCAAGTGATGACCCCAAAAACTCATCTCGAGCAAGGACTGACTCCTCCAAACTTTCTCACGCTGCGACGTGCTGTCACCAAGGTGATGTCCCAGAGACATCCTGGGGACCTTCCTGCTGGAAGATGCTTTGCAAACAGAGATTGTCACATTGTCCTCTCAACTCCAGGCTGCTGGCCTTCGATAAAGCCCCAGGATTTCCTGCACTTCCACCAGCCACCTAAACCCCCAGAAACCCAGGATTTCCTCCAGTCCCACCAGCCACCTGATAAAGCAGAGGCCTGTGGCAATGCCTTTGATTGAGGGAAGTCAGGTTCTGGGGGTTTGGATATCAGAAGTCACCTTCCTTAGGGCCTGATGATCAAAAGTTCCTGTTGTGGATCTGCTTTTGAAAGAAAACGCCAGAAATAGAAGATTTGATTGTGCCTCTGGTCCCAGCTCTCCCCGAGCAGCCCCAGGTTTATTTACTTTGCTTTCAAATGCTCTGCAGTTGTTTTGTTCCCTGTCTTTGACAGAGGGGCTGGCTGTGGGACAGGGATGGCAGAGCCACGCTCCCAGAAGGAGAGCAGGGAACGTGGTGGGATCCAGAGGGGCACCTCTGCCCCCAGAGAGCCCAGGGCAGCCCGTGTGATTCCTCTTAGGGCACAGAGCTCTCCTAATCACCCCAGCAACTGCATCACAAGGCAGTCAGCAGGGCCTGCAGCTTAACCCTTCATCCCTCGGCACAGGGCACCCAGGAGGTGCTGCTGGAAAAGCCCAGGGATGCTCCAACAGCAGGAATTTTCCCTCTGGATGGCCTCTCTTCCTGCCTCCCTCTGGAAATCCTCCCTCCCCTGTGCCACTGCTGCAGAGGCTGGGTGACAAACGTGGATGAGCTGGCCCCGGAACAGCTCCCACTCATCCTCCCAGTGCTGGGAAAGAAGGATTCTTCCCGCAGCACCATCGGCCTCCTGGAGCATCTGTCACTCCTGGGGCTGCTCCAAACCTCTGCCAGCGAGGTGGAGCTGCCCTAGGGGGGGGGGAGCTCCATCTCCTCTTTCCTCCTCCTTCCCTGACCCTCCAGCTCTATGCTGATCCTTTCCACCCTGGGCATTGCTCCCTTCTCCCTGCTGCTCCTGCTGAATCCTGACCAGGGTGGAAAGGTACTCCCTCTCACAGCGTGGGAGATGCTCTCTGCTCCCCAGGCTGCCCAGGGAACCAGCACCCCTCTGCCTTTCCCTCTCACGTGCAGGGGGATGCTGTGGGTGTGAGCTGCAGGCCCTCATCCACAGCTGGGAATGCATCCAGAGTGGGAAACCCAAGGTGTGCAAGGCTCCTGCCCAGACCCCAATCCAACTGTTCTCTGCTGGAGTCACCTCTTTCCCAGCAGCTCCTTGCACCCGGGGGGTCTTCCCTGCATCTCCCTTGGGATGTGCTGGATGTACTGGATGCCCTGGAGCCCGTGATCCTCCTCGGCAAAATGCACCAATCCTTTTTATAAACACATCCAAGTGCAACAGGAGAGCCAGGAAATGCAGAGACTGATAAAAGGCTGAGTTTAACCTCAATTCCTGCCTCGCAGGTTCTGCACAGAATCCCAATTTAGCCCAGGTGAATCAAAGGGCTGAGCAGGAGGGGTGTGCAGGGGATCACATTCCACTGCATCCCTCGGGCTCAGCTTTCCCCTCCTCATTTTCTGCCCTTCCTGAATAATTACCAGTCTGGTTCTTTCCAGGCCTTTTGTTATGGGAATAAGAGACACATTTGTTCACAGTGCCTGTAATTAGCTACTGCACGGGCACATGGATGGACTGGGAGAGCAGGAGGCTCTCCAGCATTTCAAACACCCCTCAGGATATCTCTTCTCAAAGGTTTCAGGCTCTCCATGTTCCCACCCTCATCCATGGATCAGCACCTTCACCACCCAGGAGAATGCTCCCATCTGGGAGCAGCTCGAGCACCACTCCGTTTCTTGTCCACAGCTGGACACCAGCTCTTCCAAAATCCTCCTCCTGTCTGTCAGGGGCAAAACCCTCTCAGGCAAAATGTTCCTTCTCCTGAGACAGCCAACACCTCACTGCCCTTCCCACCTCACCTTTGAGAGCTGGAGCTCCCCAAAGCCTCCCAGTGAGTTGTTAAATTTCCCATTTCTGTGCCCCAGGCTAAAATGGATTTAGCAACATGTCAGGACACAATTAAGTAACCAGAGGAGTGCCCCAATCTCACCATCCTCAGCATAAAAAAATTCTTCCTTGTATCTGATCTAAACCTGCCCTCTTCCAGTTGAAAACCATTTACCCTTCATCCCCTCAACAAGCCCCGCTAAAAAATCCCGGAATTGTTTAGGTTTGATCCTAATTTGCACCTTTGATCCAACGCCAGCGGGGTGTGCTGGGGGAGGAGAGGAGCTGTGCTGGACCATCTACAAACCCTCCCAGCCTCTCCATCCTTCAAGCCTCGACAATTCCAGCCCCGAGGCTTTTGGATCGGCAGCCTCTGGATGGAATCAAGGCTTACAAATGTGCAGGTGAGGCTGCCAAGCACCGCCCTGGGGCACCCCGGGCTCGTCCCGGGCTCCCGGCACTGCCCTGCCCATGGCCGGCACCCCGGAGAGCCCCAGCCTGGTTTGAACCGGCTGTTCCACGGCACTCTGCTCTACAATTAAGCAAATTAAGGTAACGAGCTGTGACACAAAGCCCATTTGCTGCTCCTCCAGCTGCCAAGACTGCGGTAATTGTGCCGGGTCAGGCGGGGCCCTGCTGCGGGAGGGCCCGGCTGAGGCGCTGCCTGTTCAGGCCCTTCCTTCAAAAATGCTCATTTACTCCCCAGTCATGTCTAGTCTGGTTTTAATAGCACAGCAATCTTCTCCTGCACAAAGCATTGCAGGATAATTAAATATTTTCAGCTTGCCCCAACAGCGAGGAGAGGGAACGCGGCCATGGAGAGAGGGGCCCTCAGCACGGGGTGTCCGTACCCAGAACCCCAAAGGAGGAGAGGCTGCGGAGCCATTTCCTGGGAAAAGCAGCGAGAATTCAGGGCACCGAGTCAGGACGAGAAGCGTTTGCCAGCTGATTGATCTGCGGCAGGAGGCTGCAGGGTGTCCCCGCTTCCCTGTCCCTTCCCCGGCGCTGCTGCCGCGGGAGGATGAGGAAGGAGCGTCCCGCAAAGCTCCCTGCAGGTGCTGGCGTTTGGGACGCCCGGGGGACGGGCAGCAGCAGGGAGTGCTGTCCCTGCAGCCTTCTGTGCCCTCAGGCAGGGATGTTCCCTATCCCCCGGATCTGGCTCCAGCTGCCAGGGAGGATCCTCGGCGGGAGTCAGGGGAACATCGCCCTGCTCTGGGCTCCAGACTCCTCTCACAGCTCCGCGTCCCAGGCTGTGCCCAAAACCTTGGCTCACCGTGGAATCCTGGAATGGTTTGGGTGGGAAGGACCTCAAAGTTCATCCCATCCCACCCCTGCCATGGCAGGGACACCGTCCACTGTCCCAGGTGGCTCCAAGCCCTGCCCAGCCTGGCCTGGGGCACTGCCAGGGATCCAGGGGCAGCCCCAGCTTCCCTGGATCCCACTCCAGGGTCTGCCCCAGGGCACAATCCCAGCCAGCTCTGCCACCCCCACCCCAATATTTTTGTAAAAAGCTGCTTAGAGGTGATGTTGTGGCTGGAAATCCTGAACTCTGCTGGGAGGGTTCTGAAAGTACCAGATGGAAGATTCAGACCTTCAGTGAGCAGAGTTTGGCTCTTAAAATGCCATTTTTAGTACTCCAGGTGCAAGAAAACGTCTGGCACTGTGGGGTTGAGACATCTGGGTGCTGCTTTCATTTATCAGATCCCTTTTGCTAGAAAACGCCCCTTTGGCCTCTGTATTTCTCCCTGGGGGTTATTTCCAGTCCTGGGTACTGGAAATACTACTCCCTGGGTAGTTCCCAGTCCACTTTTTTTTTTCCCCTGCCTTTTTTTTTGGTGAAGAATCCCTTGATTGAGGAGAGGGAAGGAAAATTGACTCTCTCTTCCTTTCCTCCCAGGCTTGGAGCACCCTGGGACAGGGGAAGGTGTCCCTGCCCATGCCAAGGGTGGGACTGGAGGAGCTTTGAGGTCCCTTCCCACCCAAACTATTCCATGATTCTACAAAAACAAACAAACAAAAAAGGCCCAAATTAAACCCAAACCTCCTGCCCAGCCTAAGCTCTGCTCTGGAGTTTAACCTGCCTGCTCTGTGCTTAACTGACCCCGTGCTGGTCTGGCAGATGCAGCTCTGCATCCCTGACAACCCAAGGAAGGGAGGGCAGGGAGAAAAATGCTGCTGCCACCAAACAGCTCCTGGAGGCACCACAGACCAGGAATTTTACAGCCAGGCTAAAGAAAAGGGACAATAAATAAAGGGACAATAAATCCAATAAACGCAATTCAATAAAATCAGTGTTAAATTCTATTTCTCCAAGTCCCAAAGGCCCAATTGCAGGTTTTTAAGCAGAGCTGCTGGTGAGAGATCACAGCAAGGGCTGGAGCTGCATCCCTGCTCCATGTGCCTGAGGGCAGAGAAACACTCCAGAAACCCTGAGGCATCATCCACAGGAAAAAACAGATGTAAAACATGTCTGTGATATGGTTTTTTCTAGTTTTTTGACATCAAATCCTTTCCTGAACTTCCTCACCTGTAAAAAGCATGAGGGTGTCCTTAAGATATACCCAGATTTTTTGACCATTTCACACCTCAGTCAGTTTTTAAGGGAAGGTTTTAAGGTATGGAGAAAACATAACCACAGGCCTCTGTGTCACATCCAGGGCAAAAATATCCCTCAAACCTGCTGTCCAAACCTTCTCCATGATCCAGTCTCAGATATCCCACTTCCCAGCTGAGGAATATGGCCAAAAAATACCCAGTTGGACAGAAAGCAAATTGAGAGAGCTGGTAAAATAAGAGAACCAAAATAAATCTTGTTTTCATAATACTGGAGTGAAAAAACTCTGTTCCTCTCTATGTTTTAAGTTAATTCTTTAAGTAATTTAAGTAAGTTATTTATTATTTAAGTTTAATTATTTCTATTATTTTCAGGCTGTAATCTGGGGGTCATACACAAGGTTTTACAAACCAATACTCAAATCCAGGACTTTTCACACCACACATCTCCAGCCCCACAAAGGCTTTTTAAAGTTTCATTTTTGGATTAATAAAATCATTTCATCCCAAGCAGCTCAGTTCCACTGAGTCAACCTCCAAGCACTTGAAAGGCTGAGTAGGAAACCAACTTAAAGCCTCCTCCTTTGGAAAGGGCAGGGAGGGAGTGATGGGAAACAGCTGCTGACAGGGAAATGTTCTTTCCTGTGGGGCAAAATTGCCAGAGTCCTTTGTCCTTGAGAGATTCCTGCTCTTCTGCAAATCAGGAAAAGAGCCAAGGAGAGGATAAAAAGAGAAAAAGCCACAAGCTGAAGGTGGGAGGTCAATGCAGAGAGAAAACACAGAAATTTCCACATTTGAGCAAAAAATGTGGTGTTGCTCCTCTGGTCTGTTTATGGATACTGGGAACACAAACCAGCAGTGGGACAGGAACCAGTAAAACCAGTTCATTGTCCAGAACATGCTGGGAATACACAACCCCATTCCCCCTGAAACAGCAGCCCCAGACAAACCAGCTGGGTGCAGACCCCACCCCAAAACAGCTGCCAGCTTGGATGGATTCACCCAGCTGCTGGTGGAAGAGTCCCCTTTGTCCAAAAAAACCAACACTGGAATGGGCACAGGGTGTGGAAATGTGGCTCTGGGTGGGACAAAGCTGGAGGACAGGGCAGTGTTCTCCCATTGTCACTGCAAGTGGGAATTTTTGTGCTTTCTTTGAATTAAAAAAAAAAAAAAATGAAGAAAAAAGACAATTTCTTGCTGTATCCTTGCTAAAAGCACAAAGTCACCTGGAGTGATTGAAAGGAAAATGGAGCAAGGTGCAAACTGCAGGTGGGAGCTGAGGAAGGGACAGGAAAGGAGCTTGCACATTCTTAAGGACTTAGCAGAGAGCTTGGAACTTCCCTAAGGAGATTAATAAAATCCAGGTTGGAGCCCAGGCAGAATCCCAGCTGTGGGATTCTGGACAAGCAGGAATGGGACAAACTGAACCAGGATCTGCTGAGGATCCCAGGATCTGCTGAGGATCCCACTCTGATCCAGTCTGGTTTGAGTGTTGGGTGTTTGAGTGTTGGGAGTCTTTGCTTAGAGGTGTCACTGTCCAGGAATTGCTTCTGATCTCCCTGCCAGGTGGATCAGGAGGAAAACAAATCATGTGGAATTCTCTGCCCTGCAAGGTCTGCACAGCCACAAACACCTGAAACTGCAGCAAACTTCAAAGGAAGTAAAACAACTCCTGGGACACAGGAGGGGAAGGGGGGTTTATTGTAACAAGGCAGAAATCCCTTCTTGGTTACAGAGAGAAGTCAAGGGAAATCTCATGGATTTGCACCTGAGGAAGCAGGGCAGAAAGTGGCTCAGCCTCCCAAAAAGAACAAAAGAACAGCACATTCTGAAGATGCAAATTAAGATTCTATTTGCAAACAAAGCCCAGTTGTAAAGATCTTCATGATAAAACGTTAACCAACTAAAAGATATTTATCATGACTTATCCTTTTCCTCCTGGGAGAGAATCAGAAAGGTTCAGCAGAGCAGGCTGGGGAGCTGGGCAGAGGGAGGAGGTGTGTTTTGTGATAAGCCTCAAACAATGTCCCTGTTGAGTGTCTGCACTGAGCTGGAAGAAAATAAAACCTCTGACAAAGCAAGAAATTCTGCAAAGACAGCACTGGCTCCCAGAGCTGAGACAGGAATTAGAGACCCACGAGCACACACAGACACAGGCCCAGTGCAGGGACAGAATTCCCTGGAGATTTTATCCCCTTTTAGCAAATAAGGACGGGACTGTTTCCCAAGAAATGTTTATTCCCACAAAACTTGCACAGAAGAGCCACACTTTGGTTTAACTGAGAGATAATCAGGTTTGGAACAAACTCAGATGGGTTTGGAACAAACCATCTCCCTGCTTTGAGAGGATTTTATATGGGGGCATGAAGCAAACCAGCAGAACCACCAGAAAATTTGCTTTATCTTCCCATTTTTATCTCCTTTTCCAGGTGCCAGTGCCAGCCGAGAGCTCCGATCCCTCATGGGCTCTGTGTCCCTGGGTGACCCAGAGCTGGCCTGAGCCACTGCACACCTGGAACAGGATGAAGGGAAATGTGCAGGGGGAGTTTGTGGAAGGATTAAGATGACTGGGAGTGGTTTGCACATGCAGATAATTCTCTGTGAGCAAAAGGCCCCGCGCTACAAAGAGATTTCCAAGTGCAGCAGCAGCAACCTTTTCACTCCCTGCAATCCCAAAGGGAGAAGCCACAGTCTGTGTAAGTGGGGGAAAGACTTCAAGTGGTTTCAGGAGCATGAAATCAAGCCTGGCAGTGATATAAAATATAAAATCCCACTAATAAAATACAAAACCTCAGCATTTGGCAAAGCTGGAAACACCCCCCCAAGCACCTGAGAGAACGGGGAGGTTTGTAAAGCTCTGGAACACCTGGGGTTGGACTCCTGGGCTTTGTCCCTCACCCTGCTTTACCTGCACAGCCCCAGAAGGAGAAAACAGAACAGCACTCACCCTTTGCCAGCTGCACGAAGCCCAGGATGATGATGAGAGCCAGCGCCAGCAGCTTGGCCGCAGCAAAGGCGTCCTGCACACGCGTGGCAGCTTTGACACTGTAGCAGTTCACAGCTGTGAGCAGCACTGAGGGGACACACAGGGACAAGGTCAGCACCCAGGGAGACATGCCAAATGCACCAAAAATCACAAGGAGTCTTTAGGTGGGATGTATGGAAGGAATTCCTCCCTGGGAAGGTGGGGAGGCTCTGGCACAGGGTGCCCAGAACAGCTGTGGCTGCCCCTGGGTTGCTGGAAGTGTCCAAGGCCAGCTTGGATGGGATTTGGAGCAACCTGGGACAGTGGAAGGTGTCCCTGCCATGGCAGGGGGTGGGATGAGATGTTCTCCAAGGTCCCTCCCAATCCAAACCATTCTGTGATTCCTTTTTGCTAAAACAACCAACCAGAGCCTCTTCCCAGAAGAGAAACCCATTGAGAGCTCTGCAGCCTCACACTTCTCAATTCCACCCTTTATTTTGGCAGTAAATGGTTTGAATAATGCCTGTGGTCCTTGGGACATGGAATGGCACTGCTCCACTGGAAAACACTCCTGAGGGCCTGTAAATAAGAGCACTGACTGCAGCCCTCAGCACCGAAGTGCCCGTCCCATCAACCCGTGCCAGCCCCGCAGGGAAGTCAGGCCGAGCCTCCAGGACTGATCCGTGGTGATTTCACACCAAGAGCACCCAAAGGCTCCGAGGCCACAGCACCACGGCCCTGCCCTGCCCCTGGGCTGCAGACAAACAACGCCTGCAGGGCACTGGGGCAGCTGGAGCTGGGGAAAGCCCCATCCCTGCTCGGCCAGCAGTGCCAGGGACACCGCGGGGCAGTGCCAGGGACACCGCGGGGCAGTGCCAGGGACACCATGGGGCACTGCCAGGGACACCGCGGGGCAGTGCCAGGGACACCATGGGGCACTGCCAGGGACAGCTGTGGGGCACTGCCAGGGACAGCTGTGGGGCATTGCCAGGGACACCACGGGGCAGTGCCAGGGACACCATGGGGCAGTGCCACTGCTCCCTGGGCATGCAGGAGAGGATCTCCCAGCGTGGCTCTGCCTCCCCAGCAGTTTTATTTGTTTGCTGAGAAGCTCCTGCTGCCCACAAGTTGCCCAGTGGTTAATGCAATTACTAGGGGCTAATTCCTGATATTTTTTTGCCATATTTTCCCCCATCTCCTCTGTACCCCACTGCTGCCAGTGTGACATTCCTGCCAGGCAGGGCACAGCCTAAACCAGACCTTGATGAAAGCCTATGCTCCTGGCTAAGCTTCACCTGCTGCAGAGCAGATAATGGCAAAGCTTTGCTGCCTGCACAAATCATTGACTGTTTTGGTGCCCTGCAGATGTCCCACTGAGGGTGACAGTGCCCATGTGCTGGATGCCCTCCCTCCAGCCCAGTGACCCCTCACTGTCCCCCCTGGCCAGCCCCAGCCTGAGCTCACCAGCAGCTCAGGGAGGAGCAGATCCCAGATCTCCTCCTGGAGCTGGAGGCTCTTCCCTGCAGGATCCTTTCCCAGCTCCCTCTGCCCTCATGCAAAAGCTCTTTCCCAGAGCCTGCAGCTCCTTTTCACAGCAGCTCTTGACCAGAGCCAAGCAGCTGCTCCCCAGAACGTCCCAGTCCCTCTCCTGAGGGGGTGAGCTGGAGCTGCACGCCCAGTTTGGAGCCCAGAGCGTCTGATCCCAGAGCGGGCAGGGCTGGAAGGATCTCACAGATCCTGCCATGGGCAGGGACATCTTCCACTGCCCCAGGGTGCTCCAGGCTCCGCCGGGGATCCAGGGGCAGCCCGTGCCGGTGTCCCAGGATCCGACGGCTTTCAGGATCACTGGCTCCTTCCCCCACCCTCCATCTCCAGGATCTGCTGCCATCCCAGCCCTAGAGCACTTCAGGCGTGGAGAAGTGAGAGCTGCACGTGTCAGGAAGGAAAGCACATGATGCAGTCCATCCCACAGCAGTGACAGCCAGCAGTAAACAAGGACTGGAGATGGACTCTGTGTCGTGCCCTTGGAGCCCCGCTGGGAGTGGGGGTGAGACTGAAACGACCCTGAGCTGTTTCTGGGGAAGCAGAGCCGTGCTGGGGTCACAGGACAGCACGAGCTGGGCTCTGGCCAGGAGCAGGGGTGAGTGACTGTGTGACAGATGTGCCACACCACTGTCCCAGCGCCAGGCACCTCCAGGAGATACGGGACAGGGACAGGCCTGGAGGGTTCCCAGCCCCTGGAGGGTTCCCAGCCCCTGGAGGGTTCCCAGCCCTGTGCCCGTGGGGTCACAGCTCTGGCCCCACAGAGGGACACTGGGACACATCTGCCTCTGGGGACAGGGCAGAGGGACACGGTCAGACAGCAGTGAGGAGGACACACAGCTTAACCAAGTGACCTTACAGTGCTACAGGAGACAAGGAACCACAGGGAGTGTCACCCAGCAAACTCCCAGCTCAGCCACTGAAAGCACCTCCAGTGAATCCTCAGGGCAGCGAGCTCGGGAGGCAGGATTCCCTCTGACCAGCGATTATGCTAAAAATAAATCTGCCCTTGTTTACAGAGGGATATTCAAAGGATGAGCTCACCCATCTCAAACCACGCTGCTGCTGCCCTGGTGAGGACAGCCCCGAGAGGTGTGACAGTGACATTCCCTGCCCCATTTTGGCATTGTGTGTCTGTTCACCCCCACTTCAACACTGATTTTTAGGGGCTGTTTTCCCTGCTCTGGTTCTGTACAGAGTCCCCTGGAGGGTGGTGGTGAAAATAAAAGGGAAAAGTTTCCTACACAGTCCAAGTGTCCATGTTCAGCCCCAAAGCCCCATCAGTGCCAGAAAAACAGACTCCCTAAAAAAGAGAAAACACTTTGGGATCAGAGTGTGAACAGGGCTGGGAGTTTCTGCCGTGGTCATCAGTCAGAGCCCTTGCAGTCACACTCCCTCTGCCTTGCTTTTCCCACTTCACAATAATATTTGTCTTTCCTAAAGGAGCACAGTGCAGTTACTTCAATACCTCCAACACAGGAATGGCCAAGAATCCCCCAGTCTCGCCCACCAGGAAGAATCCTACAGACAACAAACAGGATGAAAGCTTTTCCTTAAAACTCCAGGACAAATTCCAGTGGCTGCTGAGCTTCTCAGGAGCTGGGATTTCTTAGGGCAGCAAGTTTGATTGCTTTGATCCCAGATGCTGCCCTGCCAGGCAGGGGCTGTGGGATCCTCCTGGCAGCGCTCCCTCACCTCGGCTGAAGCGCTCCAGGAAAAACACAGCAAAGCTGCACAGCTCCACCATAAATCAGGGCACTGATACAGAGAGCAGGCTGTGCTGCCCTAATTCCTGCAGTGTTTTCCTAAGGCTCCAGCCCCTGCCAGCAGCCAGGCAGAGTGGAGTGACCCATCGGGGCCGTGCTCGGGGATCATTCGAGGATTTCAGCATGACCTGACGTGCCACGGCCTGGCTGAGCCAGCAGCCCCTCTCCAAAGCTTTACATAATTGGTATAATAAGTGTTAGAAAGCTGAAGGGATGGCAGATGGACAGGGGGTGACTTTTCATAGAATCCCAGACTGGTTTGGGCTGCAACATTAAAGCTTCTCTTGTTCCAATGCCATGGGCAGGGACACCTTCCACTATTCTCTGGGAACCTGTGCCAGGGCCTCCCCAGCCTCACAGTAACAAAAGTTTCCCCCACATCTAATCTAGCTCGAGTTGTTTATTACTCATCACTCTGGCAGGAGAGATCCTGGTTTTTGCTCTCCAGGTGCTGTTCATCCCCTCACCCCTCCAGGGACTGCTCCAGCTCCTTTCCAAGGCAACTCAAAGGGAAATTTGAGTTTCTAAATACACCAGCAGGTCTGGCTCCAGTATCTCCTCTGTCCTGCAGTCTCTGCTGGCTTCAGGCATCTCACTGGACCTGCTCCACTGGCACTCACCTGCACAGCCAGGGAATTCCCCATTCCTGGCAGGAACAAGGACAAACTGATTAATCCAACACCAGACCCAGGACTTTAGCCCCACAATTCTCATTTTATGGCTGTATCCCTTTGAAGTCGCCTCCCAAGCTCCTTCCCAGACACAATTCCTAGAGGACAGCAGGAAAAAAAGCCTGCAAAGCAGAGAGATAAATGGATCAATCCCACCTGGAACACATCCACGAGAAATGCAGGGAACAACAGCTCTGTGGAAAGGCAGGATGGGGGAGAGCTGAGGCTGTGCCCAGAGCAAACAGAGGGAATGGAGCTGGACACGGCTGCACCTGGGCTGCCACTTCTGATGCAACAGCCTTGGCAGGATGCCTGTCCAGCAGGCACAGCTGCAGCTTTCCCAGGTGTGGAGATGGAGAAAGATCCAGTTCCAGCCCCACACGGAACTGGCTGGGGGTGGCAGGAGCTTGCTCAGCCCAAGATCCTCCTCAGCAGCTTGGCAGGTGAAATTTCTGGAATGAGCACAGGAATGAATTCCTGAGGTGCTGGCACAGCTGCATTCGTGCTGCCTGTGGGGTCACTTGCACAATGTCCCTTTTGTCCCTAATTCCACCTCCTGTAGCATTCCCTGGGCCTGACCTGTGATTCCACGTGCACCTCTTGAACACAGATCAATGTCTGGAAGCAGCTGCCTTTAAGGGACTAAATTCATTAACTTGCTCTTAATTCCCATGGGATTCCTGTTTGTGGTATCACAGGACCCAGTGGAAAGGCACAGCAGGTTGGGAAGTTGTGGGAAATGAAGGGAAAGTGAAGAGAAATCCCCTCCATCAGCTTCCCTGCCAGGAAAACAAGGACTGTGAACTGTTCCATCATGCATGACTCTGTCTGTAACTCACATTTCCAAAGTGCCTGGCCCTTGCCACTGTAAGATGATGCTCCCATTTACCATCTGCCACGGAGTGATGTTGATTTTCCCTCACAATTACTCCCAGAACAGCTCCAGCTACTTTCCCCTCTCCATCCCACAGCAAAGGCTGCTCCTTTCCCTCCACATGAAGTGCAGGTGACAGTTAATCCACACAGGACAAAGAAAAAATTAATTATACTGACCAGAGTGGATTAAACCCATGGGAAAATCAATTCACCAAGGCAAAAATGCCCCACCAATTTTATATTCCAGCAGCTGGGATGCTACAGTGTCTCCCAAAAATCTGTGGTGACTGTTTCCAACATGAGACAGGCAAGGTCACAGCCAGAAAATGCTTCAGGATATTTCAACTTGGCAGGTATTGACTGAAGACTTCTGTGCCCTGCAAGGTGGGGAAGGGAAAAAGCAGAAGGGAAAAACTTTGCAGATATTTCTGCAAGGACAAATCCCTGGAGAACCTCAACACCCAGGGCAGTCAGTCCAGGAAAGGGAAAGGCCTGGGGGTACACGAGGCTGTTGGAAAGCTCTTGGCCCCAGAGAAACGTGTCTATATTAAAATCTACTTATAATAATCAACACCCCTGGCAATGCTTCCCAATTCCCTTTTTATTCCTCTTCCCAAAACAGCAATCAGGGGATGGGTGCATCAACAAAGGAGAAGGCAAACTTGCCCTACCAAGGAGTTTAAAAAAGGGATCATCTCCAAATCTGCCCTGAGGCCAGGAGCTCTGGATGTCCCAACAAACAACCCCAGGCACCCTGAACAGGTCAACACCCCTATCCCACATCAACACCAGGACACTCTGACACAGGAAAACTCCAAGGAATTCCTCAGTGTTGGGAGAGGTGGCTCCTACTTCGAGGCAGGAGTTGCTATTTTGGCTCCTTAGGAAGAAGGTTGTGATTTACTGCCAAGGTTTCCAGAGGACATGAGACAGCAATTCCACCAACAGGACATTTTACCTCAGGAAGACAAACAAAATACAGGGAGAAGAGACATTCTTCTCCCTATTTCTCCCATTCCCAGCAAATTAACCATCCCAAACTAACTCCACGCTCCCCTCACAGCAGCATCTTCCCAACAGGGAGCAGCACCTGCTGCTATTTTATGTGCACAGAATTCAGCTCTGTGTCCTGCCTGGAAAAACTGAATTTCCCAGCCCTTGGACTGGACCTGTGGCCACATCTGACCCTGGGACTATGCAACTCTTGGAATACTCAAAACAAGTGATGCTGCTTTGAATGAGGCTGACCCTGGAGGGCTTTTCCACAAAAACCTTCCCAGTTTGTTCATGCTGGAGGAGGAAGACTCTGAATGATCTCAGTGATAACATAAATCATTCAAACACAGTAACAGTTAATGGGATAATGGTTGTGAGAGCCAGGAAAGAGGTGCTGCAATTGCAGTGGGTGCTCCCTGTGTGTCTCAAGAGCCCTCCAAGCCCTCATTGATTTCTGGAGAGTCCTGTGAGTGTCAGAGCCTGTTTTCATTGATGCTGCTCTAATTAAACACAGATTAAAAAAGCAAGCTCAGCCTTGCAGCCTCTGCCATCCAGCAGGGATTCCACAGACCCCTTCCTTCCACTCCACTCCAACAAGGGCAATTTGCTGATGGAGCTTTAGTCCCTTAATCCACCTTTCTGGAGGAGGAAAAATAAATCTTCAAAGCTTCACACCCAGCTTGTCGTGGCTGATTAATTAAAAGCAGCAATGCTGCAGAATGAGCCCATCTCAGGCAGACAGGCCTGGGTGTGCTTTGTGTTTGCTTTTCACCAGTTAATACCTGATGAGGTGAAAATCCACACACCTGTAAAAGAGCTGAGCTGGGCAGCAAAACCTTGATGTCAAATAAAGACATTCCTGCTTCCCACAGAATCGGTGATTTCTGGGTGGAATGCTGACACTGGATATTCCTTCTGGACAACCTGGCAGCTCCCCTTGGCTGGATTCCTTCTCCTGCCCTGACCCCCAGGTTCCTCTCAGCAGTGGCAGGAGTTTCCACAGGACAAAGTGCTCTCAGACCTGCCTCAGCTCTGCCCTGCCTTCTGCTCATCCTTCCACTCTCTGGCTGCTCAAAACAAAAGAGACAAATGAGGAATTCATCAGCATTCCCTGGAATTCCAGCCCTGCAGGAGGAATGCCCAACAGCAGAGTTCAGAAGCAGTGAAGGAAGTTTAGATAAATTCTGAGGAAGATTAAAATTCCCTGGCTTTGATATTGCTGTGCTGGGATTATTAGTGCCAGATTTGCATATCTAATTAACGAGTGAGACACAAATGCAGAAGCAAACTGTCAAACTGCTGATCTGACACCAAAGAGCAGGAACAAAATTATAACAACAGAATATCCTGAGCTGGAAAGGATCCACAAGGATTATGGAGCCCAATCCCAGTTTCCCACTGTGGAGCAGATTTTATTGTGAGGAAATGAAGGAATTCTAGAAGAAGCTGTGTGTGGCTCTCAGGGTGTGAGGATGTGTGGGATGAAGAGCTCAGGCACTTGTGGAACACCAAGAACCAGCTCAGGGTTGGGAGCAGCTTCATTCCCTGTCCCCTCATCCATGGGGAATTAATTAATTAATTAATTAATTAATTAATTTACTGCACCACAACCCAGACCTGGGAAGGTGCAAGCAAGAAATCTGCAAATTATCAGTGGGAAATGAGGAATAGCCACGGCATCTTTAATAAATCAGTTTAACACTTCCCATCCCCGAGCCCTCTCTGGAACACTCAGGGTGTACTGGTGATTTTTACTGATTCTTGTTAGGATTTCTCAGTTTGAATTGAAGAGATGGTCACACAAGTGGCAGCAGGATGGAAGGAAAACCTGAGCCCCTCACACCCCAGACAGAGCACAGGATCCAAGGTTTAATTGTTTGCCACGTCCAATATTGACACCGTAATGTAGATTATCAAATATGCAAATTCAGTACCTAATAACTGTCCCTCCACTCACTACAGAAGGGGTAAAACTGGTTTAGATGAGCTCAGAAATGAGAGAATTCAAATTATTCCTGGGTTTTCACACAAGTGCACAAACTCTGTTTCCTGAACTTCCAATTTTTGTGTACCAAACACTCGGATGGATTTTGTGTTATCACAAAATCTCACAGATAAAAGAGATGCTCAAGTTTCTGAATCACCCAAGTAACCTGCAGCCTGGAAAGTCTTCAGCCAAATTTTTGGGGAACATGAAACGAGCCAGGCTAAGGATGAAGAGCCTGACCCCTCCTTGCTCCAGGAAGACTTCCCTGGAGTGGATTCCCAGCTTTTATTTTATTTTTACACCACAGGCACTCCCAGTGCCCATGAAAGCAGCCCTGCATACCAACTGTGTGCAGATCACAACCTTCAGGGCAGAAAACACCTATTTGTAGGTAAATTCTCCTTACCACCCACCTTGTTTTCCTCAGCACCTTCCAGGGGAACAAAATTCCCTCTTCCAACCATTTTCTCCTTTTAGTCAAGCCTGTGATTTAGATTCTCTTAATGCATTAATTCACTCTGAAGTTCATGGTGGCAAATACTGAACAACACACCTTATTATTTATTCAACCCTTCAACAGCAGCGAAGGGGAAACAAATAACTTTAGTTATTCCTCCTCTTAATACAAACTGTGCAGCCAAGTGCATTTCGTGTGGAGATACAAACTTTGCAAGGAATAGAGCTGGGACTGTTCTGCAAGGCTGGATTTTGGCTACTGTACTCCAGCCCCAGGTCCCAAATTCCTCTGCCACTTCCCAAGCTGCTCTCCCCCATTTTGAGGTAACTCATTCATGTATGTGCTACAGCCCATGCACAAAAAGGTCATTTTTTTCTACTCTAGAGCTTTTGAAAAGAATAAGAAGTCACCCTCTGGGCAGTTTCTGCTTGAACAAAGTTGTTTGTGAGTCCTCACAAGTGTTGTGTGGCTGCCTGAGCCCTTGGAGCAGATTTACTTCATTTATTGTTCCTGGGTCACGGTGTGGTTTTGGCACTGGGGAGATGAAAAGCTGATTCCAAAAAACAAAGTTCCAAAAATCAAAGTTCCCGAAATCTGCCTTGCTGAAGGCGCAGCAGGATGAACAAACCTCTTGGAGCAAAGGAGACAACCCCAAATTTAACCCAAAGCATAAACAAACCAAGAGCCAGCGGTGCAAAGGGGAGCAGAGTTTAAAGGAGAAACACATGGGGATGATGCAGATTTGGAGAACTCCAAACCCTTCCCTTGGCATTTCAGGATAAAGGTTCAAGAACAAATTCTGCCGCAGGGAAATCCTAATTGCTGCCAGAGGAAGGCTGGAGACTTTCCTTGGAGGAGCAGAAATGGGAAGGAGAGCTGGCTTCAAAGAGTTTCATGCTGCAAATCCCCCACCAGTGAACAGATCCCAACACGGGCAGGTCTGCTTAACCCTGCCCTGGGCTTTGATCAATGAAATGGGAACAGAGCCCTGCTTTGGGAATGACCCTGGAGATGAAAAGTCACTTTTGGTTAGAAACATGTCCTCAAAGGCTTTGCCAGCTCCAATCCGTGCTTGCACAGCAGAACTTTGCCATAAGGCAGCAAGAAAACCTTCAATTATATCCTAATTCCTTGGTTTTTCAGCAAGGAACACAAATGCCACGTGCATCCGTGCCCCTCTCCTGTGTGTCCCTGAGGAAAGCACAGTGCAGGCCTGCTCGAAAATCAGATTTCCAAAAGGCAAGCCACCTATCAGCAGGACTATTCCCTGACCACATTACAGCTTTCTTAGCTAAATGATTCAATTTCCCTAATAAACGCCCTCCAAACTATAAAAAACTTGGATGGAAATCCATATGCCTGCCTAGGTACCTTTATATTCCTAAAAATTCAGCTGGGGACTGAGAAGTTTTAATCTTGCCTGAAGAAAGCACAACCCACTGCCCTGCCAGTTATCAATCCTATAATTAGCCATTTAATTTACCCCCCAAAGCCCGGGTCAGGTTGGCTATGAGACATTTCCAGCAATATATCTTCCCATAACGACCATGTGCTGCAGCTTTGGGATGCCTGAGATCCTCAGAGGGGGAAGGAATCTCACACAATCCCCTGGGAAAGGGCAGCACCAATGAGCAGCTTCCTCCTCATCACTCAAAATGCAAAAACATAGAGATCACCTGGCTGTGATTTTGTACAGTGGAGAAATGATTTATAAAGCTCTCACAAAAATTGTATCTTCTCCCAATAAACATCTTTATAAAGGCATTAAATTCCAGTGGAGCAGAACAGATTGAATGGGAAATGAGGAGGAAGGAGGCAGGACATGGTCCTGTGTTTAAAGGATTGGGAATTTGGATGGGGTGACTTTGCAGTCACCAGAGAAACAGAAAAGAGGATTTGAAGAATATCCTGGCAGACCCCAAAACTGCAGACCCCAAAGTAGCAGAGAGGTGATAAAGAGTGCATCAGGAGGGAGCTGTGTGCCCTGGCAGGGCTGCGTGTGCCCAGGTTGGCATCTCTGGCCCTGAATTCATCCCACCGCGACCGAACTTCTCTGCAAGGCACTGCCCCAGAGACAGAATGTTTGCTGGCAAAAAGAAACCCCACAAAAGCAGGGTTTGAGCACGGAGTCAGCGCGCACACGGCCGGGAAATATCTCCTCTCACCAACCGGTGCTGAAAGCAGCTCACGGGCGTGTTCAGCACTGGCTGCTGCTGACAGATAATCGTTATCCTCACCCAAACGGGCACATCGACGTCCGTGCGGCCCCGCAGAGCCTGGGGACAAGGGGATTTCACCCTGCCCGGCCACGGTCCTGCGGGAGAGCACAAGAAATCCTATTCCAGCTCCCAGGAAAAATGCATGCTGCATTTATCACATGCTGCTCGGGAATCAGAGAGGCTCACTAGCCCACAGCTGGCATTTGGGGAATTTTGTGCTTAATTTATTACGGGTGGGGCCACATTTTCTGCTGTGGCTATTCAAAGTAGCCAAAAAAACCCCCCAGGATGCAGGCAGCGTAGCACAGGGGAGATGGTGGGGATCTTTTGGGGAAGGTGATGGGGAGTGAGGAACCAAGCAAAGTGGGACAGCGAGGATCTGCAGAGGGTCACTGAATCATGGAATGGCTCGGGTAGGAAGGGAATTTAAAGCTCATCCCGTCCCATGGGCAGGGACACCTTCCACTAGACCAGGATGCTCCGACCCGGACACTTCCAGGGATCCGGAGGCAGCCGCAGCTTCTCGGAGCACGCTGTGCCAGGGCCTCCCCACCTTCCCAGGGAGGAAATCCTTCCCAAAATCCCGTCTGACCCTCCTGTCTGACACCACGAGCGGCTACTTACGGACACACAGACAGGCCACCAGCTTGGCAGCCTCGTCGGGCACGGGGCAGGTGGGGAAGATGGGCTTGAGCAGGTAGGTGGCGAACACCAGAGCGACGATGTACTGCGAGGAGGGCCGGATGATGAGCAGCTCTATCCAGAGCTTGAGGAAGGCGGGCAGGGAGCCGTACACCTCCAGCATGTAGGCGTAGTCCCCGCCGGACTTGGTGATGGTGGTGCCGAGCTCGGCGTAGCACAGTGCGCCCACGATGGAGAAGGCGCCGCACACGGCCCAGACCACGAGCGACAGCCCCGGCGAGCCGGCCTCCCGCAGCACGCCCGTGGGGGTGACGAAGATGCCGGAGCCGATGATGGTGCCCACGATGATGGCCACGCCGTTCAGCAGGGTGATGTTCCGCTGCAGGGTCACCCCCTCCGCCGAGCCGCAGGGCGATGGCGAGCGGGCACAGCCGTTTTCCTGCGCCCCTTCCAGCATCTTCTCCATCGCCTGCTTCTCCTCCTCCTGCGCCAGCGAGGCGGCCGAGCCGGCGGGGCTCCGCTTCTTCACGGCATTGCCGGGGGAGCTGCCGCCGCTGGCGGACATGGTGGCGGAGCGGCGAGAGCAGCGGGCACGGCCACGCCGCCACCTTCGGCCGCCCCTTTTTTTTCCGGGGCCGGTGGGCTGGGCTGCTTTCCGGGGGGAGGAGGAGGAGGAGGAGGAGGAGAGCGAGAGCGGCAGGAGGAGGGCAGGAGCAGCGGGGGATGCAGCAGCGCCCCCGGGATGGGCGGCAGCCGCTGGGTGTCCGCTCGGCCCCGCGTCGCTCTCAGCCCGGACCCCTCCGGCCGTCCCCGAGCCCCAAAAAGGGGACAAAAGGAGGGACGTGCCACCCTGCGGCCGTGCCCCAAGAGCCACCCTGCGGCTGTGCCCCAAGAGCCACCCCGCGGCTGTGCCCCAAGAGCCAGCCCTCGGCTCTGCCCCAAGTGCCACCCTGCGGCTCTGCCCCAATTGCCACCCTGCGGCTCTGCCCCAAGAGCTACCCCGTGGCTCTGCCCCAAGAGCTACCCCGCGGCTCTGCCCCAATTGCCACCCCGTGGCTCTGCCCCAATTGCCACCCCGCGGCCGTGCCCCAAGAGGTAGCCCTCGGCCGTGCCCGGGTGGCACTCGCTGCCCACAGGGAAGGGGTGTTGGCAGCCCTTCTCCTCCTGCATGGCCGCTGTGTTCTGTGTGCCCTGTGCATGTCCAAACCTGCAGATCCCGCCTGTCACAGCTGCCCCCAGCCCCATCCTGCCCTGCTTTTCCATCCCAGTTCACCAGCCCAGGGCAAGGCCCCGGCGCTGCATCAGCTGCACCTCTGCAGAGGCACTGTGGGAATCAGCCCCTCCTGCCAGACACCAAAATCGCCAAAAAGGCTTGTCTGAAAAATAAATGATTGACCAATCTCAAATCTGATAAAAAATGCTTGTTTGCAACACGAAAATATAAAATAATTCACCCATCTGGCAGTCGTGCAGGCAGAAAAGGCCATGTCTGCCTCACTGAAGGCAGAGGTGCTGCATCCAAGGAGAATCACCTGGGTGCTACAATAACACCCAAGGAGCCAATCCTTCAGCAAATTCTGATTCCTTCTTGCCCTGGTGGGAGGAGAGGAGCTCAGAGGCTCCAGCCTGGAAGCCCTGATTGCAGCCATTCCCTCGGGGGGGTGGAAATGGTACCTGTGAGGAGCTGCTTCCCAGCCAGTGCTGTCACACCAGGAGTGTGACAAGGTTGGTTCCTCCTCCTGGAGCACCCTCTGTGCACGGTTCAGACAGGCAGGAGGTGGCCTGGAAGGTTTTCTCCAAGAGAGCTCCAGGGAAACGTGAGATGGACATTCTGGGGGGAAAGTGCACATCTCAGTTACATTGCATTTCCATCACCACCATTTCCAGCCATTCCAGAATCCCAACCAGCCCAATCCTTGGAACACTAATCCAAACCTGACATCTAGTGGCTGCTCAGGGGCTCAGAAATCTGCTGCTGACTTTAGGTAAACATCCAAATTCTGGAAGAGAGCAAAAACAGAAATTACCTTGGCACTAAGCACGTTCCTCCAGTTTTCAAGGAGAAATGGGATCCTGAAGAGACTCAAAAGACTCTGACAATTAATTAAAAAATAAACAACAAAACATTTATCACAGGTTTTCTGTGACCCCAAAAGCCTTTTTTTAACTTCACTAGTTTACCATTACAGGCCACTTTTGTTGCTGCATTTCATGATTTAGCCCAGGACCATGAAATCAGGAAAAGCAGCAGATACTTACAACATATGGGATTATCCCTGTGTCAGCCTTCTTACATTAGGATCCAGCAGACACGACTGGGATTGAAATTAAGTATTTGCTTCAGGTGTTTTCATATGAATACCCAAACTCAGTTATAAATTTGGGGGAATAAAATCATTTCTCGAGGGATTTACTTCTGCAGTGCTCCAGGCCAAGTTCCTCAAGGCCAATGATGACCTAGAACCAGGATCTCCTGAGCTGGAAGGGACCCACAGGGATCAAGTCCAGTTCCTGGCCCCAAGAATCTCTCCAGGGGCATTTTACACCTGATGTGAACCCACACAGACATTTCCATGAACTCTCACAAGAATGGGACAGAGTTACCCTGTTCTAATTCTTCCAAAAGGGAATTTCTTCCTGGACTCACAGCTGAGAACCTGGAAATCCCAGGCTCCAGAGGCTGTGGAGCAGCAGCCACCGAACTCCCCTGCTCCAAGCCAACCTCGTGCTTGACTCTCTTGCAAATTATTCCATGGGAGTTCATTCTGCAACTGTTTTTCCATTTGTATTCCCGAGAAAACACCAGCCTGGCGTTGGGGCGTGTTCCCAGAGCGCTGGATATCTTCAAAGCACTTTGCAAATGCCGGGTGCTGTTATCAGCCTGGCCGGGAGCATTACCTCTGCTCGGGCCCCACGTTACTCCGCAGCACCTTTGAAGACTATTTGATTATCCAGCCAGTTCTCCATGTGCTAACACTCAGAGTTTGGCACATCAAAAAGGCCGAGGGAAGGAATGATTTGTCAGAAGCACAAACAATGAGCAGGAGCAGGAGCAAATGGGCCATTTGTGAGGAGTGATGGGGATGTTTTGAACCAGTTATTTGGAAAAGCCTGCCTTGATCCAACCACCCTGCTGGCAGCAGATCCCCCATTTCTTCAGCAAACACCTCAGCTGTGCTGATAAAGAGCTCAGAGCTGCTTTTCCTGGGTAAATGGAAGTGGTGGCAGCTTCTAGAACCATTAAATGGTCACAAGAGCACAGCTGGCCTCACTCCTAACCCAGGCCTCTCTCTCTCTCCAGAAGGAAATGGGCTGCCCACCCACCAGCACAGTTGGGGAACCTTCTAGAAACATTACCTACCATTATTTTAGGGAGATTCCTTAACCAGGAATGGAATCTCCTGGGTTTCCTGTCAAAAGAAACTTCTTTGGATTAATCCAGCTAAACAAAACCTGCCTGTGTGACAGCTGGACTCCCAAGTGTGGCTCAGCTGTGTGAGAGAAATTAACATTTATTTCACCCAACGTTCATAGAATCATGGGATGGTTTGGGATGAGGGGACATTAAAGCTCATCCAGTTCCACTGACAGCTTCTACTGTCCCAGGGTGCTCCAAGCCCTGTCCAGCCTGGCCTTGGGCACTGCCAGGGATCCAGGGGCAGCCACAGCTGCTCTGGGCTCCTGAGCCAGGGCCTGCCCACCCTCCCAGGGAATGATTCCTTCCCAATGTTCCATCTAAATCCACTCTCTTATATCAACTTCTAATTGGTATCAGTAAATTAATTTACTTAAAGGGCTTTTTTAGGGTCATTTGATAGCATTTTTGTAGCCACAAGCACCAGCTGAGTCACACCACACAGCCCCCAAGGCTCAGTTTTACCAAGGACAGAGGAAGGAGCTCAGCTGACAGGTCCAGTTTAATGGGCAGTGGCCAGAGAAGGAGCTCAGGAAAGATCCTGAAACCCTGGAATGCTGCTGGAGATGGCCCGTGGCATCTGGCTGGATGTGATCAATCATGAGGTACCCTTCAGCAGCACAGAGAGCTCATTGTGCTCTCATTCCAGCCCAGCTCAGCAGAGTCTTTCAGAGCTTGGAAGTATCACAGAACATCTGACAGCTGATCAGACTCTGCTCCTAATGAACTGGGGCATTGCCAAAGAGGAACTCTAATACTTTTTTTGACAGGAAATCTGATTTTTTTTTTTTTTTTACTTGAAAAGCTTAATTACACAACAAGATACAGGCACGGGTTTCTCTGTTCCTTTATTGTAGTTGCATACTAATGTAACAGTATAAAATGCAGCAGCTGAAGGGTTCTACACATCAAGGAAAAACTTTGGGGAAGGGCCTGTATCCCAGGAAAACAAAGCATTCCCTGTTGCAAACAGTGATTTCAGTCAGTTATGATCAGGCAGATAACACACATTAAATTCACAATGTCATAAAGGCCACAAAAACGAGATGCACAAAGAAAAAAGCCAAGATGTGCCAGGAAATACAAGTTAAAACATCCCAAATTAAGGCATGAGGGGACCCTTCATCCAAAGCAGAATTCCAGTCCTCTAAAACCCTGTGGAGACCAAAGCAAACTCCAATTCTGGAGCTTCCAAAACCAGGGGAGAGCCTCCTGTCATTCCTGACAGAAAAGGCAGCACAGACGTGGTCAGGAACAGCTGAAGAGAGAAAGTTCTGGAATGCAGGAACAGGGATCAAACATTCCAACAGCAGAGGAAGCTGTCCCAACGTGAAGTCACCCAGGACAAGGTGAGAGCAGCATTTCAGAGAAATCCTGAAAGGCAGCTGGCAGCAGACCAGCACAGACCTCCAAAAACCTTCTCCTCCCTTTGCAGGGAGTTGTCCCAGAATTATTCCTGTGACAGTCTTTAATTCCTGGGACTTGCTGCCCCAGGAACGCCTCCCAGGGCAGTATTTAGTAATAAAGTGACTCTTATGCAAGGAAAATATAAATATGTGCTTTGACCCTTTTGTATTGTGCCACCCAAAAGAGCCTAAAGATTCCTTTTTGACTTAATTGTGCAAAATCTTCACAAAAATCAGCTCTAACCCAACAATCATTTTTCCACACAAAACTTAGAGAATAAGGCACAGGAATTCTATCCCATCTCTTGTTTTAAACACAATTATTTTCCTAAAGTTTACATTCACGAGGTCAATAAAGTCATTGTAACAGAAAAGTTAATACTGAAAAAACCAACAAAACAAACACAAAATCCTCAGTGTGTTCATTTCCAGATTAATTCCAACAATCTGCCCTGCAGCTGAGCTCCTGCCTGCATTAAGGAGATGCTAAAACACTACACATAAAGGTAGGACTCAAGAACAGCAAAATAAATGTAACAAAACCCCTGTAAAAACTTCTTTTTGTAGTACAGTAGCATTATTTCTCATCTACATTAACCCTGTTTCCACGTATTTGAAGTGATCAGTGCTGAAATCAGAATTTCTGCATTTTATGTCAGTAAAAATAGGTGTGATTTGATGTCAATATGGACACAGCTTAACTGTATCACAGGGTAATTCACTGTTCTCTAACAAAGCTTCCATGGCAATACTTGAACAAAGTAAATCTCTGTGAGATCTTTAAATAAATCTCTGTGAGAACTTTAACTGATCACTGGGATATCCCACATTCCCTGGATGCAGGGATTTACACATCCAGGAGGAAAATGTGATTGAGTGGAGCAGCCCATGGAGAAGTCAGTGGGTGCCACAGAGCTCCAGAGCAGCTGAAGCTCAAGTTACACCCTGGCAGCTCCCTAAAACAATCTGGATTTAGGGTTTGTTGGGAAAGCTGGATCAACTGTGATTCTTCTCAGTGGACAAGAGAAATCCAAAAACTCAGTGGAAATAACAAAAGCAATTTAAAAACAGAGCAACTACAAAGCTTTTTAAAAGATCCATTCATAAATGATAAGGAGATTGATGCACCTACAGCTGCTGAGGCAGCTCTGGTTTTAAATAGAAGACAACATTAAGATGTCTTTGTATTATAATTTTTTCTATTAATGAGCAAAAAATATCTGAGCTGCTGCCATCTTTCTCCAGGGTCCTCCTCAGAAAAGTGTCTGCAAGAACAGCACTGAATAAATATCTCAGACTTAATGACTGGATCATAATTATTATATATTCAGGCAAAAAGTAAAATAATTATTTTCCTGTTCCCAGAACTGTAGATATTCCTTCCAGCTTTATTTTAGAATGTGTCATTCTCCAGCAAAATCATCACTGATGTGGTTTTGAAGCTAAAAATCTGTGTGATGATGGCAAAGCCTGCAGAGTTCAACTGAGATCATGGAATCAGAAAATCATGGAATGGTTTGGGTGGGAAAGGACCTTAAAGCTCATCCAGTGCCACCCCTGCCATGGCAGGGACACCTTCCACTGGCCCAGGATAATCCCATCCAAAGGGAGATGGCACAACCAAGGTGGAAATGTTCCCCCAGGCAGGGAGGGCTTGGGGGAAGTGGTGAAACCAAAGGGCTCCCCTGCCACACTGAATTCCCAACAGGAAAAATATCCTTCAGCAGGACAGAAAGAGATTCCCTTCCTTCCACCACCCAGAGTCACTCCAGTTGAAGTGGCCACATTTCAGGAGACAAAGGCACAACTGTGGCACCAGAGTAACAGCCTGAGGTAGAGCTATTGAGGAAGGAAAGGCAGGATGTGGGCACCCAACTGGTTCAACAAGATTATCTCAAACCCTTAAAATCATCACTGGAAAGTGTTAAGGTGCTTTCAAACTCAACACTTGGACTTTAAAAAAAAATCAAAGTACCAGCTGGAAAGGTCTGGATTTAGCATTGCCAAGCCAGGTCATGGCTTCACTAAATCCCACCAGGAATCAAACAGAGGGAGGAAAGAGACTCCTCAAACACAACCCATGGAGATCACACAGGGAGCTCACAGAGCTGCTCCTCATCAGCAATCTGGTGCAGGAATTGTATCTGCTAAATACAGCAGAGCATGAAGGGCCAGAGAGAAAGGTGCCTGAGAGAAACTGGGTTTATGTGAGAGGTCACACAGGTGATCCTTGGGGCTGCTGGATCCCAGCTCCTGGGAAAGGCTCGGAGCTGGCAGCTCACACAGCAGCTCTGCTTGGTCCACAGATCAGTTCCAACCCCCACTGGACCTTGTTACCATAAGGTGCAATAAAAACAAACTGGTCCCCACTGGTCCTGAAGCTGGGTAAGTGTTTTTATAGGAAAATACATCTCAAGGCAAACCTTTGAAGAGAGCACTGGTGCTCTGTGAGTTACTGAAACAAAAGCCCTTTCTGAGTGCTGTGTTTTGTCCACACACTCCTAGCACAGGTTTGAGGAATTGGTTTGGGTTTTTTCCCTCCTAATCCCACTGGGAAGGTCAGCTGGGCCTTATCTAATCTTGCCTTCCTATGATGTGATCAGTTTCCTGGGATTAATTAGACATTTTCACCTAATTCGCTGCTCTTGCCAGTGTTGAGCTACTGGTGAATTCTCCCCACTTCTCCTGATAGATGATTAACAAAGGAAAGCAAAAGCTGCCAAAGCCAAAAGCTTCTACAGTTGTTAAAAGGTTTTAGAAAAAGTCTTCTGGCTCCTGGTGTAGTTACAGTGGGCATTCTGTGGCACCCACATCAAACACAGAATGTGCAGCCAACAGAATGGAACAGAGATCCTCAAAGTCGTTTTTGTCCTCCTCTTCTCATCCAAGGAAAAGGGAAGAAGGTAAAATGTCTCAGACAAGTTCGCTTCCAGCTCTCTTCCCAGACATCAAACAATTCCCCAAAAGGACCTGATCAGTACTGATATTTTTCTTTTCTTCCCACTTCCTCCTGCTTAACAATTTTTACCCAGGATTATTAATTCATGCAAGGCACTGAAAGAGCATTTGAAGAAACACAGAACAACCCAGAGAAGGAGCAGGGGACGAGCTCTCCTGTCCTTAACTGCCTTAATCCATCCTTATTGACCCCGCCTCGGAAACAAGTCAACTCCCTAAGGGTTAATACCATTCACCTTAAAAAAAACCACAACTAAAAAACCCCACAGCTTCCCTAGTGGCGGTCAAGGAGCACTGTGAAAGGGCAGGGATACAAGGGAAACTCATGGAAGATGCTGTGCAGCCCGGGCTGAGGGTGCTGGGCCGGCTACGGGCTGAGCTGGGGGCGGAAGGACGAGCGCACCGTGCGGTTCATCAGCGGCTGCAGCGGGCGGAAGTTGTCCACCATCCTCCTCTCCTCCTCCCCGTCCGACGTGAACAGCAGCGTCCGAAAGGCCTCCAGCTGGGAACCACAAATGGCCACCCCAGTCACCTGCCAGGAACTCCCCGCTCTGGGAATCCGTGGCAAGGGACAGGAGGTCATTCTTGGAGAGGGAAGTGTAATCAAAGGCAGCGCTGTGTTTGAGTTCTGAGGGGTTTCAGCACCCGTATCTTTGTCAGCTGCTGGTAAAGGTTGTCCCGTTGTCCACGCCAGCGTGGAAGAATTATCAGTCATCTGCCATGCTTGGGGAAATTAAATCCCAAGTGTGGCACACCTGAGAGAGCTATTTCCACTAAAATACTTCATCCAGCCTCCATTTACAGCCTCCCTAGCACCCAGAAAAGAGGGAACCCCAACAATCCCCACTTTGTTCTCCCACTGGTTGATAACTGGGATTAAAATGAAGCAGCAGCAGATCAGCTTTTAATGCTCACAAAGCCATTCCAATGGTAAGTCACTGCTATGAGAGTAAAGAGCCAAGAAAAAAAGAAAAAAATGAGGAAAAATTTCAATTTAAAAGAATGCCACACTATGCCTGCAGTTCTCTGTTAACAATCTCCATCTCACAAGATCTTCCCTTTTTGCCTTCCCTCCACAAAAAAGGCTGCACCATGCTAAGGAGAGCAAAATTATGTGAATTCCAATAAGTTCCTAAAACCCCCCAAGTTTTCAAAGGGCAGCTCCCAGAACTGTGTATCACAGATCAAGATAAAACTCTTGAGAATAGATGGAAAAGTTGAATAAAGCTGGAAAAACATCTTGGAGAGGTCTTAGGGTTTTCAGTATTAGTGGCTGTTAATACCAGGATTCCTCCCCAAATCCTGGGTTGAAACAGTCACAGATCTCTGAAAACACAGAATTTTTGTGTTTTCACAGAGAACTGCTGGTAAACAACTGGTTCTGAGCATCTCTGTGGCAGCAAGAGGTGTGATCTGAAAGGAAAATTGAGATTTACCTGATCCTCATCCACCTCGATTGGCTTCTTCTTAATGATCCACGTGACTGATTCTGTGAGGGGAGGAGTGGTCAAGGAGCCAGCATAAGTCCAGTAATCAGGGCAGGAAGGGATCAGACAGGAGGGATCAAAGACATCAAACTCAATCACAGCGTCCTAAATAGCAGGAAAAAACCATTTTTAAGGATGGTGTTTTGAGAAAAAACCAACAAGGCTGAAAAATATCTTGATAGTGAGGTTAAAAACTGTGTTATGTGTGTTCATGGGAAATGGGGTGTTTGGAATATTAATAAGGTTATTATTTTAAATCCCTCAAACTTGTATAAAATTGGGGTTGAGGTGTAAGGGGCAGCTGCTGAGCAGACAAAATTGAAATATTTCTGCTGTCCCCATAAGCCATTAGGAATTCAGTGCAGGGAAACAAGGAGTGAGAAGGATCAATGGCCAAAGGCTTTGTGGGAGCTGGATGCAACCAGGAAAAAGAGGGAATAAGTGGTGGAATAAGTCCAGGTAGCTGTGCCAGATCCTTAAGAGACTGCAAACAAAAAGTGTTTTACTTTTCACCACGTCATTTTAGGCAGCAGGAAGAGGACTGAAGTTTTATTTAAATCAAATATTCCTGTCTCCAGAATGTTCAATCCCACAAGTGGGATATCAGACAGAATGTAGGAGCTTCAAAACCCAGGATTTCCCACACAAACATTGCTCCAGGGGGATTTTCAGGATATACTGGGGGATCTTGGCTTAGTTTCTTTCAAATTCACATATTATAAATTATTAGATTGCCACAATAGATGTATATTCAGATTTGGGCAGGTCTTCTGGTACTGAACTGACACGTTTGGTGTTTATCTGGCAGAATTGTCACTGCTCTGATATAAAAACTTGTTTTATTTGGGTTTTAAAAACTCCTCCCTGTGAGAAGGAGTGGCACAGCGACTTCAGCTGGATGTGGTTAGAAGCTGAAGAGGTCGATGTGGTTTTTTGGGTGTATTTTCAGAAGGGAATGGGCAGGGGAAGGAGGAAATGCTTCTGTCAGAGACTCAGCACTCCCTCTTCTGGCAGGAGCCTGCCAGGAACGATCCCATTTCCCCAGGAGGAAATTCAGTGTTTATAAAAAAAGCAAATAATCTCCTCAAAGATCAGACAACAATCCAAAAGCCTTAATCCCACAGTAAATAAATCCCCACTTCAAGCATGTCCTTGTAAGGGGAAACAATCTCAAGAGCAGCATTTCTTCAAGAGGTTTGGAAAGCTTAAAGTATCCAGTTCCTCCTGAAAAATCAGCTTCCCTTCCCACCTCCAAGGTGCCAATCAGCTCCCCTGGTCAAATTTAAGGAAGAAAAAGTTTTTCTCGGTGTTTTGTGGTTGTCCAAGTGTTCTTTCTGCTGGGTGACAACGGGTGGGACACCTCAGAGCACTGACCTTGTGTCTCACTGCTGGCAGGGCATCCACCAGGGTCTGCAGCCCTTCGTGCCGTGCTCCCAGCTGCAGGGACAGGGAGGGGTTGGGGAATCAATAAGCTGATCAATAATCAATCAGTTCTACCAATCAGCCCTAATATTTTTTCATCTCAACAATCAGAGAATATTTAGGGTTGGAAGGGAGCTCTGGAGATCATCCAGCCCAAGGCAGGGGTACCTGGAGGAGCACATCCAGGTGGGTTTGGAATGGCTCCAGACAGGGAGATTCCATATCCTGCCAGGGCAGCTGTTCCACCCTCACCAAAAAGTTCTTCACATTGAGGTGAAACTTTTTAGTTTCTGGCCATTGCTCCTCATCCTGTCACTGGCACCACTGAACAGAGCCTGGCACCACCCTCTGACACCCCTTGGAAACATTTCTGTGGAATGATGGGATCCCCTCTCAGCCTCCCCGAAATTGCCCCAAATTGGCTTTAACAGAATGCAAACAGAAAGGCCCCATCACAGCCAGTCCCACAGAACAAAATTACCTTTAGGAACACTCCAATAACAGCCAGGCCATTCCCCTCCATCACAGCTTCCTCAAAACTCGGGTACTCCACAGCATTCCAGTGCACCAAATGCAGCTGGAAGAGGAATGAGGGAGAAATCAACCCCTGCACAGAGCACACACCACACCTGACTTCTGATCCTGGCTGCATTTGCTGCTTGGCAGGGTGAGGCACTGCAGTGAGCTCCTCAGAAACCACAGAAATGAGGAACAAACTGGTAAATAATGGTCCTTCCTTTCCTGTCTCTTGCTTTAAACAACAGTTAAGACCACAGCATTTCCCATCTACAAAAGGGATTTAGTCTGTGGGAGTCTGCCTCCAGGAACGCTGGTCAAAAGCACAGACAAAGCTCAGTCTTCCATCCCTTTCCTCTCTTCCCAGGAGGAGCAGAGCACCCTGTCCTCCTGAGGTGCATCCTCCTGCACATGATCTTCCTCTGCACTGCTGACAGCCAATACATTGAGGGGTTTTGTGTGATAAATAAATACCCCAGCCCAAAAACATAGTCACAGTCTTCCTGTTAATGAGGATCTTGCCAAGCTGGCAGCACCACCATGAACACACCAACAGGAGAGAAACTCTCCTTAAAAATAACCCATCAGCACTTGACAAATTCTTCTCCTTTGGCAAAGAACTGTGGTCAGAACTGTCACAATTTCACATTTGCACTGACTTCATCCTTTTTATTGACCTTTTCTTCCTTAGAAGTTACTTAAGGATCAAAGTTTTGCTATTTTAGTAACTGTTCAACAGTTGCAAACAGAAAATAAAATGATGTTTTTTAAGAGTACTTAGTATATGCTTTGTTTCTCTGAAAGATTTAGTAATAATAAACAAAGTGATTTTTAACTTTCAGGAATGGGGCCAATGTCCAGTTTTCAGGCTGTTCTCCAGAAAACACAGTGAAGATGAATTTTTATAGACTAAAACAACAGATGAGCTGTAGCACTTCAAAATAAACTGCAATTCCTTAATTTGGGAGTTTTCACAGACACACCTGAGACAAGTATTTGCATTGCTCAGGATTTCATCTCATACCTCTGCTGGGTAGAATTTACAGTCAACTGTGTGCTCTGAGCCCCAGTCATTGATTGCTCCCCAGTGGAAGTGGAACTGCTTTAGCCTGTACTGGTTTTCCAAGGGGCCTCCAACGATGACTAGAAAACAAAACAAGACACACACGTTAATAAATATGATTTAGAATTAGCCAGACAAGTAAATCCCTGGAAAAAAGTTGTCCAGGAAAAAGTGTCAGGTGGAGCAACTCAAACAGTGCCCTATCTACACTTTGCCATGACCAAATTATTCAAGCAAACACATTCCTGGTTTTCCCTGCATCAAACTGGAGATGAGCTGAAGTTTCCTCATCCATCTCCCCTCCAGGGAGTGTTTTCCCAGTTGACACCAACTTTGGCACAGCCACAGTGATGAGTTTCACATCCTCACCCCTCTGTGAGAGCAGGAGTGTCAGGACTGCCTGACCAGGTGACACAGCAGTGACACATCTATTCAGTGTATCCAATGATATCCCTACAAGGATCTGTGAAAAATGCTGACATTTCCCATGACAAGACTTCAAAAAGCAAATATTGCCAGACAAATCACTGTATTGAGTCAAACCAAGTCTCCTGCAAGCTACAAAAATCCAAACATCTTATTCTGCTTTAACAGACTGCACAAGCAAAGGTCAGCCAGAAATGTGTTTTGTTGTGCCTACAAGCTGTTCAGGAAGGATTTAAACATCCAGCCTGCCACTGGGCAAGTTTCTGAAAGATTTCATGCCCTTTTCATCAATGAGTAAAGGTAAAACTTGTCTGTTCTCCTGATCTCAGAAGGCCTCCCATCCTTCTGCAAACACATGAATGAAGAAGTCCATGCTCAGCTTTCTGCTTCCATTCATTCCCTCCTACCTGGAGCAAAACCATCCTGCAAAGTCATCTTGCTAATTATGATACAGTGCATCTGGTAAATGAGAAACCCTAATTACTTCCCAAAGGCTAATAACACTTATGGAATCAGGCAATCCTTTAGGTTGGAAAAGAGCTTTTCCAAGTGTTCATCCAGCACTGAACCATCAGCATCTGCTGATTTTTACTGAACTGTAGGACATGGGGAAGTTTCACAGCAAGCCCTGGTATAAAGCACCTAATCCCAACACTGCTTTTGGAAATAAGTTAATCACTTCCATGCTAAGGAGAAAACAATGAGAGGCATTAAGAGATTTTCTTGTATTACTTTTTTTTTTCCTGAAAGCCAGCCAGCAGGTTTGAAATCCTAACCAGACAGGCCTGTCTGTGATAAAGGAATGAATTAAATTGAGCTGTGCAAAGTGACACTGAATTAATTTCATCCCCTGCTGTTGAGCTCTGGGCATGAATGCAATGCTGACCATGACTGGAAAATCACAATGCCCCATCCCTGGAAGTGTCCAAGGCCAGGGTGGACAGGGTTTGGAGCACCCTGGGACAGTGGAAGGTGTCCCTGCCCGTGGCAGGGGATGGAATGGGATGAGCTTTAAGGTCCTCCCCACCCAAACCATACTGGGATTCTGTGCTGGAGAAGGGGTGGGATAAACATGTGGGTCACACAGCCAGGCCTCTCAGAAGTGAAGTTCCTGTGCTCTAACACCATCTGCTCCTGAGTATGTGATGATGCAAACCCACAAGTGACTACAAATTTGTGTGCATAACACATCCACTTCAAGATTTGCTTCACGAGTAACTTCAGGCACAGACACACACATGGAGACACTCAGGTTCCTGTAGTGGCCACCAGAAAGTGACAGGAAACAAACAGCAACTTCAGTCCCTTTGGAAGCATTTCTTCTCAAATTACAATCTTGACAATTTCAAACCCAAACTGAAGTTTAGGGGCTCTAACAAGAATCACATCAGGTGTGTCTTGCAGCCCTGGCTGTGTTTCAGCCTGGTTTCTGATGGCACCACACACAGACAGACCACATGCTGTACATACCTTCCCCTCACCCTCTTCTTCCTCCTGCTCTACCTTCAGCTTTAGCTCAAGTCTTGCAAACCCCATCTCAGGATTCAGGCATTTTTGTCTATTCTGGGTGTCTTTCTCATCTTCTGTTTCAACTGTGGTGCTTTTGTTTGTCCCCAAGCTTTCTTCTCTGGATTTCTATGATTGTTAGACAGAAGCTGGCAGTGAGAAAAATTAGAAATGGGAAGAGTAAAGAGAAAAAGGTGGAGGAGAGAGGCAGGCACCTGCAAACTGGGGGTTATACAGCAACACCTCACTGTCTGTTACTTCTCTGGCATTTTGGAGCCCTGTCACTGATTGTTTGATGCCATCCTACCCTTCATGGACTTCAATTCATTTCAGGAAGATGAGGATGATGATGAAAAGGCAGCAAATGCTCACAGGGAAAGATTTACCTCAAGGAAAGTCTTACAGACAAAGCAGGTAAGATCTTCCAGAGGTGAGCACCAGCCTCAAAGGCCTGATGATTCCAGCCTTGCCTTTATGCCACAAAAACTGCTCCTGTGTAATTAAATATTGCACATTTCTGAGCTCCTTATAGGCAATTCCCCTTTGTTACATCAATTCTTGAAGAAAAAAAATCTAACATTGTTATCCACTAAACACTTTTCAGGATCTTATCCTCAACAGATAGTGGGGTGTGGCTTATAAAGCAAGGGCCTGTTCAATGAAAAGCAAAGCCAATCTAAAGTTAATAAATTAAAATCATTGATGAGGTAACAAGTGACGTCTGTCCCCTAACCCAACCTCACTGAAAAAACCAGCACTTTGTGCTGGAGAAACAGAAGGGCAGGACTCTTCATGGTATCAGTGCTTAAAAGAGCAAGGGCAAGGATATTCCCTCTTGGAAATGGATTATTCCCTCTGGGAAATGGATTATTCCCTCGGGGAAATGGATTATTCCCAGTGAACAGCTAGAAACAAGAAAAACAGAACGAGCCCCAAACATCACACAAGCTCCCTGCATTCCACCACCACCGTTTTTGCTGCACTGTTTGTCAGCCTCTTTGCAAACATCAACCAGAAATGCTGGTGTTGTGAAGACAAAGTGTTTGTGTGCTGGAGGCTCCCTCCCCGAGGGCAATCCCTCAGGAAGCTGGAGGAGCTCTCACGGTGAGCAGCCACTTTAAACATAAATGTCTCCAATCCAACAGGTTCAAACTTGCTCAGGGTCCTTCAGTTTTTCCCTGCAGGACAAGCTGGGCAATCATGTGCTTCACAACAGCCCCGACCAACTGCTACCAGCTCACCCTTGCACCTTATGAAATACCTTCATATTCTGCAATATCCTTTGGTAAAGGCAGCTTTTAGAAGGAGCAGTGGGCAGAAAATCTGGGATTTGGGAGCAATATCTTGATTTTAAGTCAATTCTTTTAGTCTGTTGAGCCTTTAAAAAGGTTGAGCTGCTCAGGTCAGAGGTTTATTCACATGAAATTGCTGGAATGCACGGTTGGATCTTCCATGCACTCCTGCTTCCCCTAAAACAACAGGGACACACACCTGCTCCCGAGGGCAGAGCTCAGTGTTATTTCATTGCCTAAAACCCCACGCAGATAAGCCTGTGTGCTTTCCAACTCACTTGGCTGCTGATTATTTCAAGTGCAGTAAATATCTCTATTAACACCACAAAAGATAAGTGGCAGATTACTTCAATGAAGAGCAGTGAGGGAATCAGGTTTCAAATTGAGTAGGTACACATATAAATGACTGAAGACTGACTCGTGTGGGTAAAGTTTATTACAAAACCTACAAGACAGAGCAATGAGGCTTGAGAAAGGAGTTTCAACATACAGCAGGGGATGTGTGCACAATGCCCACGGTAATAAAAACACTGTAAATGTGAAGTCTGTATAGAATTTCTTCATCATCATTCCCACCACTGTAAACCCAGCATTTTTTAACTGTACATTCATTTTCAACATCAGGTTTTATATCACACAAATATTTCTCCACTCTTAGCATTAACGAGACATTAAATAGATTTATTTTTTTTTTTCCCCCTGAGTTTGTACTTACTTGATCTATCAGTAGAATCATCAAACTCCACCAGGAAGGAGTAGCCATTGTTCCAGATGTGAAGACAGGTGGTGGGGTCGTAGCTGATTTTCAGAGGCTTCAGGAAGGGGTCATAAACGCTGTCCCTCCACTGGATGTTGATGGGAGACTGGCGGGTGCCTCCGGGAATTGTCAGCGGGCTCTGCCACAGCGGATGCACTGCAAGATAAGAAGAGTCAGGCTCTGATGCAGGATACAGAACTTTCTGGCAAGGGAAGGTGCTGTGTCACCAGAGGCTAATTCGAGTCAGCTGGTGCCCAGGAAAGCAAAAGAAAAATAAAACATTCCAGTTGCATGACTCAAAGCCACACAGGGAAGCGCAGTAATTTGACTTAGAACCATGTCAGTACCTTTCTGCCTTTGCAGAATGCTCTGCAAAGAAATTGTCCCCTTATTTCCCCAGAAAGGGAGAATGTTTTCCTATTATTGCCAAATTTTAAGGCTGCTTTGTTTTACAGCTTTCTTTACACACCAGCACCATCAGCTGAGCTGGGACCGCTCCAGACATGGGATAATTCCCACTGGGAAGCAAAACATTCTCTAGAAGACAACACAAGCACAGGGGTTACTCCACAAAGGGGGGTTCAGGGCTCCTGCGGCAGCCACACCAATACTGACAAAAACTGCTTCGTGCAGACACCTCCTGCTGATCCCACTCCTGTCAAACCCAAACCCAGCAATTCTGGGGGCAGCTTGGGCCCCTCAAACTGCCACAAGCAGGACAGGTACATGAATGGTTTCCACAGGACTTTATTCGGCTTAAAACCAGAACTGCCGCCTGTGTGGAGCTGTTCACCCGGTGACCCGCACACAGTCCCTCTGCTGAACCGCAAACGGTGATGCTCCGAGCATCACTTTACAGGCTGCTTCACGAGATACGACTCCTCAGGGTCTTTTAAACGAGCAATTAAAAATAAATTAAACCTTCAAACCACTCACACTAAGGGTGGCCGAATAACTCCCCCCCCCCCCCCCCCCCCCCCCCCCCCCCCCCCCCCCTCNCCGCCGCGTCTTCCCTCAGTGATGAGCAAACTACGGAGCTCCATAAGGTCAACTGAGGCAAACTACGGCGCAAAACATTCCCTATATTTAAAACACTGCCACTTCCTGATGTTTCAGCCGAGGACAAAGCCAGGTGNGGCGTCTCGCAGGCGGTAGGAGCAGCAGGCGCCGAGGCTGCACCGGCGGCTGCCCGGCCGTGAGGAGGAAGAGGAGGAGGAGGAGGCGACGGCGGCCGCCCAAGCGCGGCGGAGCAGCGGCAGCATCGCGGCGGAGATCGCGGAGCCGCCGCCCAGCCCGGCCCGGCGCGGCCCCTTCCGGCACGGCCTCCCCGCCATGGCCCCGGGGCGGGCTGGGCCTGCCCTCGGCGGCTCCTCGTGCTGTGACAGCGCTGGAGCAGCGGCAGCAGCTCCGTGCAGGGCGGGGATCGTCATTTCCCGAGCTCAGGGTGGTCCCCATGCCCCTGTCAAAAGTTCGTCCCCTCACACCAAGTGTGGCCCTTCGCATCATAAGCGATTCCTTCACAGTGGGTACATCCCCTCAAAACAGTAATGCCTCACCCAAAAACGTGTCCCCTCACACCAAAATAGCATTTACTCCCTCACACCGAAGCGTTTCTCCTTATATCAAGTGCTTTCCCTCACACACAGTATTTATTCCCTCACATCAAAAGAGATTATTTCACATCGAGTACATCCCCTCACACTAAACGAGCATCGCCTCACCCCAAAAAGCATCACCTCACATCAAAAGTGCATCCCCTCACACCAAAATATTATTTATTCCCTCACACCAAATTATTTCTCCTCACACCAAGTGCTTCCCCTAAGGCCACAGAAGTGTTTATTCCCTCACACCAAAAAATGCACAGAGGTGGGTGGGCCTAGCACAGCAGGGTCCCCTCTCCAAGCCACATTTGGAAAAGTTATGAAAAATTAATATTATGTTTACTTTTCTTGGCTGTCACAAAGGCAGGAGGCCAAAAGAGTCCCACCATGGATGGTGAAAGGGTCAACTCAACTTGACAGAGCTCAATATTCACCTGACACTACCTGAGGCAGAAAAATCTCAATTAAGCTGGTTAAAACCTTCATTACTCCTTCTGTTCCAGCTGCCAGTAAGGAACACATAGAAAAAATAAAATTAAAAAAAAAAAAGCCTGTAGAAAGCTGAAAGTGACAGTGAAAGCAGAGATAAAGCAAGAGTTCTAATTTTTGCCAGTTCTCTTGGGCAGCCAGGAGCAGAACACCACCCTCAGCTCCTGACCTTCATCTTGCTGCATGATCTTATTTCTTAGTTACTCTCATAAAATCATTTTGAAAATCAGCATTTCTTTTTTGGGGATTTTTTTAATCTTGTTAGGATGGGGATTTTGAATTTTCCCAAGGAACCTGATGTAACACTGAGAATGTTTTATTGAAATGAAGACAGGACCAGACACTCAGCCAGAGTCAACCAAGAAGTGTTTGCCCTGTTTTACTAACATTGCATAACAAGTTTCCATTGCATTCACAGTATAACATGTTGAAAGTACTCCTGAGTTGAGTAAGAGCAGGCTGAAATCTGAAATTTGCTTTGAGTGGCTGCATGATCACAAACAGATCATCAGGAGATGTACAAACAGCTTGTGATGTCAGGATGTTAAACTGGGTTTAAATTTCATTTTACTTCCTCCCTGCGGAGTCTTTTTTGTGTAGCAGGATTCAATTGCAAGCAAAATGAATTTTTGGTTTGACTCCCAACATTTTTAGGATGGCCAATTTACTATTCTCAACAGAATGCTTCCTGTAGCTTAACGAGATGGATAATCAATGAAATTGAAAAAACCTGCTGCCTATAAACATCGTGATTCAGTCAGGCTTAATCACAGTTTAACAGCCTATTGATCATGGTTAGGCAACTCCTTGGCACAGAGCTTCTTGCTGAAGCCACTGATGGACAGCAGGCAGCTCCTGGTCATCAGGACAAGCCAGATGGGCTTCAGGTGTTTTATATTCAGCATGAACAAGAGATACTGGGGGCTATTCTCACCTACCTACAAACTACTGTCATCCCTCCACCATTGTCCCCAGATGTGTCCTCTGAATACAACTGATAACCTTGGGCAGCTTAGAAATTACAGCTGCACCTGGTTCTGTAATTATAGAGGAGCACAGAAAATTACAACCATGCCTTTTCTGTATGTTAAAGGTGATGAAATAAAAAGCCTCAAACTCCACTGCTTTACACTGTGCCAGTAAGACAAACCAACTTCATGAAGCTTTTTGGTGGTTTGATCCTGCAAGGTTTTGAAAAATGTGAAGTTTTTTCCAGAGTTTTTCACTAAGCTGAACAGAGCAAGTCACCTCCTGTGGGCTGAATTGCACAACAAAAAGGAAGTTTACAGCACACTCTCGGAAATGATGGGCTGGTGAGGTATGAAACTAAAGAGAAATAACTCAGACCTGCACCACTTTTGTTTCCCTCCTGAATCACTTGCAGAATCTCCATCCAGTTTTTTACATGCACACGCTACTTCTTCCTGAGCATGAAGTTCAGTAAAATTCTAGCATTTAATCTAAAAAAATCCTTCAAAGAAAACCCTTCAAAACAGGAGCTCAGTGGCAGGGAGATGGTTTAGGAAACTGCAGACAGAAAGACAAAACTACCAGTGCAAAAAGGAAGCCTAAGCCCTAAACCTTGTCCCCAGCACTTCACCAAGGTAGCCAGAACCTTCTTTTCCAGACCATTCCAGAAACAGAGTTTTGCCTTGGCCATGCCCCAGCTTGGGCTGGTGATTTATGCAGGAGAGACACAGCAGCAAGAGCTGGAGAGAGCAGCAGCAGCCAGGATCACAGTATCCCTGTGGTTTCCCCCAAATTGTTACATTTCTGGGCCATCTGGGAGGTTCCAGCTGGGCTCTCTCTTGTTCCTGAACCCAGAGTGGTTTCCACAACCAGAAAGGGAAGAGCCAAAGGATGAGTGAAAGCGATGCAGAATCTGTGTGGGAAGAGAAATAGGAACCTCGCCTTTGAGTTTTCAAATAAGCAAAGTTAAATTTTAAAAAGATGAGAATTAGAACTCGGTGTGCAGTTAGCACCCTTTGCTCACTGAGGAAGGGCCTGGGCTGGTGTTTGCCTTTGTCACACCCCCATCTCTGGTACTGTTAAACTGAATTTTGTCATACAAAAAGCATGACCAAGATATGAATCACCTGTGAAAAGGGATCTGCCACAAACAGACCTAATCTGTGCCTGATTAACTTGATTTTTTAAAAATCCCCATCAGACACAGTGATGCTCCATTTAATTTTATCATGTTTGGGGGCTTCTTACACTTGCCTTGTGGTTTTTTTCCTGCTTTACCCAGACATATAGAGCCATCCAAATAGTCCCAAACTTTGGAATAATTTTCTATACTTAATTGCAGCTTTTGAAGTAGCTCTTAAAAAGTCCATTTAAGATTGATGCAAGCATCAAAAGCTTCAGGGTGGGAATCAAGATCCAGATGAAAATAAAGGTTTTCATCTTTGAAAAGAAAAATACCTGTAGAATCAAGTCCTTTGATTTCTTTATAAATGAGACAAACCAGGGTGGACAGTGTGGTGGGAAGAGCTGAGAAACCCCACCCAGGGGAAGGAAATAAAGCCCAGTTTGCCATAGCAACACATTCTGAACAGGAAAATAAAATATACACGTTGCTGAAACTCACTAAAGAATCATTTTAAACTTTAAAGCACCACAGCTCTGCTCAGTCACTGGGACCCAATATTGCAGAGGAAATCCAAGACAGGTTGATTTCCTTGAAGCTTTTTTAGTCTGAATCAAGATTTTGGAGGATAACAGCTCTGGTTGGCTCGGGCCCATCGTGACAAGGTGCTGAAAGTTCTGCTGAATTGATGTCAGATGGGGGCTGTGATTTAGGCCAGTTTATTGATAAACAGCCCAGAGCTTTTTATCAAACAGATGTGGCTGACAGGCTGCTCCCAGCCTGACAGGGGAACAGCAGCAGATTGGGAAATGCTGAGTTTTCCTCTGCCTCCACAGTGTTTGGCTGAGATAGGAGCCTGGCTGAGGAGGCAGAGGCTGAGCCCAGATAACGGGGAGGTAATTCCAGCTGGCGAGGTAAAGCAAACAGAGGCTTTATCTTCTCCTGTATAAAAAACATTTGCTGGAATTATGCATGCAGGCTTAGGATCTCAGCGTGGAGAGGGCTTGGAAGAGAACTCCTGGACAATTTGGGGAGGCACTGCAGTTGTATGTGCAGGCCTGGAGATGGCACACCTGGATTGTGTGGCTCTGCAGGACTTGTACAATTCTTTGGGAAAAAAAAACCCAAAACTTGAAGGATTCTGCTTTTCTTGTAACTACTTCTAAAAGGGCAAGAAAGGAAAAATCCATTCAGGCCTGCTCTGCTAATAATTACTAAATTAGGCTTAAAAATCCCTGTGGAGAGCATTTCCAGCAATTAGTCTAAAAAATGAATGTCTGACTCCTCCACCTCCATGTGTCATTACAAGATACCTCAGAGCTTGGCACAGACACTCCCTGGACCTCCACACCACTGGGAATTTTGACATCCATGCCACAATTCTCCCCAGTGTTTCTACAGTGAAGTTCAGGAAGAGCCCTTTGTCCTTGTAGGGTCACAAGGGGAATCCAAAAGCTCCAGAAACTGTCAGCCTTTGAGTTGTTGAAGCCTGGTGTGAGTAACTGTGGAGTAACCCCCAGGCTGCCTCACTCAGGGCTCCTGTCCACTCCCTGCCTGCCAAAATCAGCCATTCCACAGACAGGGCTTTCCCAAATCAGTTTGTTTTGGCATTTCCTGCACGAATGGCACAGCAGAGAGAAAGGTTGAAGGAATAAACAACTCAAGAAATTTTCAATTTCTTAAATTGAAAAGAGGAATGTGAGTAAAAATAGACACCAGTTGTGGCTCATTCAATCAGCAGTGGTCCTTGGATGGAGCAAACTGGTCTGATCTCTTCTTGGAATGGGATCCCCTCCTACCCTGGGTAACCATGAAATGTTTCAGGAGGAACCCAGCTCTGTTCTTTGGGAGATGTTATTATGCTGAATAAATTTACAGAGGAAAAAAAAGAAACAAAAGGTTTTTCTAGCTATAAAAATTACTCTTTACTATTCCCCAGCTGACACTATCTGCACAGCAGTGAGTAGACAATCCCTGGCTGGCCCCATCTTATCCAAAAGTTAGTTAATCAGTATTTTAAATAACTAAATCTTTAACATCCTCCAGGAATATCTTGCACCTCAAAGTGATTTATCGGAGGTCTGTACAGCACATTTGGAGGGGTTTGTGGCTTGTTCTAGGCCTCATTTTCCAAATCAAACACTGCAGTGGCTATGAAATTCCAAGTCAGAACCAATTTGTGCTAAATGTGTTTTGAATTATGCTCATGAACACAGTTTTCATTGAAAGCAGCCAAGTAATGATTGCTTTTTGTCACAGGTTGGAGTCACAAAAAACCCAGTGCCACTGACAGCAAAAATAAAGAACAAGGTGGAACCCTGAAACTCCACAAAGTAATTTCATTTCTTTCATTCTATCCACTCTTTTTTCTTCAGTCTTTCAGCCACACTCCCAAATGCCCCTTTTTAACACATAAGAGCAACACCCAACCACACCAGCTCTCCTCCCACCCCAGCATCTCCCATTTTTCACCGATTAGGATGAGATGAAGTGACTTACAGGCAGCATTCCTGGCGTTTTTCTGGGAGCAGGCAGCCAGGCTGCAGGGCCGTGCTGGCACAGCCCAGAGGCTTTTCAGCTGCTTGGTGAGATGCCCCAGGGCTGCCACCTTCACACCATTCATCGCTGCCACCGGGCACTCCAAACCTCCACTGCTCCCTCAGCTGAGCCTCCCGCAGCCTAACAGCCCATCAACATCACAGAGAACAAAAAATCACAGATACAGAGCTCCACTGAGGGGCTGCCAGGCTTCCTTATAAATAATTTTGAGAGCACCCTTTGCTGGTTAAGAGGTGGAGCCAACCCAGGAGTTAATTTTCAACTTGTCCCTGCACTGTCTTCTTCATTGGCTCTCCACTCTCTCCAGAGGCTGGCTAGTTGATGATTATGCCACATGTGCTCCCCAGAGGTTTTCCCCCCTCATCTGGCTTCAAGAACATAGAAGGGTTGCAGAAAACTCCTCCTTGGTATGCAAGGAGAGAGTTTTTGTCTCTCCTTGGTGCATGCACGCTGTGAAATTGCATAGTTGTGTATTTGAATTCTGACAGCCAAGAGAAGCTGTCAGGAGCAGCTGAAATGCCCCGAGTTGGGGCTCAAACTGAGAGATTCCCAAAATCCAGCAGCTCTGCAGGGCTGGGCCCAGGAAAGGAAACATTTTAGCTCTGAGCATCTACTACAGCAGCATTGCAGCCTCCAGGTGAGGAGCTGCAGAACAAGGGATGCCAACAAGAAGTTTGTTACAGAAACATCCCCTAATTTTGTATGGACTAAAAACAGTAACATAAGGACCCATAATCACTCCTCTGCTCATACTGGACCCAGCTGAAATGTTTGTTTGGGAGAGGACAGAGGGAGATGTTTTCCTGACCCATATTTCTCAGAGATAAGAGCAAGAATGTTACTCTCTTGCTGTTTGCAGAGGCACTTCCAGTAATTTTGTTACCTTATGGGAAAATCCTGCCTGGAAATCCCACACTTGAATTTTCTCTGGGATGTTCGCTCTTCTCCTCTTCTCCAACTGAAACAATTCACATCACTGGCACAAACACACCCAAGTCAGAGCTGCAGTTTTTCAGGCCAAGCATAAAGACAAAGAAAAGGAATTATTCCTATTAAAATTCCCCAGTATTTCAGATTATTACCAACCAAATGGGAATGAAGATGGGGAGCCATTGAAGATGAAATTATCCTTTCCAATGCCAAGGACAACCCAGCAGAGCAGTGCCTGACCCAAAGGGTCCCCAGGCATAAACTCCCCCTGTGAGTGACAAAGTGACAAATGGGGTCTGAGGTTGAACCCAGGAGCACAGGGAGGAGCAAAAGGAGACAGCAACAAAGCCAAGCAGCAAAAAACACCCTGAGTCTTTCCAAGAGACAGAAACAAAGACAAACCTGAAGCCAAGAGCCCTGACCCCAGAGCTGAGGCTTAAATGGGCTCCTGGCCCATCGTGGTGGGTGGAGGCTGCAGGTGAGGATTATTGGGGTCATTAAAACTTAATTAAAAAATCCCTCAGGCTTAGGAAAAAAATGAAAGTATTTACAAAACTCATGTGATTCTTTTTCTCTATTAAATACATAAGTGGGTATACTTAAAAAACTACAGAATCCATCAATGACAGAGCAAGAAGTGATAAGGATAAGAGTATTAACATTCTGCTATTAAATCCTACTCTTTTCTTAATTCATAAATGAAGAAAATCAACCTGTGAAACATTTTTCAATGGTTTGGATTTGTGTTCTGTTGGGGCTATTTATTTATTTATTTATAACAAGCTGGTGTTTTGAATTAGAAACTTCTTGGTGATATTTTCATGAAATATCTGCCTGTCTGCCATCTCTTGTCACACAGGGTGTCAGGGCAGGGCTCAGGCTCAGGGAATCCTCTTTGGTAGCCTAAAGTGGCCAGCTGAGCTGTGCTATTTATTATTCCAACCCCTCCTGTTTAGCAGAGTCTTCCTTACTGCTTGTCCTTTATTCCCTGAGCTGCCAGCACTGCCTGTATTGTCAGCTCTGAGTTCTGCCCAAAGAACTGAAACATCAACTGCTCTTCATAGCTGGCTAATGTGGGTGAGCAGTGTGACTGCACACAATGAAAATAGGCTTATTTTTCTTCACAGAAATGAAACAAGGGAAAATTTAGAATTTTCTTGCTGTCACCCATCTGACTTTTGCTGTCAGTGCCTCCAGACTGAGCAGAGAGGATCAATAGCAGTTTGTTGGTTTTTTTTACTGGAGCATTGCCAGTACTTACTTGTTTTTATATTACCAATGTTCATGTTAATTGTGTTACTTGCAGAGGGAAAATCACCTCCTCACTGCAGTGTGTCCAAGGAATCTGATCCCCAGGCATCCTGCTTGGAAGGATGTTCCTGCCCTAGTCTTGTCTCAGTTGTAAGTCAAACCCAGTAATTCAGCAAAAAATAGAGTGTTACAGCTTTACTGTAATTAGATATCACGGAAGTGGTTTAATAATGAACATTTTCCTCACCTAATTATTGTCTAATGTGCAGGACAGTCAGTCAAGTTGTGGGAAACTGCCTGGGAATTTTGCTGCTGAGGAGTGGAAACATCTATGGAGTGACTAAAAATGTCACTTAGTGCAGGTTCCCCACAGGAGCCAGCTCATCCCTGGGTGGCTTTGCCCCTCATTTCCCTGAGCATTGGCTCACACTTCCCATGGCAGATTTTACTGTTTTTTGATGTCCACATTTTGCTGGGACACTTCACCCAGCTGAGCTCAGCAGCCCAGGAACCACCTCTGCTGTTTCATTCTCTCCCTTGCAGCAGAGTCCCCAAACAGGACAGAACATTCCAGATTTGTCCCCGTGAGTGCTGAGCAGGGGGAATTCCTGAGATGTGCTGGAAAGCTCTGTCTGATACAGCCCACAGACCTTCATCCCTGCCAGGGTGCACTCCAGGATCTACTGGAGAACACCTGGAATGGGAGAAAAACTCTCTCCCCAGAGCTTTGCAGTGCCCAGGTTGTAGGGAAGTGCAGGATTTCACCACCCCAAGGGCTGGAATTTGCCTCTGTTGCCCTGGATGAGGTTATGACTGACCTGGGTTGCCCAGAGTGCCCCGAAAGGCAGCCCTGCCCTCCTGCCTCTGCCACGTGGAGCTGTGTGGAAACCTGCTCAGGGACATTGTGCCACCCTGGCCACAGCTGGACGTCTCCACTCAGTTTATTTTACCTCTCCCAGCTGAAATGTTTGAGCTACAAATCATTTTGGACGTGTCGAAATGGATGCGTGTCCAGAATGAGGAGATGGTCAAATTAGAATCGTAGAAGGATAAAATCCTCTAAAATCTGTAGGTGGAATGAATTCCCTTCAGGCTTTGACAATCCCCCCAAAAATACTCAGATGATAATGGTACCTGACCAAATCAAGGTGGTCTGGGGCAAAGCAGAGCAGAGCTGGGCAAACTGGGCACATCTCAGCTGTGCAGGGGAGGCAAAAGGGCAGGGAAGAAGCTGTGAGTGATCCTGGAAGATGCCAGCCAGGCAAAATGTAAACACAGTGCCAGGGGCACTTTTCTCAGAAGGGAAGGAGCCTCTCATCATTTGTTTTTTTCCATGATGTGTCCAGGGAGGTGAAGAGTCTGTAAATAAATAAGAGAACATCAAGATTGTGCCTGACCCTCCTCACCTTGTTCCTCAGACTGGCAGACCCTACAGGACCATGGACTTTGAGCAGACAGGTGGCAAAATGTGTCACAGTGGTTTTTTTTTCTCTGCTAAAGGGATTCAGGGCCTTTTCTTCCATCACTGTTCATGAAAATATGGAGTATTTTCATTGAATAAAATGGAGTTTACTCAGCAGAAACCAGAATGAGATCAGAGGATTGATACAGAGGTAGCTGAAGTACGTCCAGGAGCAAAACCCACCTGATGCTGCCCTGTTCTGTTACAAACCACAGAACAATTCTGAGGGGATTGAAAATGGGTGTGGCATCTGAAAATTAAATGATGAGCTTCTCCTCATATGCTGCTACAGCCCATTTACAAATAATATCAATATTCTCTTGGTTAAAGAGGTATTTTTAACCACAATATAGGACAGGCTGTGTTCATAAGGCTGGGTTTGTTTCCCTTTCCAGTTACAAGAGATATTATAAAGAAAATTAATAAACCCAAACAGAAAGAAATGAATAAACAGGGGAGCTTCAAGAACTCTTTTTACTTGGATGTAATTCAGGATTTTATCCTTAGGAAACAAAATTATTCCTCTAGCAAATACTCTGGAGTGACTTCTGTGCCCTGCTCATATCTTCCCCATCCCTTTTCCCCTGTATCCTCATGCTCAGCACTGAGGATAATTATAGATGTCTGTCACTTGTTTAAACAAAAGCTTTGTTTGGCAACCTTTATTTTTCTGCTGCAGCTGCAAAATTGTGTGCACAGTGTGTTAATTTTTTACCTTTGATGCTATGGGAAGGGTTTTTTTCCCTAATGAAAAAAAAAAAAAGGAAACCAATGAATGAGATCCCAATCTCTCCTGATCCACACAAAACATATGAAAGCAGCAACTTCCTTAGAAAACAATAGTAAATGAATGCTGAGACCAGGGTGAAATAAGCTGGATACTTCCTGGAAGCAAATTATTCCTCATAACATGGCAAAGCACAGACATAAAATGCAAGAGACTGAAAAAAAAACAGTATGAAAATGTGAGGAAATAAAACAACAAAGAAATCCCTTGTTTTATTTGAGACAATGGACTAACAGGACAACTCCTGTAAAATTAAAAAATCAAATTATATATTAGCAGCCTGAATTTCTCAGTTGCTTTTATACGAGGACAGGAAATTAAGAGTGGATTTGATGTAGGCACTTGAGCAAATTATCGTGGTCTAAATCAGAATAAACCTTCCAGTGTATCAAGTTCTTCTTGGCATTTGGTCACAGGCAGACTTATCCCAGGGTAAAGTGAAGCCCTCATTCACTAAATGGGGATTACACTGAATTTCTTTCAACTTTTGCAGAAATAGTCTCGGGAGCTCAGTTTTGGCAGCACCTGAAGCTCAGGGGATTGTGAACAGTCACTCATTGGTACTGGGAATCAAAGACTAAAGAGCCAAATCTGGGCCTCCAGATTTAACAGAAAGATCCTTTTCCTCCTGCTGCCTCCCAGTGTTCCCAGTCAGACTTTATGCTGCATGAAGTGTTTGTCATTTCTGGCTGTGCACTCTCAGGGAAACACGGGATAAACCATGATAAAGGAGTCTTTCTGTGATTTATTGGTGTTATCCATAATTTAAAAAAGAAATGCCTCCTGGTTTGGAAAAAATATCCAAACCCATTGCTCTGGGAGAGGGTAAAACTCTCACAAGGGGTGAGGTAATTGTGGATTCTCAGCTGCTGGATCAGAAAGGACTGGCAGAAGGAGGTGCTGCAGCCTCCCTTGGGGATAAATTATTTTATTTGTTTATTCTGCTGTTATCTCTGATCAGAGTGGCAGACATCAGTTGGATCCCGCCAGTATTTCCTGCAGTTAATTTGAGATAAATTAACTTTGGGTAAATACTGTAACTGGTTTATGACAATGACTGGTTTTGTGTTTGTGTTGGGAATGGGTTCATGGCTCTCCAGAGGAGAAACAAACACCTCACACCTCCAGCAAAGAGGAGTTGATAATCTTTGGGATGGCAATATTATGAAAATGTGAGAAAACAGGGCAGCTTTTACATTGGGCTGGTTTAGGATGGCAAAAGCTTTTACCAGCAGCTCCCTGCAGCAGGTGGAACATTTGTATCCCTGTTTTTCCAGCTGGGACCTGCAATTGCTTGAGTCCAGCAGAAACTCTTTTAGCAAAACTGTTGCAGGGCAAATCGGTGCAGCAAAGTGTGAAATAATCCCGTGTGAAAAAGCAGATTCTAAGTAGTTTAACCTTTGAACTGCCTAATCTGCTTGTGAAGGGGGAGAACACAGTAAATAAATCAAGAGGCTCAGCTGAGCACTTCCAAACCTGCATGAGGGAGCAATTTCCTGACACACCAGGCCTGCAGGTGTCTGCAGAACCACTTACAGCTGAACCACAGTGGATTCAGCTGTGTGACATGACACTGGAGAACCCCATTAAGCATCTTATTTAGGGATTTTTATTTCTCTTATTTAAGGAATGTTTTAATGTAGAAGTCTGAAAGTTGCTGCTGGCTACGTTACAGCTGAAAAGTGAAGCGTGGTTGGTCTTTATTGGGCAACACTGTGCTATATAAAGACATAAAATAGTCTAATCTTTGTCCTCCTTCAGAGCCATTTGCATACACTTCCTCCGTGCTGCTTTTTTGGGGGCTTTTTGTGTATTTTTATCATCCCCAGAAGGTTCCCGGCGCGTTCCCCACCTTCGCCCAGCCCTCCTGTTCTCACAGCACACGCAGGAGCACAAGTGACAGAAGAGCGAGGCTGATGAGGGAATTTAGCAAATTCCCACTCGCTGCCTGCTCTCAGCTGTGCTCTGGGCACGGTGACATTTCTGTCCTTGACACCACAGCGACATCCAGCTCATCCCAGCTCTGCACCCGGAGCTGTCCGAGGGGGAGGAATCTGATGGAAGGAGCAGATGATGGGAAAGGTGTGAATGATTTTGGAGGTGCAGATTCATGTTGAATCTGCCGGCTCTGCTGGACACTGAGAGGCTGGAGCATGTCCAGGGAAGGGAACAGAGCTGGAGAATCCTGAGGGAGCTGGGAAGGGGCTCAGCCTGGAGCAAAGGAGGCTCAGGGGGCCCTTGTGGCTCTGCACAGCTCCCTGCCAGGAGGGGACAGCCGGGGGGGTCGGGCTGTGCTCCAGGGAACAGGGACAGGAGCAGAGGGAACGGCCTCAGGCTGGGCCAGGGCAGGCTCAGGGTGGAATCAGCAGGAATTTCCCCATGGAAAGGGGGCTCAGGAACTGGAACTGCCCAGGGAGGGTTGGAGTGCCCATCCCTGCAGGTGTCCCAGGAATTCCTGGAGGTGGCACTGAGTGCTCCGGGCTGGGGACAAGGTGGGGACTGGGCACAGGTGGGACTCGATGATCCCGGAGCTCCTTTCCACCCTCAACGATCCCGGGATCCCGTGATTCCGTGATTGCCTGACTACACTTCCCGGCACGCCCCGCGCCACCCGCGCGTACTACAGGTCCCGGCGTGCTCCTGCGGGGGCGCGCGCGCTGCCCTCTGGGACTCGTAGTCCGGTCCCCGCTGCGGCGCCTCGGCGGGGAAGGGCGGGGGCATCGCGCGCGCGGGCGCGGCGCGTGCGCNCGCGCACCCGCCGGGCTCCCCGGGCCGCGAGCCGGCGGGGAGGGAGCGGCCGAGGCGGGGGGGCCGCGCGCCCCCCTCCGCCTCCCCCCACCGCTCTCATGGGGGTCGCCCGTGATTCGATATCGGGGAGAAAGTCCTCCCTGTGAGGGGGCTGAGGCGCTGGCACAGGCTGCTCAGAGAAGCTGTGGCTGCCCCTGGATCCCTGGCAGTGTCCGTGGCCAGGTTGGACAGGGCTTGGAGCAGCCTGGGCTAGTGGAAGGTGTCCCTGCCATGGCAGGGGTGGAACGGGATGAGCTTTCAGGTCCCTTCCACCCAAAGGTTTGGCTCTTCCCCGCTCCGCTCCGGGGCTCACGCCCTTGCCGGGCTCCCCGGTGCTGGGCTCGGTGTCCCGCTGTCCCCCCGGGATGTGTTTGGAGCCGGGCGCTGCGGGCTCGGGCTGGGATGGGAGCGCTCCTCCATCCCCTGCCCTGGTGCAGCAGGGCCCGGGCACGGACAGGGAACATCCCGGTGTGCGGTCATTTAGTGCCTGACAGGGTTCTTCACATCCATAGCAGGATCGGTGTGTTCTGTCCCCTTCATCCCAGCCAGCTGTTTGACACAGAGTGGTTTAGATGGGATATGGAGAAGGAATCCTTCCCTGTGCGGGTGCCGAGGCTCTGGCACAGGTTTCCCTGGACCTGCCCCATATCTGGCAGTGCCCGAGGCCAGGCTGGACACGGGCTTGGAGCAGCCTGGGATAGTGCAAGGTGTCCCTGCCCGGGGCAGGGGGTGGGACGAGATGAGCTTTAAAGTCCCTTCCACCCAAACTATTCCAGGATTCTCTCAACACACTCGGTATCCCTGTGCCCTTATTTGCAATTCAAGTGTTCCCTCCTTTTCCTCCCCCCCACTTTTTTTTTTTTTTTGTTTTATTTTTAAATCCATTCACAGTGGCAAGCTGTGTACTTCACCAAATATAGTCATTTTATCCTGCTATGGCACGGATAGTTTATGGATCAGCTTATTTTTGGAACTCTCCAGGGAAGACTTTTTGAAGTAAACAGGGGTTATTAGCAACTGAGAGATTGCTTTGGTGGAAGCAGCTTTAAAGTGGTGTTTTGGAGGTTTTTTTGGTACTTTTTTGCCTTCTGTGTGACGTTACCTGAGATGTGGTGCCCTGTTTGATACCAAGATTTCAAGAGGCAAACCTGACATTTGTTTACTTTAAGTATTTCAACCAAGATTTTAAAATATCAAACAAAAAAGTGTTTGAAATTCATAGCAGTGACTCTTGAAGCAGAGAGTTTTCTCTGCTAGAAGTTTTTGTATATATAATTATATATATTTTAAATAGTTTTTATAGAAATGCACCAGAATAAGAAGACTTTGATTCTGAAACCCTGAGCACCTTTTCCCATCGTTAAATGGAAGTAGTTCCATGTTCAGTAATAGATGTTAGGAAGAAAGATTAATTAATTTATTGAGAGAATAAAAAGATGGAGGTTGGATTTGGGAAACATTTCATTTTCTCCAGAGGACAAAAACATTTTATAACTTTGTTTTTTCAGTTTATCATCTCTTCTACAGCTGAGTTTTCTGTCTGAATCACTCAGCAATGTGAAAGTTGTGTGGTTCCAGAGCAGGTGTTAATTAAGGTTCTTTTAAAGGACTAATTGTTACTAACATCCAGAATAATTGAATAAAACCATTAAGGGCGTGGTGCTAATTAGCAATGCTCACAGCTGCAAAGCTTCCAGAGACACCTGCTCCAAGAAATAAGTTTGGAAAAGGCTCCTTTGCTGCCCGTGCTGGTTATAATATCCTTTTTCTGCAATTTTGGGCCATCAGGTGAGGAAAAATGAGCTTTTAGCCGCAGCTCAGAGCTGCTGATTTGGGATTTACCTTGGCCTGGGAAGGAGTTGTGTCCCATGGGATTCACAGCCAGGGAAATCCAGGGAGAGGCAAAGTTTGCAAGGACTTGAGTTTGCCTCTGGTTTTTCTCATGAGCTTTCCCCTAATCTTGTAAAGCTTTGTAAGTGCAGGAACAACACATGGCTTTATTCTGTCAGGATTCCAGGGTTTTCCTTTATTCTGTCAGGATTCCAGGGTTTTCCTTTATTCTGTCAGGATTCCAGGGTTTTCATCTCTTTCCTTGAAGGAACCCTGGAATTGGAATTGCTGGGATTGAGCCACTTGTAGGAGGAGACAGAGCAAAGCCAGTGGTTGGAATTAGGATCACAAAATGTCTTTGTATGCAGAACTTTGCCAATAAAATTTGGGTCACAGGTTGATTTCCTTTAGTTTGTAGCTTGGTATTTAGTTATTGACAATTGAAATAATCTTATTTTCTGTTTTATCCATACTCACTGAAACAGTAATCATTTTTTTTTTTTTTTCTCCTCCCCCCAAGTAAAATAAAGGGAATAAAATGTCTTCACAGTCACATAAACCACTTGTTTCCTTGCAGGTTTAGGATTTTAAAGGTGCTGGAAAATAGTGAATTTTGCAACCAGTTAGACTGAAAAATATACAAAAGGTTTAACTTCATCACACCCTTGGTATGTGGGACTTGAAATAAAATAATTTGTGGCGTTGTCTGTTGAACAGAATCATTTTATGTTGCTTCCTGTCTGTAACCCCTGACTTAGAGCTCTTAAAGGAAAAATATATTCAGTTCAAACCTCTGAAAATGTGATTTTTATCCTGGAGAAGAATGGAGGGAGTTGATGGCAGCTGGGGAGTTCCCCTTCCCATCCCTGCTCCTCAGGTGTAAACGGACCAACCTGACCCTCTCTAACACCCTCTCAACTGAAGGTTTGGGGAATTTAAAGCTGAATTTAGTTGGGATTTTTCTTTTAACTACAGGGAGGGGAGCTGCCAAGCCAGGATCAGGCAGTGTCAATGAAAATTCAAAATTTGGAGGCAAGATGGGGGGGTCGGGCTGTGCTCCAGGGAACAGGGACAGGAGCAGAGAGAACGGCCTCAGGCTGGGCCAGGGCAGGCTCAGGGTGGAATCAGCAGGAATTTCCCCATGGAAAGGGGGCTCAGGAACTGGAACTGCCCAGGGAGGGTTGGAGTGCCCATCCCTGCAGGTGTCCCAGGAATTCCTGGAGGTGGCACTCAGTGCCCTGGGCTGGGGACAAGGTGGGGACTGGGCACAGGGTGAACTCCACGATCCCAGCGCTCTTTTCCACCCTAAATAATCCTATGAAAATAATTCAGATTTTGAAGAACTGCTCAGTTCACGTTTCCCAACTGAAATGATGCTCTTCAGTTTATTTTCATTAATTTTTTTGGCAAGAATTTGAAAATCCTGCTATCTCTCTGTTATAAAGCAGTGCTAAGGTCTGGTTTGGCAGCTGGAATGGTTTTTCCTTGATGCCTACAGCAGGAAAATCCATTAGAAGACTTCGGAGTGAGCAGGTTGTATTTGATCTTGGCTTTCCTGCTTTTTTTTTTTTTTGTAGTAGCAGCCTGTGCCAATACTGGGAGCTGTCCTTGTCTCCTCTGGAATTGCTGGATCAGAAACTTTTTCCAGTGTATTGAGGCCTAGCAGTGCACATATTAGGAAAACAATGAGGAAAAACTAAAAATTATTATTCTCTTTTGTTGCTGAAGGTAAGCTGCCAGGCCAAGAGAGAAGGAGGGCAGGGGTAAGTGGGATATTGGGGATGAACTCCTGTGAGAGTGGAGAGCCCTGGCACAGATTCCCAGGGAAGCTGTGGCTGCTCCATCCCTGGAAATGTCCGAGGCCAGGCTGGACACTGGGGCTTGGAGCCACCTGGGATAGTGGCAGGTGGATGAAACGAATCCTGGGAGTTTGTTCTTTGAATTTCCTGGAATAATGGGATACCCTGAGCTGGAAGGGACCCACAGGGATCATCCAGTCCAGGACATTCCCAAAATCCCAGCCTGGGCATCCCTGGCAGCGCTGTCCATCTCTCCTGGAGCTCTGGCAGCCTCGGGGCCATTCCCTGGGGAGCCTGGGCAGTGCCAGCACCCTCTGGGGGAAGAACCTTCCCTGCTCTCCACCCCAATCCTGCCCTGGAAGTCCTTGCAGGCTTTTTGGAGCTGTTCCCAGTAAAAATCCTCCATCTAGTGGCTGAAAACAAGAGAACAGCGGGACGGGATTTGCTGTCTGGGCAGGTCTGCTCTCACATCTGCTGCTTTTCAGCAAACTGTACAAATTATGCCTGGTGTGAATGATCCCTGTCGGGAATAATCCCACCAGGATACAGAATTCCAGCCTCTGCCTTAAGACCTGGAACCTGTAACCACTTAGCTCCTTCCCCGGGGGTGGGCTGCTGGAGTTCAATGGGATTAAATGGCTGTAAATTGAATTCAGGCCCCTCTGTGTGTGTGCAAGCACCTGAAAGCAGTGCTGGGACACGTGTGAACATTTCCTGCCCAGCTCCCTGGGGAATAATTCCATCCAGGCTGTGCCAGAGGGGGCTGGCACATGGCAGCAGGGTTTGTACAAGATCCACAGGGAATTGGGGCTGGAATTCCTGCTTTGTGTGACCACCCACTGCCATTCCCCGTGCTGGAGCCTGTCCAGGTCCTCCTTGCCTGGGAGGACGCTGGGAAGCAGGGAAGGCATTCCTGGATTATTTGTTGGGTGTTGTGTTAGGGTTGGTGCCAGGGTTAGAAGAGTGGGGAAAAAAAGACATCCAAGCAAAACAGCACCTTGTACCAGGTGGAATGAAAAAAAAAAACCCTAAAAAGTGAATATTTCTGAAAGCAAAACAATAAACCAACAATAATAATAGGAGCTTTCGTGGTAATACTTGAGAATTTCTGCCTCCCTGGGAGGTTTGCTACTCCAGAAAGTTTCCAGCTCCTTTATTCCTGGAGCAACTCTTTCCTTTTTTTGGTTGCTATCTGAATTTTACCACTTGCCCTGGAGTCCATCACTGTAATATCTCTGGGAGTGATATTTATTTGATATATCCATCTCCAGAATGTTGTGGCTGGTGTCTTAGTTTTCCCAGATAGGGAGTATTTCTGTCTTTGTTTCGGGGTGAATAGACATTTTTCCTGATCTTTGGCTGAATCAAAGCTGCTTGTCTACTATTACACTCATTTTTAAGCTGTTAAACTGAAATCTTTGTGTGGTTTTACTATGAAATTTAATTGAGACACAATGTTTTTCCTTGCCTTTTAAGGTGGATTGAGGATAAGGGTGACAGCCAAACAGATGCTAAGAAAAATTATTCTCCTTTGTAGTTTTGGGTAGTGAGAAGGAAGTGTAAATCTGATCTCTTCCTCCTAAAATGAGTTTTAATTCACATTGTGATGGGCTGCAGAGAGCTGGGGCTCGAGGGAGGCTCTTGGATTTACAGTGCTTTGAGCCCTGCATGCTCTTAAATTATTGCTTTTTATTCTGTTACATTTGCACTGGTGGGGCTTTTTTGGGAATTGGAAATTAGTACAGGAAGGCTCCGTTCCAGCTGCCAACCAAAGTGATTTTATCATGGAGGAAAAGCCAGGCTCTGGGTTAGAAAATTGGTGCAAGTCACAGAGAGAGACTGAAATGAGAATTGTTGTGTCCTGGGCTTTGCAACTCCTGGGAATAAATTCATGTGTGGAATTATCCCAACCTTCCCAGCTGTGGCCTTGGAGCTGCTCCAGAGGTTGTTCCCCAGGACACTCCAGAGGGGTCACAGCTGTGCCAGGGTTTGGAGCCTCCAGAGGGGGATTCTTCTTCCTGAAGACCTTCACAGGACAATCCTGTCCTGTTCCTGGGGTGCTGCTTTGCTGGAATTCCATAGTTTGCTTCCCAGGTGGAGTTAAGTGTGGATAATTCCTTGCCCAGAGACAGCTCAGTGCCCCTCTGGGCTGTTTCCCTGCAGGGATGAGACCTCGGGGATTTAAAAAAAAAGCAAATTAATGAGTATTTTGTCCTCTGCATCTTCCCTGGAGAGCGTGGATGATGTTTATACCATAATCCCTGTGCAGCTTGAGGTCATTTCTCTGCTCCTGCAGATCAGCACTGGCCTGTGCTGGATTTATTCCTATCACTGGGCTGGGCTTTGTGTTCACCTGCTTTGGAAAACCTCGAAAAGTGTCACTAAATCAGAGTTTTTGAAGGCTAAGGACCTTTGGCTCAGAAAAACAGGCTGCTGGGCTCAATTAATTAACTAAGTTGATTTGAGGGGAATGGTTTTACATGGACAGGGAGAGATGGGATACTGGGAAGGAAGGAGGGTGGGATGGATTTCCCAGAGCAGCTGTGGCTGCCCCTGGATCCCTGGCAGTGCCCAAGGCCAGGCTGGACAGGGCTTGGAGCAGCCTGGGACAGTGGAAGGTGTCCCTGGGGTGGGATGGGATCATCCTCAAGGTCCCTTCCCACCCAAACCATTCCATGATTCCAAATGTGGTTGTGTAAAGATTTTTGGAACAGAAATTCCACAGTTGAGAATTGCCTTGAATCGATTTAAAGGAAAAGTGGAATGAAGAAGAGGAAGAACATTTGAGGCTCTTGGGTTGGGCAGAGGGAAATGGCATTTTCCAGCTTTTCCCACACAACCAGCAGGGAATATTTGCCACTTTGCAAGTTGGAATCTGAGGGAAGTTTTTTCATTTATCAATAGCTCTGGGAAATGTCCAAGAGAGCTTAGCTGCTCCAGCCAGAGCAGTGCAGTTCCACACTCCAAGCAGAGCTTTGGAATATGTTTGGATTTTTTAAAAGATGATGTTTACCCTCGCTAATTAATATGAGAGAGAAGATTCCTGTTTTGTGCGTGTTCTCCTATGTTAACAAGGCATTGGGTGGGTTTGATTATCCACTTTGGAATGCTGCCCCGTGACTCGGGAAAGCCATCAGATATTTCAGTAAATAGCTTTGTTTACAAGGGACTGCTCAGAAGAATTATTTGGAATTAATGTTTTAAAATAGATTAATTAAATTACATTAAACTTGTGTGTGGAAAAGCTAATCTGGAATTCAGGTGAATTTAATTTAGTTGCTTACAAATATTAATTTACTTAATTAAACAAAGGCTGATTGAATTCTGTGTTAAGTGTATCAATTCTGAGTAAGAGTATTGGCAGAGATATTTAATGCAATTTATCTAATCAGCTTTAAATTTATATCTTTAGTTGTCTGTGATGAGTTTTTTTGAGTATTCCAGTACTGGAGCCACTTCCAGGCAAGTGCTTATAGGGATGCTCAAGGCTTGTTGCCCTGATTTTTGAGGGAAAATGAGATAATTTTTAGTTGTAGTTTCATTGATCCAGCAGGTTCAGGTGTCTGGTGGGATTATTGGATCAGAGGAACAAAGCGGGGTCTGGCCTGGGGTGGGGAAAGGGGGGACAGTGGAAGAGCTGCTCTGGTAATGGGCTGCAAGAGCTCTGAGGGGTTAGAAATGTTTGGGGAAACTGGGATTTCACAGAATTGATTATTGAGGCTGGAAAGGAGCTCTGGAATCACCCACCTGTGCCCCGTCCCCACCCTGTCCCCAGCCCAGAGCACTGAGTGCCACCTCCAGGAGTTCCTGGGACACCTGCAGGGATGGGCACTCCAACCCTCCCTGGGCAGTTCCAGTTCCTGAGCCCCCTTTCCATGGGGAAATTCCTGCTGATTCCACCCTGAGCCTGCCCTGGCCCAGCCTGAGGCCGTTCCCTCTGCTCCTGTCCCTGTTCCCTGGAGCACAGCCCGACCCCCCCGGCTGTCCCCTCCTGTCACAGAGCTGTGCAGAGCCACAAGGGCCCCCTGAGCCTCCTTTGCTCCAGGCTGAGCCCCTTCCCAGCTCCCTCAGGATTCTCCAGCCCCTTCCCACCCCCATTCCCTTCCCTGGACACGCTCCAGCCCCTCAAAGTCTGTCTAGGATGGGTCCAAACCTGACCAGAACTCCAGGTGTGGCCTCAGCAGTGCCCAGCACAGGAACAAGCCCTGCCCTGGGGCTGTGGCCATGCCAGGGCTGGTGCCAGCCAATGCCCGTGGCCTCTTGCCCACCTGGGCACCCCTGGGCTCCTGTCCAGCCGCTGTCCCCAGCACCCCCAGGCCTTTCCCAGCTTTCCAGCCTGGAGCTCCAGGGCTGGCTGTGACCCAAGGGCCCTGTGGGACCTCATGGATCCAGCCTGTCCCCTTTGAAGGCACGCAGGGAACTGGGAGTGGAGCGGGGAGGAAATCCCTCCAGGGCACACCATAACCTGTTCCTCACTTGAAGAGTTGGAGGAGCCCCTGGAATTCTCTGAGACAATCCATAAGTGCAGCATAGATCCACCAAGAGCACTGGGCTGGAGCTGGTGTGAGCCTGGCTGGCCAGGGCCTCCTTTCATGGAATATTTTCCACTGCCTGGTAGAACCTTCCTCCCCATCCCCTCCCCCAGATAGAGGCAAAGTGACCATAAAATATTCCTGTGTTGATCCAACTTCCACACGCTGCTTGGGGGAGGAGAAGTGGGCACGTTCCTTGGCCTTGCTGTGGTTTATCCCCAGCTTCCTGGCTTTCTGTTAATATTTCTTTTTTATAACTTAAAATTTGTTCCTGGGAATAGTTCAGCGCTGGTGGCTCGATGCCAATGTACATACACTTAATTTAGATTTAATGGGGACTAGAGTTTCAGAGAGGAGGTGGAAATTAGGGGAAAAAAGGGGGAATATAGAGCAAATTTCAAGAAAAAGAGTGTTTTACATGAGGAAATGCTGGTAAATACTTCACCGAGTAAAGTACGTGGAAACTATAACGGCAAAGTTACTCTGAATTTGTTGGCTGAAGCTTTTTGAAGCTGATAAACTCCTCTAACTCTCATCCTGTTAAATTTTATCAGGCTTTTCCCCTTGGTTCTGAAAGCAAGGTCAGCCCACCGGTCCAGTTTACTGTTAGAAATGGAAATGGTGAATTTGGAAGAGGGACACTTTATTCAAGGTGTGATAACTGCAGTGGCTGCAGCTTGCTTGGGCGTTGCTTTCCTAATCCCCAGGGTTGATAATAAATTTATTTGTTTTCCCCTTTATGCTTTGATACAGGATGGCAGCAGAAGGGAATTTTGTCCTGGCTTTGAAAAGGCAGAATTGTGGCTGATTTCTTCTAAGCTGTCTGACTTAGTGAAATTGGAATAAAATTAGTTTAGATGGAAATAAATACTGATGTTATGAGCACGCGTTTCTCTGCGGGTGTTGTAGCTGCTCTGCCAGTTGTAGGTTGGTGGTTGTGCCCTTGTTTCAAGGCTCTGGGATGGAATATTTGGGTATTTTTGAGGTGAAGTTGAACACTTTCAGCCTATGGCCCATGAGACGTGGACAATGGAAACAGGAAATCATTTGAAGAAAGGTTGAATGGAGTGATTTTTAAAATTTAATTTTGAAGGCACGTGGTTGGATCGTTGGGTTGTCTGTGCAGGGCCAGGAGTTGGATGATCCATGTGGGTCCCTTCAAACTCAGGATTTTTTGTGCTAAATACGTGAAGTATTAAAGTGGATTTATCCATTTATTGCAATTTATTTACCATAAAATTATTGCAATTCCTTCAGAGGAGCAATTTGTTGCTATGAGTGGTTTCAACACGAGCGGCATCAGCGAGTCCTGTAAACAACCAAGCGAATGACAATAAATCCTGTAAATAATAAGCTTTTTAACAGTTGGGTTTTGTTCTGATTTGGCCTTTTTTAGTGCTTGGAGTGGTGGATGTGTCTCCTCAAGCCGAGGGCAGGGCTCTCCCCGTTCCAGGCCACGTGTGACACGATGGAACAGCGAGTGCAGCACAGCTGCTTTGTTCTGCTCGGCCTGGCCGGGCACCAGGACTTCTCAGAAATGGCAAATTTCACTTGCCAAAATGGCATCCACGAGCACGGAAGGACTGCCAGGTTTTTTGGGCTCGCTGCCACACTCTGTGCTGGCCCAAAAGTCTTTCACCATGAGCAGAATTTCAAGTGACTCAGTGCTGGCAGCGCTGGTATTTTGGGTAAACAGTTTGGAGATGTGGAGAGGCCTCCTCAGAATCCTTCTCTAGGTTGTGCTGCTCTCCTAAAAATTTATCCTCTCCATGTCTGGCTTAATGGAGCTTTTGGGCTCAAGTGGAAGAGGAAAATCATTGTGGATAGTTGGATTTGTTTCCATGTCAGTGTTAATGGATGAATTATCATTTCCATCAGTAAATCTCCATTTATCTCTCCAGCGTTTTTTATTCCAGGTTAGAAAAGGAAAAAAAATCCACTGATCTCTTGGTATTCCTTGTCCAGCTCTTTGTAAACTGGGAGAAAACACAGTTAGGAGAGATTGTAGTGATTTTATTACAATTTTACAGGTTGAAGGTTTCTCTTAAAACACTAATAAATAACCTGGACTGAGAATTCCAGGGGAGCAACGCTGAGAAATATTTTGACTTTAAAATCAGGACCATATCCTGAAAATGGTTCCATCAGAGCTGAGCTGTAGAAAAACCAGTCAAGTTCATCCTGAAGAAAAAAAGTCAAGTTTTGCTTCAGTTGTAACAAGACGTGAGGAAACTCCTCGTTCTCACTGAGTTCAGGCAGATTTTAGAGGCCTGTTAAGATCCAGAATTTGCAGTTCTTGCAATCCTGGTGTGGTTTGGAGCTTCCTGAGCTTTGTGAGTGTGAAGCTGAAAGTTCTCCTTATCCCTTGGGAGTGTGCAAGGGGAAGCAGGGAAAGCTTCAGCTCCTGTCTCAGCCCTGGGGCAGGAGGGTTCCCTGCTGGAGGTGCTGCAGGGCTGGGTGGGGTGAGCTGTGCTGGATAATCCCTTTGCAGGCTGCTCATTTCTCTCAGAACTGACTCTTCTCGTGGGAGGAGAATGAAAAATTGAAGGCGTTGATGCTGTATGGAATATTTCACAAGTATTAACCCTCTCCTTGCTGCTGTTTTGCAGGAGTGCATGCCTGGGCCAGCTGCTGCCCTGGGGAGCTGCAGTGGTGCCTGAGGGGTTTTGCTGCTGGTTCTGAATGATGTCAGAGCAGGATCTGGCAGATGTGGTGCAGATTGCTGTTGAGGACCTGACTCCAGATAATCCAGGTAGGAAGAGATTTATAGCAGTGCCCATTAGCTGGAAATCACTGCTGAGTTTGTCTTTAAAACACAAACCAGGTTTTGATTTCAAAAGGTGCTTTTGAAGCCCATATCCCATGTTTTCCACTTGTGTATCTCCAAACCCTTTAGAACAGATTATTTTATTTCTTTCACTTTTCTCTTAAAGGCTTTATTGCCCATTTGTTTTTTGTGCAGGGATAGACTAACCCCAAAAACAATGAAGTATTCCTGCAGTCTTGTTTTTCTCCATGGTTTAGGCTTTTCCTCCAATGGGAACTGTCCCCCCTCCATTAGGAATTGTTTTATGTGTAAGATACTTTGTCTCATCCATTATTAAAATTCTTTGGACAGTAAAATTGAAAAACACTTCTGGAAGCAAATATTTGGATATCACTTGCTCAGAAATTGACTTCCTTAGTGAAAATACATTGAGATGTTGGTCCTCTGTGGCCACTGGAAGAAAGAACAGTAATGGAAATGAGAGAGACAGGCCAAAAAACTGCTTTTCTGATACAAAATGGAAAAAGTTCCCTCAGAAATGGTCCCAAAGAGTTGGAGGAGAAGCTGGGACCTGCCAGCCCTTCAAAAGTCTTCACTCAGCCTGGTAGAGGAACTCAAACCTGATCCCATCACCACTCTGAGATATTTGAGAGGAACCCCGAGCAAGTGTCAAAGAACACATGAAACATCTTCATTAAATTTACATGCTTTTGTTTTCTCCACTCACTGTATTTTTAATTTGAGCTTTGTCCTCTCGGGCTCTAAGCTCTGGCAATGCTTTTTTTTCCTTTGCAGTTGTGTTGGAGAACCATGAGGTGGCAGATGATGATGTGGAACCTGCCCTGAAACGTCAGAGGATAGAAATCAACTGCCAGGATCCCTCTATTAAGGTTCTTTAATGCCCTTTCCTGGTTTTAGCTTTAATGCCAATTCAGTTTAGGGAAAGTTATTACAAGAATGGAAAATAAACTGTTTACACCTAATACTGGAATTATTCTTGTAGATACTTGTGCAATTTTAGGCATAAATTTAAAAATTGGGATAATTGTGTGATTTTCCAGTGTAGAATTAGTAGAATTTCAGATGCAATATAAAATATCACCAGAATTAATTCCACTGACCCAAAACATCAGTGTTGGGACACTTTTGATAAAGTAAATGAAGTTGAGCAAAAAGATGAACTTGAGGATGTATTTGTGTTACAATTTGTAGATACTTTCAGCATGTTTGAAGTTATTATTTGAAGCTAACAGCATTCTCCTGATAGATAATTCATATTTAATTCTGGCTCAGGAATAATTCATATTTAATTCTGGCTCAGGAGCTCAGAAGTCACCCTGCTGTGATTTAGGGTTGGTTTTTGCCCTGGAGTGTGAGTACCTGATGAGTATTTTAGTGCCACAGACACTGTCCTGTGTAATTCTGTATTTTTGGGGTGACCCCAGGAGCTGGAGCTCTGTGAAGGAGGGGTTTGGGGTGCTCAGTGATTGCAGGGCCACAAGGTGGCACAGCTGCTGTTTGCAAAGCACACGCAGTGCAGCTCTTCCCTCTAATGGCCTGTTTTCCCAGGAGAACCCAAGTGGAATATGTTTTCTTTTCAAAAAGATTGCTTAGCAAAACAGATTTTATTTATTTGCTTTTCTTGATTTGCTCTTCAGCAGGAAGCTGAAGTGAGTGGCATTAATTGTCTCCGAGATTTTTTGTGGTGATACAATTTCCACTGCAATTTATCTGTTTGGGCAGGAAAAAAAACTTACTAACTTTATCCAGGAGGATGCATCCAGAGATTTATAATCCTTGTGTTTTCACATGTGGACTGGGAGGCTTTGGCAAGTCATTAGAAATGATTTTGCAGCGGATGAAATCATCCTGACAAAGTGCTTAGGTGAAAATGGCTTTGGCTGGGCTGCTTTTGGCTCCCAAATAAAGATCTGGAAGAATGTGAGCCTGCTGAAACGCTCCTGGATGTCATCAGGGGTGGATTTTGTCACTAGACAGGCTGTGAGTTCCTTTAGGACTGGTTCCCAGTCACGCTTATCCCGAGCTGCCTTAGGATAAACTCCGAGCGTTAATCCGGCTTCTCCTCCCTCCCCAGTCGTTCCTGTATTCCATCAACCAGACCATATGCCTGAGGCTGGACAGCATCGAGGCCAAGCTGCTGGCACTGGAGGCCACCTGCAAATCCCTGGAGGAGAAGCTGGACCTGGTCATGAACAAGCAGCACAGCCCCATCCAGGTGCCCATGGTGGCCGGGTCCCCGCTGGGCGCCACCCAGACCTGCAATAAAGTCCGATGGTAAGGACACAGCCCGTGCTGCCTTGTGAAGGCTGGCCTAGAGCAGGGACTGGGCAGAGTTAGGGAATAAAGCAGGGGTTTATTAANAGCAGGGATTTATTAGAAGCCCTCAATGGATACACCTTGGGCAGCCCAGCCAGGACCACGCCCAAGATGAACCCAACATGGTCACAAAATGGACCCGTCACGAGGTCTCTCACCTTTAAAGGTTCTGGTCCATTTGCATATTGGAGTTAATTGTCCAACATGCTAATATTCAGTTACAGCTTTAGGTGATGAAGTCCCATCCTTCTTGTTTTTCTCTCTTCAGTCCACGTTGTTCATGCTCTTGGGCCTGAGGTTTGGATCACCTGTCCTTGGTCCCCAGCTAGAGCAGGAATTGTTTTGTCTGCCCACTCTGTGCAGAGAGCTGCCATCCCCTAATGTGAAACTCAGAACTGCCCACAAAAGCAGCACAGAATGTGAAAAATAGAAAATCTAAAACCTGAGGCATCGCACTCCTCACTGCCCTAAAAACCCCCTCAATCCAGGATTTGGGCATTTCCTTCTCCCTGCACAGCTGGCTCGAGGCTGGTGGTGGAGGCAGAATTCATTTCTCTTGAAGGTGATTTTTGTAGCAGTTTTGTGATGTTACTCAGAAGCAGATGCTGGTCCAGGGACAGTTTGCAGCTCTTCCCACATTTCATCCTGACTTAAACCAGACTCCTTCATCCATCCCCTGGAAAAGCCTCAGCAGCTCTTTCAGACAGGTTTTTGAGACTTGCTCTGCTTTTATTTATAGCTGTTTTGACTTAATGAGTTCTCATCATTCTAATTGCTTCTCATTTTACTTCTCTTCACCAGAAGTAAAATGGAGTGTGTTTTATGAGCTTGTTTGCTAAAGAATCCTGCTAAAAAAAAAAAAAAATCTCTGCTTATTTTGGAGTTAGAAGCTGGAGATGGAAAATCTGTTGAATAATCTAATGCACTTTGCTGAAAGAGCAGGCTTGACCTGCAGTCCCTTTGTGTCTCACTCCCCTAATGTGGTTTTAAATAGCTAAATCTTGATGTGTCTGTCATCTTATCATCGAGGTGATCCCAGCCAGAGAAATCTGCTTAACAAAAGACTCTTTTCTCCAACACTTCTTCCTCCTTTCTCATGTTTTTATAGCTGGAAAGCACTTTGTGCTTCTCTAAATAACTACTTTTTATTCTCCATTACAAAGGTGTGCAGGCATTTAATTTTTCTTTTAAGCAGGTGCTGTGTCTGCTTTTACCTCTGCTTTTGAGGGCTTCATGCACTGAAAAGATTAATTATGGCTGAGTTGTGTAATAACAGAAACAAAGGACATGGAATAAGGACTTGGATCATAGAGGAAGTAACCAGGGTTTTACACCAGGGTTTTTGCTAATTACTCTTTTCTCAATAATTGTTTCTTCAAGAGTCTTCTTGAAATCTGGGCTGATTTTTTTTTGTCATTAATTTAGAGATCTTCAAGTTCTTGTGCACGAGCTGAACTTTTTACTGTGGTTTGTGCACAAAAGGCTTCAGAAACCTTTTCAGGAACCCATGGCCCCTTTGAGACCCTATTAATTCATGCTCAGTGAATGCTTTCCTCTGTAAATTGTACTATTTTGAGTTTCTGAAGGGATTTGTCAGACCTGAGCTGCTTGGTTTGGTTTGGTTTGCTTTTAAATCTCTGGAACCATCAGAAATCTGTCCTGGCTGTTGATGGTGCTTCATCTTTTGGTTTGGGGTACAGATTTTTGCTGACAGCTCCTCAGCCAGTCTGACCATCATTTAGATGGAAGTCTTGAAGACAGCAGCAATCTCTGCCCCCAGTGTTTGTTGCTGTTGGTCTGAAGTTGCACATTATCAAAGGTGTGATGCCAGGAGAGCACTGAGGGCTTTTTGTTCTGGAGCAGGCTGTGGGACTGGAGAGAAATAGGGCTGGGTGTGTTTAATTTGGCCCTGGGGACACTCCAGTTGCACAGGGACAAAACGTTTCCCTGAATTCCCTGTCTTTCATCCCTAAATCCCTTTATCACCTGTTGATTGTTTCCAGTTAAAGGCTGTTCCATTGTACCAGCTCCGTGTCCTTCCCTCTTCCCCATCCATCACTGAGCTTCCCATGAGTTTGGGATAGGGATTTCAGCTTCTCCACAGGAATGGGATTCTCCAGCCTCCTTCTCCTCCTCCTGCCACCAAACTCATGCTGGGTTTGCTGCTGTAACACGAAGTTGTGGCTGTTAAAGCTGTCAGGGCAGATGGTGCTGCACTGCCAGGAGAGCAGCTTGGAAAAAAAGGGGAATAAATGCAGTAAATACCTCAGGATCCTGGCTGGGAGTTGGGCCTGTGGGAATCCATGAGCTGGGGGTGCTGGTGGGTGGGGGGGCTGGCCAGGATTGTGCCCCTCAGGTGAGACCCCCAGCCCTGGGCCCAGCACAGAGCCCAGAGGAGGCACCAGGCTGAGCAGAGGGATGGAGCAGCTCTGCTGGGAGAGCTGGGATTGTCCAGCCTGGAAAAGCCTCAGGGTGATCTTATTGCAGCCTTCCAGGACCTGAAAGAGCCAACAAGAAAGATGGAGAGGGACTGGGGACAAGGGATGGAGTGACATGGAATGGGGGAATGGCTCCCACTGCCAGAGGGCAGGGATGGATGGGATATTGGGAAGGAATTCCTCCCTGTAGGGTGGGGAGGCCCTGGCACAGATTTCCAGAGATGCTGAGGCTGCCCCTGGATCCCTGGAAGTGTCCAAGGGCAGGCTGGAGGTGTTCAGACATAAATGGAGAAGATCCAGAGGTAAATGGAGCTCAGGTATTTTCCTGGACCCATTTTTTTGCTACAGGTGAAATACAGACCACAAACATCTGGTTCTGTTCCATATGCATTTGTGGCTAATTGATAACAAGTACAGAGATAAAAACATTTATATTTTTGTCTTTAATGAGAGTGGGACAGTTAAATGGAACTGTAGATTAATTGCACTCAATTAATGAGCCAAAATCCATCCTGGTGTCCTTGAACAAAACTCATTGGGGGTTGAACTTTGATTTATTAATGTGGAGGTTCCTCAGATGCAGTTTTGTACCAGATGGGATGTTTGAATTTGCTGTATTGTTGTAGGTGTGGATCATTAAAATGTTTGTTTTACCATTCAATTTAATCAGCAGAACAATTTAATTGAATTTGGAGAACAAGACTTGTCCACCCACTTTGCAATGTGCCATTTGGCAAAGCCTCCTGGCTCCACATCCCCCAAATTCCAGAGCTGTGTTTCTGCTGATTGTTTCCTTGTTTACAAGTGGATTTGGGGTCAAATAATGCAAAATTAAGAGTTGAGATGATTTTAAATGAGGTTGTAAAGCAGAGGATGTGGTGTGGAATGAATTGTTCTCGTTTTAGCAAAAATACTGTTGCTCCTGCATAAAACCTTTAGGAAAACAAACAAACCTAAAGAAATAGAATCAAGATATTGATGTATAAACCCTAAAATAGCCAGAATTCTATTTTTTAAGTTTATATAGATCTATATATTTATTCCTTCTGTGAGTTACAAGCCCCTTGGCCAACCTAATTGCATTTTTATCAGGAGGATTTTTACAGATTATAATAAACTATCCCACTATGCTAATCCAGACTTTTCGTAGGAATAATAATTCCTCAGCCCTTATCAGTGAGCAGTGGCTGCTGAGTCTCCTCCCTGTGTTCACTGCAGTTGATATTATAACTCATTAGGGGATGTAAACCCTTTATTTCACTCAGTGATAAATAAATTAACATTGTGAACCTTCAGGATTTTTTGCTGGTTTTAACTCAATTTAAGAGCTAATTGTTCCTTCTTGGAATTGCTTCTGAAGACCCTGAATTTGCAGGAAGATTTTAATTGATTTATTTGGAAACAGAGGATGGATTGAGGAGCAGAGGATCATGCAGGGTGAAGGGTTTCTTTTCAAGGTGCAGGTCCATGGACCAGCCTGAGCTCACACACTGAATTCCAGGGCTGGAAAAACATTTCCCTGGAAGGAGATTCAGCCCTGGAGACAGCTCAGCAGTGGCTGGGATATGTTTGGGAGTCAGAAATTTGGGATAGTGAGCTGTCAAGGCTTGATTTGGAGAAGCTTTGGAGTTCCCCAGGTTTTCAGGAGTTGTGTCACTCTGTAGCAATCCAGGTTTATTTCCCCTTTATTTATCCTTGGCCTTTCCTGGGGACTCTCCCAGCAGCAAAAGTGCAGACTGTGAATTCTGGGAGGGCTGGACACGACCACAGCTGGACTTTTGTCCTTCTTGGGATGGACCTTCTGGGATCCATGAGCTCCCAACCTTCTCCTCTCTGCCAGCAGTCTGACACGGGAGCAAACATTTCTCTGGAATTCCAGAAATTACTGCAAACAATTCTTCTGAATATTTGAGTTGTAGGGTCACAGCTGGGGATTCTCCCAGGTGGAATTTTGGGGTTGTTTTCCTGAAGGATTGAGGAGGAAAGGGCAGAAGGAAAAGGGCACAATTGTTTGGGATCTGTTCTCACCACGTTCGTTGTGGTTACACTCCCAGCTGGGGCACAGGGTCAAGACTGACAATGAGAAAATCAGCATTAACACCTCAAGAATGAAAAAATTCTGTTTAGAATCACAAGGTTTTTAAAGAGTACAGAAGAAGTGGAAGCAAAATTTGGCTATTTTTGAACAAAATAATTTGGTAAAGTGAAATTTCGGTTAAGGGGGTGAGATTTTGAATGGCTGTTCATAATTTTGTGGATTGGGCCACAAAATTTTTGCTTTTCAAGCCTTTTGAGGCCCCTGTTTTCAGTTCTGATAAAGAAATCAAGGGGTTTTCACACATCATTTGTGTTTGAACACTCTGTTTTCAGGTTGAGTTTGTGAATTTTGTGTGGTTTGTACATGAAGGAAGTCAGTTTTTGTCATTTGAACTCCAGCAGTGTTTCAGCCTGGAGGAATTGTTGTGCCTTGGAATATGTGATGAAAACCCCAAATTCCTTCTTGAGGTGTAATAGAGAAGTTTCTCTGAAAATCACAGTTCTGTCCTGCATTCAAAAATTGAGTTTATAAACAGAACAGATGAAAAAAAGGCATTATTAGATTATCTGTCAGCTCCTCTTTCTTTTTCCAGGGTTCTGTTGTTTTTTGGCTGTGGAATGAAATTTAAAAAAGCCTCACAAAACTTGACATCTTTAATTCCTTGGAAAACATGACAGTGCTTTCTAAAATCTCCTAATTTGTCACAAAACTTGTCAGCCTCAGCCTCTTGAGGTTTAATTTTATTTTGCCTTCCTGGCCACAGGGATTGCATGGAGAAGATTTCTGAGATCCATTCTATTTATCAGCAACACAAATTGATATTGAAAAAAAGAGCTGGGATTTTCATTAATCCCAAATTCCCCCAGGATTAGGAGGAAGTGGCATTTTGCATTAAACAGCTCCCACAGCAAAGTTTTTGTGGAATTTCACATTCCATCAGTGCTGCACTCGGATATTGGGGAGCCCAGGAATTCATTGATAATTTGGGAGGCAATATCTGACTTTCAGCATTTAATAGGAGAGGGAAAGGTCACTTATGGAATTAAACCAACAATTTACCATCATCCTTTCAGCTGTGTTTTGGAGAGTTCAATAATTCCTGCATGGATGGGGTGGAATTCATTTATAAAACTTTTCAGACTGACCAAGATTTGAACTGTGGATTCCTTCTCCCCACTGCAGTTTTTTTAAAGTTAATGGTTTCTGATGAAATATTATTTCTTGGAGTCCAATAATTCAAATGAGAGCTGAGCAAGTAGCAGCTGATGATTTAAGGCTGAGAAAAGGATGGAAAAATTGTGGTTTGGATCTTTTTAATTGTAGTGGTGCTGTTTCAAATGTGCCTGTCAGGCTTAAAACACCAAAATGAACTTTTAGAAAGAGGTGGTTTTGAATTCTTAAAGAGAATTACACTGAAAATCAGATTTCAGGGGATAAAGCTCCTTCAGGTTTTAGACAGAGGTTTCAGATGTGTTACCAGGTTTGATATTTTGCTTTTTTGCTAGGAAATTGTGCGTTTTCCCTGTTAACTTAGCTCAGGATAAATGTGAAATCCTTTAATTTGGGGGGGTTGCAGGATTCCTGTTCACTCTTAGCCACATGTGGATAAACAGTTGATTTATTCCCACTCAGCTGAAACACTTGCTTTGGGTCAGAGATCTCAGGGAATCCTTTTAGTTCCATTTAGCATCAACATCCTTTAATTGTAAGGGTTTCTGGGAAGGGAAAAAAAGAGGAATACATGGGAATCCATCAGGATTTGGGTTTAGACACAGATCAGGGGGACATTTACCAGTCTAATTACTGTCTAAGAACATTTAAAATCAATTATAACATATTAAAATGTGGGTTAAGCTCCTCCCTTGCCAAATGCCATCGATGAGATGAATTCCAGGGAAAGCAGAACATTTAATTCCATGGCTCCATGAGCACAGCCAGCTTTTCCAGGAATACAAAAAGGTGCAGAATGTGGAATTTGGCTCAGGCCAAACACCTCATCTTTGCTTTCTGCCTAAAGAAACAATTAAAAAATTACTGTATTTAATAAAAGTGGGCAGGTTTTTACCTCATGGATGTTGGAAAATGGGATAATGTTTAGTGAAACTCTAAAAATCTTTATCTGTGTGAAGCAGAGCACTGGGTTGTGAAAGCCTGTGTTACATGCAATATATTTAATTTATTGAGCAGACAATAAACAGAAGGGGGCAGAAAAGCCTCATTTATTCTTTTGGGTTCCAGCCTGGCAAAATTTAAATATTTTGAATGGTACAGTTGCTGGGAGTTTGAAAATCCAGCAGTAAAAGCAGTCCCTGGAAACTTTCCCTGCAGGATAGGGAGTTAATTCTGCCAGTGCAAGGAAATTAATGAAGAGGAGAGCAGATAATCAATTAGTGATTAAAGGGACAAGGTTTGGAAATGACAGGGATTTAGGGGATTTACACAGAATAATTTGTGTATTAGTTTAGAGCAGTTTAAAATACCAGTAATTCTATTTTTAAAAATTGCAAAAACTACCAGTCTTGCTTTTGGAAAATCATATCATAATTGAAACTTAGAGTAGTTTAAAACACTCGAGTTTGAAAAAGAAATAATTTCTTTATTTCAGTGGTTTGGAGGGCCCCAGTTTCACTTGAAGCAGGATGGAAAGGAGCAGTAGAGGGATTCCCAAGGATGAACCAATCTAAAAGGTTGGAATTGCTGATCCTGGAGGTCTTTTCCAGCCTTTGTGGCTCTGTAACATCTCCCAGACCTCGCTGAGGTTGGAGCCCCTGTTCCATCTGCTTTCCTTGGCAGCAGCTGCCACTGAACTGCTGCATTTCCACCCCTAAAAACCCTTGGGATGTCTTGCCAAACAGCATTTCCCCCTTTTTTTTTAGGAACTGTACATTTTTGCATATCTTGAGCTCCATCTCTTTGTTCCACGAGCAGGAAATCTGCTCCCAATAACTCCTGAAATTGTGTTTTTCATACCAAGGGAAGAGCAGGATTTCTTTAAGGTGCCCTCAGGGGATCTGGAAATTTGAGATTTAATCCCTGATTTCATTCCAAGCGTCCTTGGAATGGCTGGAAAATGTCTGTGGCACATTCAAGGGCACAGAGCTGGCTGGGAACTTGGAAAAGCAGAGGTGGGAATTATTTACAAACCCCTGGGCTGTTTGCAGGAACCTGATATTATATTTATTTGTTACCTGGTGATCAGTGGGGCTTCATTTCCTGGAATTAATACCTTGAAATCCAATTTATAACACTGCCTCCTCCACCCCCAAGATTTTAGGGCTTAAATCAGACTTCTGCTGATATCAGAATTTGTCAGAAAATCAGGAAAATCATCCCAAAGGAACTAATTGTACAATGAAGGATTTCAAGTCTTTACTCCTGATTCAACCTGTGTTCTCTAAGCATCCAGAATTTCTATTTTAATCAATAATTTCGCTCCTGGAACCTGCTGAGGACGGGGGCAGCTCCCTCACTTCCCACTGAGCACAATCTCCACTTGCTGCAGTGCTGCTCCTTATCTGGCTCAGGAAGTTAAGGCTCAAAGGAGGGTAATAACTGTAAATTTCTTTCCAGACTGGCTGAAAACAAGATATCTCTGCTCTTGTATTTTTATGAGTACATTTATCTTCAAAAAGGGTGGTATTGACCTGGTGGTTATGGCATGACCTGGCCTTTTCTTGGCCATAATCAAAAGTAGAAGACTGATAATTAATGTCATTTCTAGCCCTTTTCAATCCTTATGTCACATGTTGTCTGGATGGGTTTTTTCCCATTTGTTCCCCAGTTTGTTCCCCAGTTTGTTCCCCAGTTTGTTCCCCAGTTTGTTCCCCAGTTTGTTCCCCAGTTTGTTCCCCAGTTTGTTCCCCAGTTTGTTCCCCAATTTGTTCCCCAATTTGTTCCCCAATTTGTTCCCCAATTTGTTCCCCAATTTCTTCCCCAATTTCTTCCCCAATTTGTTCCCCAATTTGTTCCCCAATTTGTTCCCCAATTTGTTCCCCAATTTGTTCCCCAATTTGTTCCCCAATTTGTTCCCCAATTTGTTCCCCAATTTCTTCCCCAATTTCTTCCCCAATTTCTTCCCCAATTTCTTCCCTTTTTCCTTTTTTTTCTACTTTAAAAGTTTTTTTCCTATTTTTTATTTCAAAAAATATTTTCCTATTTTTCATTTTTTCCTATTTTTTTGCACTTTTCTTGCTATTTTTTCTTGGGTTTTTTTTTCTGGTTCTTTTTGTTGTTTTTCCTACTTTTGTGTGTTTCTTAAAGTCAAAACATTCTTTGGACCCTGTGTCACCACACTTCATTTTTACAGTTTCAGCTGTGTTCAGAATGAGAGATTTAAATATTTTGTTGTGTTTTTTTAAAACCAAGATCTAAAATTATTATTTCCCCATCGAGGTGGTGGAAAATCCCTGGAGGAACAAGCCTGGCTTGGGAGCAGGAGGGTTTGAGCTCCTTGGAAATGGGTGTTGTCATTTTGGAATTTGGTTCTCCAGGTGGGTTCAGCTTTTCTCAGAGCACAATAATCCCCAGGAGAGTTTAACAGCTTTGAAAATTGGATTAAAATTAAATTTAAAAATCATTAAAAATGAATCTTAAAGCTGGTAATTGATGTTTTCCTGCCTCTGGCCAACCAGAGGCTCCTCTGTAGGTGAAGATGGATTTTGTAACTTGGAAAATCCCTGATTTGTACTTACCCTGAGTTGAAAATTCGATGCTGACTGTGTTTAAATTGTTTGGATTAATTATAAATTTTGGATTAAATAGTTTGGATTCTATTATAAATTGCTCCCAGCCCTCTGAGCTCTCAGCTCCAGGAGTTTTTCCAGCTGTGCCTGGTGCTTGTCCTGTTGCAGGACCTCATCCTGGGGCTGTCTCTGGGATGTCTGCTCTGGGGGATGTCCACAATCCAAAGAGAATTTCTAATCCTGAGCTCTCACTGAAAATGATGGATGACACTGCTGCTTTTTTGGCAATTGCCTGTGACTGGACCATGAATTTGGGAATTTAAATTTGAATTGTTGAGGTGCCTGTGCAGCCTTGGCTCCCCACCTGCTCAGTGCACAGTCTGCTCGTTGCCAGGTTTGCTCTCTGCATTAATTTGGGGCATAAATCCAGTGTCATTTCAGGGGTTCTTGGCCAGTTTGTGGGTTTGTTGCAGTGTGAGATCCTGAGTGGGTTTTCTCACTCCCTTTTGGATAGGGGTCCTTAACTGTGTGAGCAGCAGGCGAAGGAAGCAGGTGGCCATCAGGAGGAAGGAGCATTTTGACATTATCTTCCTAAAGAATGATGAAAAGATGCAAAAAGGGGCTGTTGGTAAGGATGAACACGAGTGTTAGTGAGAGATAAACTAGGGAAAAAGTAAGGAAAACAGCACATTGCACAAAAATATTTGTTATATTTAGATTTTCTCCCTGCCAGGGATAATTGTGATATTCCTCCATGCATGAACTGTACATTTAAATTTCAATTTAAACTGGAAAACACCAGAGTTCAAGGGCTCTTTTCCAGCCTGGCTTTCCTTAAGGCTGGAGAGTTTTCCAGCTCCTCTTCCCATTAATGCTTCTTCAAGAACTGATCCATGGGAGTGAGGACAAAGGGAAGAACCTGTCTGAAAATCTCACTCCAAGTCATTTTCAGCTTTTTAGAGAAACACTTTGGATCCTCGTGGAAGAGAGAAATGTCAGTTCATTCCTTCTGCCTGGTTTTCCTCTCTCTCCAAATGAAAGCTCAGCTGGGAAGAGGAGGAGAGGATGGTCCTGGCATTGCCAGAAGTTCTCTTCTGTCTCTGGCTGCACTCTGGGTGATTGGCAGGTTATTGGCAAGGGAACCCCAGCCTTTAAGATGAATGATCAGATCTGACTCACACATTTTCCATACTGAAAATGACCTTTGGCAGCAATTTCCTTATGCAAAATATAGACTGGCCTTGTGTATTTAAAAAAAAAAAAAAGATAAAAATCAGAGGCTAAATATGCAATCATTAGTTGGCATGTTTATTGTTTAGGAATATTTTCACCTGTAATTTGATGGATTATTCAGTAAACTGCATTTAAAAATTCCCACATATCTGCAGGTTGCATGCATTTAAATTTTTTTTTTAGAGAGTTGTGTCCAAGAAGAGGCAAATTGCTGCTCCAGTCTCTCCAAATCCTAATGCTTCTGGGGAAAGGAATATGTGAGCAAAATGGAAAGTTCTGGGGCCTGTGCAGTCGCTCTGGGTTTGTGAAACTCCCCCTGACCCCTGGAATATTTTCCTTCCATCTTCCCCAGCACTCAAAATTGCTTCCCCTGGGATGTGAGGGAATATCCAAAGCTTTCCTCCTCCTCCTCCTTTGTGATTTCTGTGTTTTGGTACAGAAGGAATGGTTAAAGTCGTTTCATCTTCAGAAAGAGATGGAGAGATTGAAGCAAGGAATTGGAATAATCCAAGGATGCACTTGGCTGTAATGAATTTTAATGCATTTTTGTCAGCTTGGCCCAATATTTTGATTTTGTGTCGAATTCCATTTTTTATTTTGTGTCTATTCATCAGATTTCTAAATAAATCTGAAAACAGGGGCTAGAACATCTCACAGGGAAGCAAATTCTTTGTCACCCTCCACAAGTCCCTGCCAGGAGGGTGCAGGCAGGTGGGAATTGGGAACAGGGACAGGATGAGAGACAGTGACCTCAAGCTGCTCCAAGAGAGGTTCAGATTGGACATCAGGAAGAATTTCAAGCAAATGCATAAAAATGAACATTCCTAAAACAAAGCAATCCCCCCCAATTCCTCATTTTATGCCAATTTTTAGTGCTAAGGCTTTTTTATTTTTTTCAAATACAAACTTAATAAAAGCAAACTGCTAAGGACTTTCTAAATGTAATTTTATTGCATTTATCTCTCCAGTTGAAATTAATTATTCAGAGTCTTCATTAAAAAGAAGCTTTGGTAAGTGACATTTTAAACAGGCCTTCAGAAGTGATTGCAAGGGAGATGGTGATAAAGAACAGTGTCTGAAAGGAAGTGTAAAATACTCGAACATTTTAAACTGGGATGTGAGAACTTCCAGGGCAGCTGTTTGGATAATTTGGGGAATGTAATGAGCACACACAGGATGCTGCTGGCCTGGGAGCTGCCAGCACTGCCACATCTCCCTGTTTTATCAAGTGTTTGGTGGGGCTTTAAAGGTTTGGTGCAGAGAAAATGGATGGCAGTTGTCTTTTTGAAAAATAAAAATGTGTGGGTTTTCCCCCTTGAACAGGTAACTGGATGTGCCCTAAATCCTGATTCTCCAGAGAATAACAGGAAGGCAACAGAACCCCCCCACTTCTTTCTTTGTTTGTTTCTTTGTTTCTTTGTTTGTTTCTTTGTTTGTTTCTTTGTTTGTTTCTTTGTTTGTTTCTTTGTTTGTTTCTTTGTTTGTTTCTTTGTTTGTTTC